>CM050414.1:41242674-41750174 GCA_027564155.1 Gymnocypris eckloni scoliostomus | reverse complement strand
ATGGTTTTCTAGTAGATCTATTCCAGAAGGTGTTTTGTTATATAACTACCACTGTGTGTGTATTTGTGGGAAACGTACTCCAGATTCTGAGAAGAAGAAAAAAAAAACAGCAATTTGAAAATCTACAGGATGTTTGCTCTTCTGAGATTTGACTGTGTATCACATGAAGAGATAGATTTCACTGTCCTCTAGTGGTCTGTGTTTATTACTGTAGGCAGAGTGTTACTGCAGCGTGTAGTGTTATATTGGATATTACATCTCATGTTTATATGTTTTAAATAGGGCTGTCAAACGATTAATCGTATTCCAAAATAAAATAAAATTGTTTACATATATGTGTGAACTGTATATATTTATTATGTATAGATAAATACACACACTCATGCATGTATATTTGTAAGAAAAATTCTGTATGTTTATATTTTAAATATAATTATAGAATATAAATTATATGAATATAAATATATACATGTCAACACATTTCTTCAGTGTTGTCACATGAAAAGATATAATAAAATATTTACAAATATGTGAGGGTTGTACTCACTTCTGTGAGATGCTGTATACTTTATGTGTGTATTTGTATATACATAATACAAATGCACAGTACACACACACACATATATTATGTAAACAAAAACTTTTATTTTGGATGTGATTAATCATTTCATAGCACTACACTGTTAAACATTTTCCAGTTTTTTTCAGTTAGTTACTGGCAGCACGATTGCCAGCAAGTTACTGTATTTTGTTTATAGCAATACTTTAATGCAGCTTTACAGTATGTACTGTATAACTACAGAACAGTATTATACTGATTTTTCTAACAGTGTAGTTTTAAATGTAATTAATTGCTCCATTGTTACAAATGTGTAATTGCAAATGTATTTGCATGTATACCATATTCAGTTTACCACAATGGCCGCTTAGAACTTCTGAATTCAGCAGCACACTTTAACCATATATTAAAGACAACAGAATTATGAAATTACTTATAAATATGTAGCCTAGTAATGTCCTACTTAAGTGAGTCAAAACACTCTAAAGTTCAGCTAATTTGCCGTTAATATAAACTTAAAGCATTAAATACAATTTGCAGCTTTAAGAAAAAAAAAATATATACATTAAGTGCAATCCAAGCACAGACAATATAATACAGTTTAGTAACCCATTGACCACCAACACAAAAGAGGCCTTAATCCTCTTAGTTCTGGGAATCTAAAACAACCACCTGATAGCAGAAATAGTAATAGTAGCCTAAATGTAAAGGGTGGTCAAGACTTTCAAGAATACAATGTGCCTTCCATAAGGATTGTTCATAAAAGATGTCAGAGAGCTGAGCTTGATTCTCCCAATAACTTAAAAATTACCAGACTGGTTACTGCACCAAAGAACCAGTATGAAATTAATTAATCAAACATATAGGCTAGGTTTTAATGAAAAGGTGAAAATGTCTGAAATATACTTATAATAATTTATTGATTTTATATCTTCCTCCAAACATAGTGTAGAATTTAGAAGCTTTATAGTCGAGCATCACAATCAAAAACTAAATATACCATGCCTGTCACCTCAGCACACTATATATCCCATAATCCTCTCTATCTACCACCTGTGCACTCTCCACAAACACCACACCTGTCTGCCATCATCCTCATCAGTTCCTCCATATAAAACAGCACCTAAGACCCTTGTCTTGTTGATGTATGAGATTGCTTATATTAATTGTTCCCTTGAGTTTTATGATCTACTCACCTACCACGGTTATTTGCCTCCTGCCAGTCTTTCTGCTCTTTGATCTGTCTTCAGTCTTGTCTGTCTGGCCACCGTTAACCTTTAAGGAAAGTAAATGTTATGATTGAGTTTTCCAAGATATATTCAATGTCAACCTGTGCTTCACCGTGTTACTCCAGCGTCTTCTGAGTAAACCTGTGCTGTTTACATTAGCTGTGTGTCGATCTCTGTCTAAATTTTGTAACACTGAGAGGATAAAAAACATCTAAAATTATTTGTTTTATTAATAGGAGTTCTAAAATGAACATCAGAGGAGGTAAAAGTCATGACCCCACCCCACCACACACACACACACATTTATGACATTTATGCCACACAATGGGGAAAAAGAAAAAAGCGACTCGATATACTATAGGATCTATAAAACATAAATTTGTGTTTTATTCACATTAAATGACCTTAGTTTCCTTAAGCAATACAGTCTTCTCTTTTACACTTTTCTTTTCCAACTGCCGAAGTACTAACTGTTGGAGGGTCACTATTGAATCCTAGCTTTGTATGCAAATTGAATGGGGTCTAAGAAACACAATGAGTTCTTTGCATAATTTCTTTTAAACCATCATTTTTTTTATCAACTTTTCATAACATTTAATAACTAAAGATGTAATTGCCAGGGTACTAAAGTCATCTAATGTCTGGACATGACTTTTTTGGTGTATAAAAACTAACATATTCTCACAAAAGGTGACATATCATGCTAGCAAAAGCAAGTCAAAAGCAAGCAAGATTATACAAATTCCACTTAAAATAGGCTACTTCATTAAAGGGAACACTAAGTCTCCCTACATCCAAATTCTAAGTAAACTTATGAAGTGGAATTCAAGAGAAATTCTATTAGCTGTTGATAAATGTCATGCCAATAGAACCAAATAGAACCTTTTGATTTTTCCATACTGCTAAACACAAATTAATGAAACCCTTAATGCAAAATAACTCAGACTTGTTATTATTAGTTGTGCTTCTTAAACACTCATTGATTAACTTTTTGTGACATGTATTGTAATGTTGTACTGACATCTGCTGGGCTTAATTGTTATAGTCGCACATTTCTGAGACAACTTAAATGCTGCTGTGATTGAAGTAAAGGGGGGACCAAATACTAAGACATTCTTATCTTCATATATACAGTTTGCATTCAAAGTTTCACAATGAAATGTTGAATTAAATAGGAAAACATTTTCACTATAATGGTCCATGACTTTTAGACCTCACTGTAGATATAAAGGATAATAGACAGACGGAGGCCAGTCTGTGGAGGATTTTTTACAAGATATGACATTTAAATTAATATAAATCAATAAAAAAACTGCAGCAGGCTGATTTCTATATATTTGCTAATAATTATCTTCCCATACACATATGGAATCCTCCAACCGTTCTGCACAGTAGCAGAATTAACTATCACTTTTGTTGTTATATTGATTTTGAATAGGATACATCTTTGAGATTCATGCTGAATTTGGAACCGCATACTAGCACAATATTCTTGGTTTTAACATACCTTTTCATGGCAGGAATAATAAGACTAGTAAATCTGACATCTAGTGGTAAACAAGTGGAACATCAGCACTTCTGAAACAACAGTCAACTTTTTTATTATTATTGCAAGTATAAACAATTAACTTCAACAATTGAATATAACATTGGATGACATTTATAAATACAGAAATAATATAGGAAGACAATACATAACAAAATAATAAATACAAAATAATACACATTTAAAACAAAGAAGTATAGAGGTAGTAAATACAAAATCATGTAACATTCAGCAGATCATTATACAGTTTCACAAATTTGACACTTTTTTGTGTTATTTTTTTGTATTATAATTAGGTAGTTACATTCACAAAGAAAATTATGTAATTTTTGGGATGTTGAAGAAAATTTAAATTTATGAATATAATATTTTTCCAACAAAATAAATACATTTCCTACATATTCTATGTTATGTTTACAATGAGAAAAATAACAACATATATCACACATAGTTAAATACATGTTTACATTGGATTTTGAAAAAAAAAAGAAATTGATACTTCAGAAAATAAAATCCTTAACAAGGGGGCATTTGAAAAAAAAGACAATCAATAGACTCAATACTGACATTACAGAAATTACAATTCAGATGAGGATTAGCAAATTTGGATGTAATCTCATTAGTGGGGTATATATAATGCAAAATCGTTAAATGTATTTCTTTAACTTTATTGGACACACATAATGTATAAGTTAAAGAGCCATGTTTTTTATTTTTTTATTTTTATCTATTAAAGAATTCCACTAAGAAAAGTCCCCTTGGAGTAATTATTTTCTTTGACAAACAAATTTCTTATATTTTTATTACTACATTTATTACTACATAAATACACTTGTCATAAACCAAATAAATTCGGCTCCCTTTTTAAAATAACTTCAAACGATAGATGACATTTCAAGTGAACAAGACGATTTGTATAGCTTTAAAAATTGTATGAAATTCCTTATGAACAACAGGAAAATTGTATTTAAACATGAAATCACGGTAAGAATAAACATTCCCTTGTGGATCTAGTATTTCGCAAAGATAAATAATACCCTTTTCATGCCAATTCTTAAGAAAAATCTACTAAAATGCTCTCGTTATTCCATAGCTTTACTTTATGCAGGGATAAATTGTGAACAAAACAAAGTTTCCATGCCAAAAGTTTATGGGGAGTTTAGAAGTGTTTCAAGTTAACAAAAATGTAAGACCTCCCACATTTTTATAGATATTGTGTGGGATACCAAATAGTACCAAATAAAATCTGGTGTTTTTGACACAATTCTTAACCCAATTTACTTTGAAAGTATAATTAACGTAAAAAAAAAATTCAAGCATATCAAAACCTCCATCAGCTTTCTTACCACAGATACTTGTTTCTTCAAATGTTGATGTTTGTTTTCCAAAAACGTTTTATAATAAATTACAATTTATTAATTTGTTTACATGTATTGTCATAAACAAATAATGAAAACGATGGGTATATAAAATGACACAGAACTTCTGCTTTTATTAAAAGTTAATACATGACCAGTGTTCCCTTAAAGGGATAGTTCGCCCAAATATGAAAATAACCACAATTTAATCACCCTAAAGCCATCCTAGGTGTATATGACTTTCTTCTTCAAGACTAATCCAATGAGAGTTATATTTAGAAACGTCCTGGCTCTTCCAAGCTTTATATTGGCAGTGAATGGCTGTGTAAAGGCCTCCTGTAGCGAATCAATGTGTTGTTGTAAGGAAAATATCCTTAATTAAAACTTTATAAACCCTAACCTCTAACATCTGCTAACTGTCGTACACACATTCACAATAGAACACCGTTCTGGAGGATGATAGGATGTCAACTTAGCATAAGCTCCGGTGAGAAGTGATGTATGCGGAAGCGCACAAGGAGAGAGCAAAACAAAACACTGGTCACAAATTAGACGTAAAAACTAGGATTTGTAAAGACTAATGTTGGAGGATTTTGATACAAGCCAACAGGAGACTGATTTTTCTTTGTTAAATTAAGGAAACTTTGCTTCCTTTGCTCCTGTAAACAAACGTTTGTTCTCATGTGACTTATGGCACTTACATGTCATCCTCCAGAACGGCGTTCTATTGTGAACGTGCATACATTAGTTAGTGGAAGTTGGAGATTAGGGTTTATAAAGTTTTAAATATGGATATTTTTCTTACAAAAAGTGTGAGGCACTCTTTATTATGGATGGATGCACTTTTTTTGGACTACTGAAAAACAACACCCATTCACTGCCATTATAAAGCTTGGAAAAACCAGGACATTTTTAAATATAATTCTGATTGGATTCGTCTGAAAGAAGAAAGTTACATCTAGGATGGCTTGAGGGTGAATAAAACCATAGGGTGATTTTCCTTTTTGGGTGAACTTTCCCTTTAAATTGAATGCTTTATATATGAGAAAAAAAGTCTACAAAAAAATGCAGAAAAAAATTAAAGGACAAAGCACATGTGATGCTTGCCCTGGGTGCCAGTACTGATATGTTGTCATTAGTGTGAGGTGATGTACACTGTGACATAAATTAAACATTTGTATAGTGCTTTTTACAATCCAAGTTGCCTTTAATCTACTTTCCCTGCATGTTATGTTTCACACTCCTGCCAAATTGCTTTACCCCACCCCCCACTACATCAACCCACCCACACTCAATACCCCATAATAGCAAGCAGGGAAAAACTGATTTGTATCTGAGCTATGCAAACAAGTCGTCTGACCTTGTGGTTGGATTTATGCATTTTCAGTTATTAAACCTCATGGAGAGGTTTTATAGTGAAAATAGTAAGCTATTTTCTGTGAATGTGCAAAACAATTAATTAGTGAATGACAAATGTAACAGTAAAACTATTTGTACTACAAAAAAGCAAGGTGTTTATAATTACAATTATATATTTTTAAAACAATTCATATATGAAATGCCAGTTTGCCATATCAAGCAGCATAACGCACTGTTTTTGTACAGGTAAAATAACATAGAAGCACATGACACCGAAAGCATTGCAAGTTTAAGTTACAAATGTAAGTACTAAATATTTAATATCAGTGTGATATTTCTTTTTTTCCCCTTTATTTTTGTCATACATTTGAAGTTATGACATCTTTTGTTTTGATTCTCATAAGATATGGAGTGTAGATTGAGTTAAAAAGTATCATATATCTATCTATCTATCTATCTATCTATCTATCTATCTATCTATCTATCTATCTATCTATCTATCTATCTATCTATCTATCTAAGTTTATGGTTGCAACATAAAATATGGAGACAAACAATAAATAAAAAATACAACATTTAATAAAATAACAGCAGACACAGGCTACACACAAAAAGTCTCAGCCCTTCTGGCTCATATACTGTAGTGTCCACATTCTTTCAACTGTTTTCATTCACTCCTTCAATATTAGACAAATGTGGGAATAGTGAATGAAGGTATATAGGGGAGATTTTCAGTACATCACTATGTAGTATGTAGTATGTAGTATGTAGTCACTACTACACTGTTAAAAATAAAGGTGCTGCACGATGCCATAGAATAACCCTATTTTGTCTAAATGGTTCCATAAAAAACCTTTTAACATCTGAAGAAACTTTCTGTTTCACAAAAGTTTTTTTGTGGTGAAAGAAGGTTCTTCAGATTACAAAAAGGTAAGGAAGAGGTGGTTCTTTAAATAACCTTTGACTGAATGGTTCTTTGTGGAATAAAAAATGGTTCTGGAACTTTTTGAAGCACCTTTATTTTTAAGAGTGTAGCACAGGTGATCTATTGAGTTAATTCAGTTGGGTTAAACATGAGAGACATCATTTGCTGGAGGGACTTGAGGAATATGAAAGCCCCTGTGGGTTGAGGCTTTTTTCACAAAGGTAGCTGAACAAAAGTTTAAGAGTAGACTTCAAACCAAACAAATCAAACCTGGTTCAGTGGGTTCAAAACACATGCTATAAACATCATCCAGAAGTGAGCAGACAGCCAATCGCTGGAAACATGAAGAGCGTCGGCACACAAGGCGTGTTAAATATATCAATGCAAGTTCATGACTGGAAACAGTGTTTCAATCCACCTGAATTTACCCTAACGTTAGTTAAGATGCGTTTACATTGTGACTGTACCTCAGATGCAATCAACTGAAACCCTGTCTGTGACACAAATGGCCAATACAATTACAATTTCTAAGGGGTATCAAGTGGGGTCCTGAAGGTATTGTTTGTGGCCCTTTTGTATTCATGCATAAGTTCTGTCCCACAGAGAGAACTTTGCATTAAGTTTTTATTTGAAGGCCAACATAACATCACTATGGAAGAACTGTGTTGTACTACCTTCAATCAATTATTCTCCTGGTTGAGCTTACTTAAAGGAGATCAATAAATCATATAAAAAAATATATAATACATTCTATGTATAATATTCTATAAATCCTAACATGGCCTAAAACACACTATTGGACAGGGTTGCCATGGGGCTGTTTCATAAAACAAGTTTACCAAATAAGCCAGGCTTATTTCAGTTAGTCTGACTTATTGTCAGTTGATTTGGTTCAAAATAAGTCAGGTTCAAAATAAGTCATTGGTTCAAAATAAGTCAGACTAACTGAAATAAGCATGGCGTATTTGGTAAACTTGTTTTATGAAACAGGCCCCAGGTCTGTGTAACAAACCCAGCCAAAGGCCAATCATAAATAGCCCAAAACAAGCCCAGTGACCGAATCCAAATTGTAAAACTCAACACCTGCCACTCCCAAACCTAAAAGACACATTTGACAGCCATTGTTATGTGTTAAACACAACTTCAACTTGAAAACCGCTAGTAGTAATCATAAACGGCCACAAAGGAGCTCAAAATCCCTTCCCTCACAAAACTCATAAAGTAGCACAGTTTTATCATTGGTGGAATGTAAAATATTCAAAACATGCAGTTCGGGCTATTATAGTGTATACAATATTGCAATACTTTAAACCATGGAGGAAAAACAAGTTCAGCTTGTGGCAACAGTTTACAAATAGCCGAATTGCGACAGAAAACTGCAAACTTGGCAATACTGCTATGGGGTATCAATCATTATTTAATGGCTTCTGTGGTTAACGGTTGATGGTTTTTAATGGTATCTGTGGTAAACCATTATAACTTCTGTGATGGTTTCTTTTTCTTTTTTTCAGCAGGGAGTTACCATGTGTATATGACTGCTGTATTTGACTCGGTAGTCTTTGCATGCTTCTTCTAATACATAAAATCAGGAAGCTTGACCAAAGTTGTGGAGAATAATTTATTCAAGGTATTATTATAGCACAGTTCTTCAGCATTGATGTTAGCATGTGAGTCTTCCAAAAATCTTAACCCAAATACTGTCTAAACGAAACTTTATTTTGAAAAGAAATGTGTCTTTTCTTTAGAAAAAAAAGACATTGTACTGTTAGGACGTCCCACTGGAGACACTGCAAACAATCCCTTAGAAATTCTAATTGCATTGGTAATTTCCCTGTGTATGGGCCATTTGGCTGCATGGGCCATTTGGGTCACACCTTTACAAATACAGATGCAGCTGATTGTACATACAGTCACACATGTAAATACATCAGATATCTAAAAGTACTACAACTGCAATTGTTGTCTATGTAATGTTTCGAGTTAAAATCTAAAGACAAAAGCTATGATATTGTATGTTGTTCCAAGCATGTTCAAACTGGTTTAAGCTCAAATAACTGTGTTCTCAGGATAATAATACTTTTGCTTTATACATTTTGTAATTTCAGTTTTATCTCTTGTATTTTTATACAACTTGTCAACAAATATCACAGTTTGGTAATTATTATTATTATTAAATAAATTGATTTTGGCCTAATACACTTAAAATATATATATAAAGTTTTAGTATAAATAAATAATGAAAAAAACATTCTGGTTGAGGAATAAATAGTGAATATATTTTTTGTATTCATTCTGTATATGAATACAATATGAGATTTGTGAGGGTGTATTGGCAAGCTTCTAAATATGAGAATTCAGAAAACACCAATATTTCCAATTAATTTTTTTGTCTGTCTTTTTGAAAATTGTAATTTGCATGTCAAATTTCATGAATCACATTTTGTCCCCCTCAGGTCATCTGCAAACTCGCCGCTAGAGGCGCTGACGAGACGGGACCCATTTGAGAAGTGAAGATGGAAAAAAAGGAAGCCACACAATATACATAAAAGTCCTTTGATTTGAGGTTGACTTCATATTTTGTCATGGTTTTTTGGTGCAGAAAAAACGCGATGTGGATATAATCCTGATTTTCTCATTTTCTAGATATGTGTATATACTTTCCACAACATGTTTGTGTCTCTCTGTAAAATAGTATTGCAACAAAACATACTACAATTGCTCAAAATACTGTAGTTAAAATGTAGGCAACAAACAGTGAAACAAGTAACTTGTGAGTCTAACAGAAGAGTTTTCTTCATCCATGGAGATTAAAAAGTAGTTTGGTAATAAATGTAAAAAAACACCTTGCTCTGCATGTGCAAATATGCTATTACATTAAGCCTACAGTTGAGTTATTTTGCTTATCTAAGCCAAAAGACGGACAAGCTGACGTGATACCATTCACACAAAGGCATTGTGTGAAATTAATGCATTTGCAAATTGAGGACCTGCCCTTGCATGATGGCGGATGAATGTGTCCGTGGGGCAGACCGCAACATTAATATACCTCACCAACAGTGAAGCATCGGCCGCCAGTGGCGTGCACATATCAGGAAGAGAACAGACAAATTCTCTGAAATCAAATTTGGGAGTTCTGTTTCCAGAAGAGAAAAAAGTGCCCCGGAAAGACCCGCTCGTTTCGTCATTTTGAGATCCGAAGGGGAGGATTTCTTCATTCCCAGAAAATTTCTCCGCATGACCCGCATCATTTTGGGAGGTAACAAAGTGGACTACCCGCGTCTTTCCTCATTCACAAAAGATACAATGTAACGGACGCTTTGGTCGCAATCATCCGGAGCTCATGTTTGTGTGCGCGGTAAGATTGCATCACAATTCTCTCAAATGTGATCTGAATGTGTTGTGCAGTGCATGTTGATTTTTTTTTTCTTTTTTTGCGGAGCTGCTTTCGAAATAAAGTTTGCTGCAAGTTTGTGTTGCAGTGAATTGTTGCATCGGTCTTTCTGTCCTGCTGTCTGTGTGTTTGGATCAAGCGGAGGCTTTTGCAGGAAATTTGAGGAGTTGAAATCAGACGGGGTAGGGTACAATCTGAAAACACAAAAAGCACACGCAGCAGCCATGTTTGCTGAATTTTCCTGTGAATTTTCCAGTTCTCTGGCGACTGAAAAGAAAGGTTGGCTCGAACTGTTCGGTCGTTCACTAAACATCTTAGTGAAGTGAACTTCGATGCAGATGGGAGTAATGCGAGTGTGATTAATGAAATACGGCGTTATTTTCGGTGAAATTAGAATGTAAATGTGGTTTTCGTTTTTGCAGCGAAATTAGCGCCACCTGTCGGTAGATATTTCAAAGAAATTAAGAAATTACAATTAATTTTGCTTGCAGGGATGTATTTTTTATTTTCCACACTTCCTATTGTCATTATGGTTTAGTCTGTGTTTATATTGGCAAGTTGCGGTTGTTTTTGCGTGTATGCCTTTTAAAGACAAACTTCATCTTCATGCGGTTTTGTGTTCGTTTAAATATTAACATTTTTATCAGTCAGGCTGCTTTGAACTGCAGCAAATTTCCCCCGTGTCACAAGACAACAAAATATCGTTAAATGAAAATCCACTCTTACCAGCTGGCATTTTCCTTTCGCACACATATTGATTTTCTTCTTCCACATCTCAACTGCAGATATTGTAATGATCAGGCAGTGGGTGCAAAATAGATGGAATTTTGTTCCTGTGTCATGAACAGAAAGCTGCTGAACATGTTAATGGTCGGTCACACGTGTTGGATGTATGAATAATTTTGCTAGTTACATGAGGGAAGTGAAAATATTTGGAGCTTCCTTTTCAATGAACCGAAGACAGCTTTTCACACCAGTTTCAAGTCGCGTTGCATGGAACACAAATATTTTAAATATTTAAAAGTATTAAAAAATAAAAAACGGGTGGGGGTGGGTAATTTAGTCAGCAAATGTTTAAACAACATTTATATAATGTAGCCTACATTTTCTGCATTTTACATTAACATTTTTTTCCGTTTATATTTTACATTACGTTTTATTTCATTTTCTGTCAGTGGCTGAAATTTGGTAACGTTTTACTGTTCTTAATGTAATTTGTCTGAAAAATGACAACATCATTAGTTTTTCAGTAGCCGAAATACTGGTAAAACAAGAGTAGCCTACAAATGCATTGAGGGTAATTAACAGCTGCTGTTGTACTTTGAAATCTAGATGACAACCTTTTTCTAGCCAATGTGGACATGTAGTTTTGCCAGTTCTCTTTAATTTTGAATTCTAACAAGTCTGCTTTACTTGGACTGAATTCTCAAATGAGACCAATGCATTTTTTTGTGACCTGGTCTCGCCATCTCATTCTATAAAAGGTGGCCAGCATGTAATAGGCTTTAAAGGGATTGTTCACAAATTAAAATTCTGTCTTGTACTCATCCTCATGACTTTCTTGTATGACTTACTATTTTTCTGTGGGACACAAAAGTGCTCCCCAATGAGACATTTTTGTTACACAAAAGAAAGCAATTCATGCAGGTTTGAAACTATACGAGGGTAAGTTAATTACCTTTTTTTGTTAGTATTTTTAGGTGAAATATCGCTTTAATGCAAATTAACAAATGTTAAAAACATCAACTGTAATACGTTTTTAGTGGCCTCCAAAAAGGAAAATGCTTCTTTAGAGCTTATATAATATAGTACAAAATTATTTTCAAATTCAGTCAAGTTCATTGCAAACTATATTACCAGGATGAGATTTTAAGAAAAGTTGAATTGGAAATTAATTGATTAGTTTATTAGTATTTGTTGTTTTGTCAATTTTCTTTAAAGGGATAGTTCACTCAGAAATGAAAATTCTGTCATTAATTCCTCACCGTCATGTTGTTTCAAACCTCTAGGACCTTCGTTCATCTTCAGAACACCAATTAATGATGAAATTGGAGAGCTTTCTGATCCTCCAGAGATAGCAAGGGTCCTAACATGTTCAATGTCCAGGAATGTACCAAGAACATTGACAAAATAGTCCATGTGACATCAGTGATTCAACCGTAATTTTCTGAAGTTACGAGAATATTTTTTGTCCATAAAAAAACCTAAAATAACAACTTTATACAACTAGGGCTACTCGATTATGACAAAAATCATAATCACATTATTTTGGTCAATATTGTAATCACGGTTATTTAACACTTTTAACATTATTAGTTGACCATATGACCAAAACTTTATATGAAATAAATATTTAGATGCATATCAAATATATATATATATATATACTGTATAAACTGAAATGAATAAAATTAAACAAACTGTGCATTTTATGCAAGTCAAAATTATTCAATTAACAGTCTACTACAGAAATTGAATGATCTAATGTAAAATAAAACAGCCTAGTCTCCACTGTAAAATTTAAACTTCCTTTTGTTTCTTAAAGCTACAATTGACCTTCAGTCAAGTTAAGTAAAATTTTTATGTAGATGGCACATTTAAAGCTACAACACAGAAAGTGCTATACACAATATAAAAACATAATCATAAAATATACATTTATGAAGAGCTAATCACAATATATGATGAAAAAAAAGATAAAACCCCAAATTCAAACACACACACACAAAACAAAAAAAACATCACAAAATATTAAAAGCACATCTATACCAGTATGTTTTCAATCGACATTTTAAAAACGGAAACACATTCAGATGGTCTAATATCCACTGGCAAACTATTTCATAGCTTTCGAGCCCTCACCGCAAATACCCTATCCTTTGTTTTATATCTAGTTCTTGTAACTGCCAGCAATTTGTTTAAAGAAGATTTAAGACATCTCCCGGTTTCATAGGGTCTCAGAATGCTCCGATAGATACATAGGTGTCAAGCCTTTAAAGCTTTGTCAATAAAATAATCTTAAAATCAATCCTAAAATAAGCAGGTAACCAATGTAAGAAGCTAAACGGGTGTAATATGATGAAATAACTTTGTTCGTGTCAATAATCCGACTGAAGCATTCTGCTCTAATTGTAAACGCGAAAAATCACGAAGAAAACTATGTATAATAATAGTCAAGATGGGAAGAAATAAAAGCATGAAAAAAATTCTCACCTCAGCAATATTTCTTATCTGATAAAAACAAGACTGAACCAACTTCTTGACATGAAATTCAACATTTTTATTAGTATCAAAATAAACACCCACATTTCTTACTACCTGCTTATAATTTGTAAAAATAACTATTTAGAGCAAGCTCAATCAGATTTTTACTCTAGCTCTGACCATTTATAACAACTTTGTTTTATTCAATATTTAATTGCAAGAGTATTTCAAGAGTAGTTTGTGATTTTGTCTTTGGCTTTTGTTGTTTGATTAAGCACACAATCGGCAGCAGGAATATAGCCCGCTGTCACTTTAAAAGCTGTACGGATCCAATTTGCTGTTGCACACGTATTTTCATTCTCAAATGTTAACGTTCATTTATTACATAACCGACGAGGGTTTCGTGAATAATCACCAAGCACACCGATAAAAAAGGGGACGGAATGGAGCGCATTGATTGGTTTATCTCGATTATTGTATTTTCATAATCGAAATCAAAACCATATTTCGATAAATTGCACATCCCTATATTCAACCATTCCTCTCACTCTAGCACCCTTTTTGGAGAGTATGACACATGCGCTTGCTTTGATCTGCATGTAAACTCTCCAAAATGGAGCTGGGGTGACACAGAAGTGAAGAATTGTTGAATAATGTCGCTATTTAAATTTTTTTTGCCCAGAAAGCATTCTCGTAGCTTCATAAAATTACGGTTGGTTCAACCGTGAAGTCACATGGACTATTTTGTTGATGTTCTTGGTACGTGTTTGGACCTTGAACATGGTAGGGTCAGAAAGCTCTCAGATTTCTTAAAAAAAATCTTAATTTGTGTTCTGAAGGTGAACAAATGTCTTAGGGGTTTGGAACAGTATGAGGGTGAGTAATTAATGACATAATTTTCCTTTTTGGGTGAACTATCCCTTTAATGATAGAATGAACTCCAAAAATCCTTTTTTTAAAGGATTTTCAGCATTTTGTGTGCTTCAGTTGAACAGTTATTCTAAGGATCTTAATTTAGTATATGGATCTTCATGTCGGATGAAGGATGATGTCGCGTGTGACCTAGATATCAATATTGGATTTTTTTTTTTTTTTTTTTTTACAATTTTAGAACCATAACATTTTATTGCTAGGTTTACAAGAGGGAAAAAAATCCCATGTTTTTCTATGTGTTCTCAGAAGTGAGCCACATAAAAATTTTTTCCTTTCCTTTTTTTCCCCTTTCAAATCTGAAAACACAGAGACTCGGCATTCTTAAAGAAACAGCATCACTATGGAGGTGTCAAAGCAGCAGATATACTGCATTTTTAATGCTCTTTTTATTCAGTGGTTTTATTTGAGTTGCAAATGCTTTAGTCGGAACTCTGAAGTAGTATTCAGCTCTGTATTGTGGAATCGGGCTTGTTTTGGTCAGGATTTGCTCCTTAAACAAACCCACACTCTGCCCTCCAACTGTTACTAATCTAAGAATAGAATTTTCATGGAATTTTTTTAGAAGCCTGCCTTTCCCCCTTTTGTGTAATAAATTTAGGGATTTTCCATGCAAGTCGTCCGGGGTCTGTAATTTTCCACTGCATTTCAATGTCAGTATATGTAACTTGGAACAAGTGGCTAATTTTTAAACCACTGACCCTTTTGTTTTCAGATTGTACTCTTGTTCGGCTGAATTCAAGAAAAGCAGCCAAGTAAGGAGAGGAAGTAGAAGCAAGCAGTTGACTCCTTAAGCTCTGCACCACAAGGTAAACTGCCTTTACTGACGATGTTTTAATAAAAATTATAATAATTCCTTACATTTAAATAGCGCTTTTCTGGGTACTCAAAGCGCTTTATAGAAGGGAGGGGGATCTCCTCGTCCACCACCAATGTGCAGCATCCACCTGGATAATGTTGTTTTCATCAATGTTTCAAGCCAACGTGGGGTGTCCTTTCCATTTTACTTTAAGGAATAGTTTATTTAAATGTGGAAATTGTTGTTTCAAATCTGTATGCTGTTATTATTTACTGACAAAATAAGAGTTTTCGAAGAATCTTCTTAGCTGTTTTCATATGACTTGATTACTACATGAATACTTTGACGCTGCAAAATTAACCACAATAGAAGTATCTGCAACACTTGTCTGTAATGTTGAAGATTTATGAAGCCGTATCAGATTTTCTTTGACAAACCGACCCAAATTAAAGTAATTTTTATTTTCCTGCTGCCATTCTCAAATCTCATTCAACACTCAAAATGACGTTTTTTTCTTTTTTTTCCATTTCATCTCAGTGCAGGTGAGATTTCATAACCTCAGTGGAGTTTAAGATTATCAGTGAATAACAGATTGCTTTTTGCTATTTACATTTTTTTTTGAGAAAAAAAGTGAAGAATGTTTGTTGAAATAAAAGACAGAATAAAAATATTAATAGAAAACTTCTGTCAGCTAAATTCATGTAGCGCAATTAATGTGGGGGAAGCAAAAAAAGACTTGAAATCAGCATTTGCGTAACTTTTTGTCACTTCAACGTTGTGTAATGATATAATGGACTTTCTTTCGGTGGGGAAGATTTAGGCCACTCAGACTTCATGTCAGGTTCAAGGTTCCTAAACTTTGCAACAAAATGTATTTTGTTTAAATGTAGGAAAATGATGGTCACATTTACACAATGCTTCAGAACATTGTGAATGTAAATGCAGTCATATAGAGGAAACCTGGAGACATGCATGACTGTGTTAAGGTCAACTCAATTCTGTCTCTTAAAATTATAATATGATAATTTGACCTTTTATATGACACTGCAAAGTTAATTCAGGTTGCTAATATAGTGACTCTCAAAAATGTTGTTTATAAATTAATTATTCAAGTTATTGGTCAATTAAAAAATGTCTTTGATATGATTAAGTGTACAACATAACATTGCTGCTTGAAATTCTTCATAAAGTGTGGAAACTGAGCTATAAAGTAACACAGTGTGCAGTACTTTCTGTTAAATCCCTCAGAATCTCCATTAATGTCCTGCTTTTTCCCCAAAAGCAATGAATACAAAATTACTCTGTGATATTGTGACTCTGTAGGATAATGCTTAGCCCAACTGCCTTTATTTCACTGTAGGATATGTAAATGTAGGCCCTATTTTTGATTCAGGTAATTATTAACGTTACATCACTCTATGAACCTAGATTTCATAATATGCTACATTGACTCCATACGGTTTGTTGCTCATAGCAAACTCTCACTGCTAAAGCGCCATACTTAAGATAACTCAGAGAAGACTTTAGTACCAAATTAGGGTTGTGTGAATAATGTTTATTTTATTTTTAATGGCATTCTGATTTTGTACTTTGTCTGCTATTATTTGGAGATTAATTGGCAATGTTAGGGATGGGTTTGTTGAGTTATAATGTTTCTGTATACATCATATAGTCATTCTATGTAAAATCAACCAAATTTAAGATGTTGTCTAGCTTTTTTTCCCTGAAGAAAGACACATATAAATGGTAATGAAAGCCAAAATATTAAATGTCATAGATGGATATTTTGTAGAGGGTGGGTCAAAATGGCAATTTTCACTTGAGATTTGGAGCCAAATTACAGGCAAAAATTACTTTAGAAATATAACGGCATCATTATTTTAATTTTACACAAACATTAGTAGGCATATTAGGAAAAATTTGACTTTAGCAGCTGTTAACTTTTGTTATCTTCACTTTAAGGCCCTATATGGTTTGGATCCAAAAAATGGGGGTCTCAGTGTGGCTGAATGATTCAATTGTACACATCTTCAGTGGTCAAAAACCAAATGTGGTTTACATACAGCTAATGTTTTATTTTTTATTATTTTTAAAGAAGAATATCTGAAGAACAAATATGTTGGAATTAGAATTTTATCTTGGTTTCCTGAGCACCAGAAATATTATTTTACCCAACTGTCACCCCTGGCATATAATGCAGCTACTAAAGTCAATGGGTTTTAGTAATATATTCTCATATCTCTATGTAAATAAGATAATGATGTTGCCTTCTAGTTGAACTCCACTGTAATTTGACTAATATTTATCAATGGCATTTAATTTAATATTTTGGCTTCTTTTAGTGTTTTATAAAACATTTTTTTTAGAGAATAACAATAGTAATAATTAATATACAAATTTGACATGGAACAACCTAGTTCATTTTGCTGGAAATGTAGAGCAAAAAGTTTGGTTTTGTTATCTTATTTTTATAATAATTTTTTATTTTCCAGTAGTCCTGTAAATTTAATATGTAACAATTAAAGAACACTTAATTTCATGTGATGGTGATAATGATGATTATTATTAGGGTCTTCTCACAAATCAAAATATATTATTCTGAATATCAGACGTGCTGATATTGCATTTGGTCTCGTTCTGTATCGCGTATCTTGTCCGTGTCTGCACTTGCTTGACCATTTGTTGTGGGAAAAATAAGGAAAGTGTGTCCAAGCGCCAGCAGAAACCAGTGTAAATAAATACTCTTTGAGAGTGCAGTCTTTATCAGTGAAAGTTAAAAGCAGCTCGTAAGTGCATTTACTTGTCTCATTAGTGTTTTAGTGCAATTGTCGTTGCTAGGAAACGCTTGTTTTGTTTACTGTGGAGATGTGCTGATATTGCGCTTGGTCTCGTTCTGTATCGCGCATCTTGTCCGTGTCTGAGTTTGCTTGGCCATTTGGTGTGGGTAAAATAAGGAAAGTGTGTCCAGCTGAATTAGGGCTGGGCGATATGGCTGAAAACTGTATCACGATATCAGTGTTTCATATCGGTCGATATCGATAATTATTGATATTTTTTATGACCCATTTAAAATAAGGACCAGGAGAAAAATATATTACATTTAAACATTTTTATTTTAAACTTAACCTTCCTCTGATCATAATCCCCTCAGTTATTAAGACAGAAATGTCAACAACCACGGAAAACTCAAATAATTAAAATGTAAACATAAGCCTAAAGTCACAATGAACATTTAACAATTATCTCTTAACATTTTTGTTGGTTGAATACTGCTGTGCTCCAAAGGGTGAGCTGCTAAGGTGGTACATCAAGTTCGTGGTATTTCCAGTCGTAGGCGGGGACGGTCTTGCATAATTTGCAGACGACATTGGTCTGACTACAGTCAGGCTTATAATATTCAAAACTGCCATACTGGCGAGCTGACTTTTCCTCTTTTATTTACAATTTCCTCGTTGCGGCACTCATTTTCTGCTTATAAAAAGGAATCCAGCAGACCAGCACGAGACAACGATATGGCGCAACCAAGCGGATACTGTTACATGATTGGCTGTTAGCGTGTCACTCCCTACGTTGCTAGGTTACCAGAGAGCGAGTGCCTTTGTTAATGCAACCAAACTTGCTTCGCAACCTCTGTTTTCTTCCGACGAAGAATACAAAATATCGAACGTTTTATCGAACACATTTTTTATTGATATCGATCACGTGTCTATCGCGATACTTATCGTTTTATCGCCCAGCCCTAAGCTGAATTCAATTAGTATTTTGTTAGATGGGTATAAAAAAGCGTAGTTTTACCTTTTTAGCTTGTAAATGCCTCCTCTTGTGCTGACCAAAGAGTGTAAAGACCATCGACTCCACCGGGCAGGGATACCGGCAAAGGATATAAGTATCGCTTTTTATTTCTCCTCTTTCCTACTACTTGTTTCAGTTTTATAACCATTTTCTTACTATATGTAAGTTGTTATTTGTTAGCATGTGTGTTTGGCAGTGTTATTTTTTAGGATTACTGATAAACTACTGTTGTTTGATTTTTGTATTTATCTATTTACATTTTTGTTTGATTACGTCTGAATTTATGATGTATTATAGGTATTTTAAGTTTGTTTTATTTATTTATTTTAATACTTCAACAAACTAAATGGAAATTAAATCATATACAGGTGCATCTCAGAAAATTTGAATATGGTGAAAAAGTTCAGTTTTTTCTTGTAAATTATTTCAAAAAGTGAAACTTTCATATATTTTAGATTCATTACATGTAAAGTAAAACACTTCAAACGTTTTTTGTTTTAATTTTGATGATTAGAGCTTACAGCTCATGAAAGTAAAAACAACAGTATCTTAAAATATTAGAATATTTCCTAAGATCAATCAAAAAAAGGATTTGCAAAACAGAAAACTTCAAGTTCTGTAAAGTAATAATAATAAATAATAAGATTAAGCTCAGATGAGCTTTATTTGTCACATACACAATTATAAAGAGTATAACCAACAGTGAAATGTGTTCTCTGCATTTAACCCATCCAAGTGCACACACTTGGAGCAGTGGGCAGCCGACACTGCAGCGCCCGGGCAGCAGTTGGGGGTTCGGTGCCTTGCTCAAGGGTCTCAACTCAGTCGTGGACAATTCCTGCTGGAGCCGAGATTCGAACCCACAACCTCAGATTACAAGTCGAATGCTCTATCCACTAGGCCACGACTGCGCGAAGTATATTAATTTATGCACTCAGTACTTGGTCGGGGCTCCTTTAGCACAAACTCCAGCATCAGTGAGGTGTGGCATGGAAGCGATCAGCCTGTGGCACTGCTTTCTAATGCTGCAGCCTGTGGCACAGCCTTCAGCTCGTCTGTATTGTTGGATCCACTGTTTCTCATCTTTCTCTTGAAAATATCCCATAGATTCCAGATGGGGTTCAGGTCAGGTATGTTGTCTGGCCAATCAAGCACAGTAATATCATGGTCAGCAAACCACTTGGAAGTGCTTTTGGCACTGTGGACAGGTGCTAAAGTCCTGCTGAAAAGGGAAATCAGTATCTCCATAAAGCTTGTCAACAGATGTAAGCATAAAGTGCTCCAAAATCTCCTTGTAGATGGCTGACTTGACTTTGGATTTGATAAAACACAATGGACCAACACCAACAGATGTCACGGATAGGGCTGTCATGATAACTACTTTTTGTTGTGCGATATATTGCACCAAAATTAATTGCGATAAACGATATTATTGTCATTTTAAGACAATTTTATTTCACTGATTATATAATTACAGTATGACAATATAATAGTGCACTCTTTCAAAGAACAAGAACATTTTATTCTTAAGAATAAAAAGTTTGCAGCATATTTTAAAAGCTGGTTTTTCGACCGTGTTTAATGGCTGCATCTCTTTGGCTATATAGCGAGTTACGCTTATCTGTGAGTGTGCGCCATTTCGCTGTCACGCTTATATGTACACTGTCGGAAAAGGCATCTGTAACAGATAACTGTCTGAAGACCCTCTCCAGCTCCAGCTGCGGTTGTTGTTCCCAGATTGAAAAACTGGGTGGGATGGTTATGTTTTAAGTGAGATTTTAGGTTAGTTGTGTTGCCTCTTTTCGTTGCTACTGTTTTTAAACAAAGTCGACATACCGGCTCATTCACGTTAATTGGCTCTCCTCTCATTCGGCTTAAAGCCAAAATGTTCCCACACGAGCTGAAGATTGCGGCTTTGAAACCAAGTCCATTGGGACTTGTTCTTCCTAACTGGCTGTAGTTGTCACGAAACACTTTATAACGCAGTGGGTTCACGCCTTCTCTTCACCTGTCGCTGTCCTGTGTGCGTGTGTGTGGGGAGGCTGCCTGCCTAAGCCCCGCCTCCGCCACAGAGAGCAGACGAGATGACAGAGGTAGCGATCGACTAAAATGTTGGTGATATTCATTTTATGTAAAATTAATATAATCATTATTTTAATTATAAAAAAATGATCAGTCGCAATATATCGCGGCACCAAAAATGATCGCGCTCATATCCATATATCGTGCGATAAGTCGATATATCGACTATCGCGACAGGCCTAGTCACGGAACTCCCAAATCATCACTGACTTCAGAAACTTCACGCTGGACTTCAAGCAGCTTGGATTCTGTGCCTCTCCAGTCTTTCTCCAGACTCCAGACATTGATTTCCAAATGAAAAGCAAAATTTACTTTTATCGGAAAAGAGGACTTTGCACCACTGAGCAACAGTCCAGTTATTTTAGCCCAGGTAAGATGCTTCTGATGCTGTTTCTGTTTCAGAAGTGGCTTGGTAGCCCTTTTCCTGAAGATGTCTCAGCGTGGTGACTCTTGATGTACTCCAGCTTCAGTTCACTCCTTTTGAAGCTCTTTCAAGTGTTTGAATCGGCTTTGCTTGACCATATTCTCAAGCTTGTGGTCATCCCTGTTGCTTGTGCACATTTTTCTACCCAATTTCTTTCTTCCAGTCAACAAAGCATTTAATATGCTTTGATACTGCACTCCTTGAACAGCCACCAATTTCAGTAATGACCCTCTGTGACTTCCCCTTTTTGTGGAGGGTGTCAATGATCGTCTTCTAGAACATTGCCAAGTCAGCAGTGTTCCCCATTATTGTGCTTTCACAGAACAAGATACCCGGAATTTATACTGCATGGATGGTCATTAATTGAAACTCAAATGTAAATATATTTTTTTTATTTGTATTCTATTTATTTTGATCAGTATTCTAAATACTGATCAAAATAAAACCTTTTTGCTTTACATGTAATGAATCTAAAATATGAGTTTGGTTTTACATACAGTATCCCACAGATGTGAGTATACCCCTCACTCACAGATGTGAGTACAACTATTATTTTATTATATCTTTTCATGTGACAACACTGAGGAAATTACACTTTGCTACAATGTAAAATAGTTAGTGCACAGCTTGTGTAACGGAAAATTTGCTGTCCGCTCAAAACAACTCAACACACAGCCATTAATGTCTAAACCGCTGGCCACAAAGGTGAGTACACCCCTAATTAAAAATGTCCAAATTGGGCCCAATTAGCCATTTTCTCTCCCCGGTGTCATGTGACTTGTTAGTGTTACAAGGTCTCAGGTGTGAATGGGGAGCAGGTGTGTTACATTTGGTGTTATCGCTCTCATACTGGTTTCTGGAAGTTCAACATGGAAACTCATGGCAAAGGATATGAGGATCTGAAAAAAAAAATTGTTGCTCTACATAAAGATGACCTAGGCTATAAGAAGATTGCCAAGACTATGAAACTGAGCTGCAGCACGGTGGCCAAGACCATACAGCGGTTTAACTGGACAGGTTCCACTCAAAACATGTCTCACCATGGTCAACCAAAGAAGTTGAGTGCACGTGCCTGGCGTCACATACAGAGGTGGTGTTTGACGTATGAATAAATAGACGTATGAGTAGGGATGGGTACCGAAACCCGGTATTTAATCGGTCTCGGGGCTAAATTATGAAAGACCGGAGTATCGATAAGCGCTGAGGTTAACGGTTCTGCTATCGGTACTGGAGAAATTAAGAAAACACACATACATTTATTATTGCTATATATACACATTATCTTGCAAATTCTATCTCACCAGAGCCGCCTGCTGTTTTTATATAGATTCATATTAAAACATTTGTCTATGATGCATTTTTGCTTTTCGCAATTCAGAAGCAAGATCGCGCTCATGCGGAGGAGCTTCAGCGCGCAACATGAAAGCGGTTTAATTATGATAGAAGAGAGAACTAAACATTCAAACATCTGCTTACTCTTTAGGCCTGTATGCTGCGGCTGCTAATTGTATTTTTTATTTCGATTTTGGCTTCTAAGCATTATAGCCGTTTCTTCTTCCCTTCACACATTCGTTCCTCCCTAAAACACAAACTTAACGTCAAAATCAGCTCAATCGGTGATTGTTGTAAAATGCCGTCTTTACTGTTGCTAAATTGCGGGACATATTTGATAAAGAGACGCGTTGAAAGCACAATCCGCATACGAGACGCTGTTCCCCAGGCTGAAGTGTGTGTGTGTGTGTGTGTGTGTGTGTGTGTGTGTGCTGCGTGTGCGTGGGCGCACTAAAACGCTTTGAGCTTCAAGCATCCATAGTCGATAAGATACACACAAAATATGTCAAAATGTCCGGCTTGAGAATATTCACTTAAACACAGTTTATGTCTTAAGTGGATGAGAACAGTTGGGAGAAAATCTGATGTGTGTCAATATATTGTCTTAAAGTGACAAACTGGTGCTTCATCAATGTTAATCAAAGAACAAAATGAAAGAGAAAATCACTCACAGCTCTTAATCTGTATAACGTTATAGCTTTAATAAGCATCAATCTATCAATACATACAGTGAAAACTATGCAGTGTTCATTTACATTTTAATACTTTTAGATTTATTTTGTAGCTATTACTTTCCAGAACATTAATGTTAGTGGACCTTCATGAAAAAAGCACTGTTTATTTCTTTTCAGTTGTATATTTGTTTTATTGAATTTTTCAGTTTGTTTTACTTTTTCTTTGTTCATGTTCTTACTGTATCTTATAATATGTATACAACACTAAAAATGCCTGCACAAATGTGCATTTACAAATTGATGCTTTATATTAATTTCATTAAATATTTATTTTACATTTCAGAATATAAAGCAATGTTAATTCAGCTCTTAATTTGTCATATATATATATACATAAAACAAAAAGT
This sequence comes from Gymnocypris eckloni scoliostomus, assembly GCA_027564155.1. NCBI lineage: Eukaryota > Metazoa > Chordata > Actinopteri > Cypriniformes > Cyprinidae > Gymnocypris > Gymnocypris eckloni. Next base: position 41,726,163 of record CM050414.1, on the reverse strand, counting down.
ACCGATAAGAATACCGTTAAAGTACCGAACCGATAAGCAGTATCGATAAGAGTAGTAATACCGTTAAAACCTTAACGATACCCATCCCTACGTATGAGTGCTGCCAGCATTGCTGCAGAGGTTGAAAGGGTGGGGGGTCAGCCTGTCAGTGCTCAGACCATACGTCGCACACTGCATCAAATTGGTCTGTCGTCCCAGAAGGAAGCCTCTTCTAAAGATGATGCTCAAGAAAGCCCACAAACTGTTTGCTGAAGACAAGCAGACTAAGGACGTGGATTACTGGAATCATGTCCTCTGGTCTGATGAGACCAAGTAAACTTATTTGGTTCAGATGGTGTCAAACTTGTGTGGTGGCAACCAGGTGAGGAGTACAAAGACAAGTGTGTCTTGCCTAGTCAAGCATGGTGGTGGGAGTGTCATGGTCTGGGGCTGCATGAGTTCTACCTGCACTAGGGAGCTACAGTTCATTGAGTGAACCATGAATGCCAACATGTACTATGCCATACTGGAGCAGAGCAAGATCCCCTCCCTTTGGAGACTGGCCAGCAGGGCAGTATTCTAACATGATAACGACCCCAAACACACCTCCAAGACGACCACTGCCTTGCTAAAGAAGCTGAGGGTAAAGGTAATCTGTGGGGCATCCGCAAACGGAAGGTGGAGGAGCACAAGGTCTCTAACATCCTCCAGCTCCTTGATGTTGTCATGGAGGAGTGGAAGAGGACTTCAGTGGCAACCTGTGAAGCTCTGGTGAACTCCATGCCCAAGAGGGTTAAGGCAGTGCTGGAAAATAATGGTGGCCACATAAACTATTGACACTTTGGGCCCAATTTGGACATTTTCGCTTAGGGGTGTACTCACTTTTGTGGCCAGCGTTTAGACATTAATGGCAGTGTGTTGAGTTATTTTGAGGAGACAGCTAATTTACACTGTTATACAAGCTGTATTACTCACCACTTTACATTGTGGGAAAGTGTAATTTCTTCAGTGTTGTCACATGAAAAGGTGTACTAAGATATTTATAAAAAATGTGAGGGATGTACTCACTTCTGTGAGATACTCCATGTTGTTATTTTGTTGGTGTTTGGCTTAGTATTATGTTAGAATCATTATTATTCTTTATACCTTTTGTTCTTTAAATGTAGAATTGTTCTTAGCTTTATTTTAATATTTTTTTCATGTAAATGTTTAGTTTTGAAATGTAGTTGTATTCATTTGTATTGAATATATTTTATTTTGAACATGTATATGTAGTATTTATAAAGTTTTAGCTTTTAGTTTTGGATCCATTTTTTATTTTATAAAAATAAAATAGTAATATTTTTTTATACTATAATTGATTGCTTCTGTTGTCCTAATTTGTAAGTCGCTTTGGATAAAAGCATCTGCTAAATGACTAAATATAAATATATATATATATATAAATACATGATTTTTAATTAAAAAGGTCTGGGATTAGTGTTAAAAAAGCTGCTTCATAGCTAGTTAATTAGTGAGGTTGTCAAGTTGATTCATGTGTGCTTGTATTAAGTAATATGACATACATTTATAACTAACGTGCATGGTTATTGTGAAACTACAGTGAAAAATGCCTAGATTAAACACAACTTGATTTACAGGTTTTCAGAACGCTATGTGGGTTAATTTCCCTCAACAGATTCACAGATTCTCTTTATCAGGTTCTGTGCTAGTCTTTTAGTTCATGTCAGCTGTCCCCGCTGTTGCTTATCACTGGTTCATCAATTTCCCACAGCTCTGTGATTATTGTTACATTTAAGGGTAATTCGGACTCAAATGTGCCTCAGAAGGTAACTTTGCTCCAGTGACTTGTCCCATGCACTGAATATCTGAACGAATGAAAAATGAACCTGTCTTCCGACAGTGTCACCTCCTGCTTAAACCCTAAAGCCTGAAGGATGGTGAGGCCCCAGTGATGGTCTTGAGTCTCAGTACAGACCAAGCCCTTTTACTCAGTGGGAAATTTCTATCATCAGCCCATGCTCGCCTTAGAACAAAGTGCTGCCTTAATTTAGTTTAAATGTCCAGGTTCTTAAAGGGATAATTAATCAAAAATTAAAATTGCATCAATTACTCAAGCCTATGTTGTTCCAAACCTGTGTGAATATGCTGAATATTCTTCAAAATGTGTTTCAGCTGTCACTGCCCATACATTGAAAGTATTTGTGGTGCAAAACATTCTTTTCAATGCAATGAAAAAGGGGTAGGGGGAGGGGGGTTGTCCAATATTTTGGGTTAGACATGAAAAATAAATTCATACAGCTTTGTTTACAGAAAACATCTTCTGATGCACGACCTTGGACACATCATCAGTGTTGTCCAAGGGACTCCTGTTCCAGGAGTCTCTGGGTGTTTCGGTTCTTACAACAGACACCCTCGTCCTGGCGACCCGACCGAGGCTGATCAGACCCCGGCCTGTGCCCAAGTGGCATTCTACTGCCCCCACTGCTCTCCCCTCTTCAACCACAGCCATCTGGACGCTTTTTCTGCTGCCTCCACATTGTTGCCTATGGCTCTTCTTCGGTTAGCAGCTGTTATGCCCAGCGTGCCATATGCCTTGCTCAGGGAGTGACTAGCAAATCCCCTGCTGCCCACCTCTACTGGCATACAACTGGTCCTCCATCCGTTCTTCTGACAATCCTCCACCAGTTCTTGGTATTTCTCCCTCTTTCTCTCTTGAGCCTCCTCCATCCTCTCCTCCAAGGGCACTGTCAGCTCCATCAAGATCAGCTGTTTTGTGGCCTCAGAGACCAAGATGATGTCAGGTCTCAATTTGGACTGGGTAATGTGTGTTGGAATTTTCAGCTGCCTTTCCAGGTCGACTGTCATTGCCCAGTCTCAGGCTGTGGAGAGCAAACCTACAGAGCAGTTTTTCGATGCTTTCTCTGGCTTTTGTCCTTCCCTGATTAAGTGAATGGCCTTGGCTGTAGCTTGGGTGTGCCGGCTGTCCTTGATCCCCTTGTTGATTGCCTCAGCGATGGATTTGAGGACCTGGTTGTGCCTCCATCGATACCGGCCCTCACCCAGCGCTTTGGAGCAGCTGCTCAGGATGTGTTCTAATGTCCCTACTTTGGAACAAAGGGGGCATGCAGGTGTATCTATTTTGCCCCATATGCACAGGTTGGATGGACTTGGGAGGACATCATAGACCCCTGAATCAAAAACTTGATCCTCTGGGGGTTCCACTTCCAGATGTCCTTCCAAGTGACACTCCGCTCCATCGCCTGCTCCCACTTCATCCAGGCGCCTTGCTGCCGCATGGCCACTGCTCTGCTGGTTTGCTCTTCCTCGACTGAAGCTCGCACCTCCTCCTGTACCAACCTCTGCCTCTCCTTTCTGCTGGCAGATTCATATCGGGTCGCTCTTAGGCTTCCAAGTCCGGCTCTGCCTTGCGCCACTGTTCCAAGGATGGACTTGTGCTTCAGCCGAGTCTCTGCTTGCTGGACTGCCTTGGCTGCCCTCCACTTCCTCCCTGTCTTTGGCATTTCTGGATCCAGAGTACTGCAGGTGTGCCCGTGCAACAATGAACTCCTCCCTGACTGAGCTAAAAGAGAGCCTGAACTTGTTGGTGTTCCCATATAGCCCGATGTTACTTAGGCTACGTGGTAGACCCAGCATCTGCATAGATAGTTGCTCACCTTTTGCTCAAATCCTTCTACCACAGTCACGGGGACCTCATAGATAAGCAGAGGCCAGAGGATTCTTGGGAGGATTCCATGCTGGTAGACCCAGAATCTTCCAGGGAGCCCAGACTTATCCACTGTTCTCAACCATCCCTCCAGGTCAGCACCGGTTGCCTTGACGGAGTCTCTGTCATTCAGTCTGCAGTTGAAGACCTTCCCAAGGCTCTTCACTGGTCTCTCAGTGACTGACGGGATCTGGTATTCTCCCAGCCTGAAGCGGAATCGGTCTGTAAGTTTCCCCTTCTTTAGAACCAAGGACCTGGACTTTGCAGGTTTGAAGCTCATACGTGTCCATGACATGAGTCTCTCCCACCCCTGAAGGACCCACCTGGCTCCTGGTACCGCCGTTGTTGTCACTGTGAGGTCGTCCATGAAGGCTCTTATAGGAGGTTGCCTTACTCCAGACTGGCTGAGGGGGCCTCTGCACTCTGTTTCAGCTGCCTTGACCAGCATATTAATTGCAAGCGCAAAAGGGGGTCACGGCACGGCTCAGTTCGGGTCGGTTTGCATTTCCACTGCAGTTTTCCAACGCTTTAGAGTGGGCGGGATTATTCACGTGTCGTTATATTTGCTCCGCCTCTACTGCAACAATACTCAGTTAGGCTGTGGCGTTTAAACAATGCTCAATTGGTACTAAGGGGCCCAAAGTGTGCCAAGAAAATATCCCCCACACTATTACACCACCACCACCAGCCTGAACCGTTGAGACAAGGCAGGATGGGATCCATGCTTTCATGTTCTTTATACCAAATTCTGACTCTACCATCTGAATGTCGCAGCAGAAATTGAGACTCATCAGACCAGGCAATGTTTTTCCAATCTTCTATTGTCCATTTTTGGTGAGCCTGTGCGAATTGCAGCCTCCGTTTCCTGTTCTGAGCTGACAGGAGCGGCACCGGTGTGGTCTTCTGCTGCTGTAGCCCATGTGTTTCAGGGTTCGACGTGTTATGCTTTCAGAGATGGTATTCTGCATACCTTGGTTGTAATGAGCGGTTATGAGTTACTGATGCCTTTATATAATCTCTAACCAGTCTGCCCATTCTCCTCTGACATCAAGGCATTTTCGTCCACACCACTGCCGCTCACTGGATATTTTCTCTTTTTCTGTGCAAGTGAAATTACAAAAGTGCAGGTTATAAGGTGGGATACAATTCATGAAATAACTACTAGACATACAGCATTAACCACAACAGATGTTCAGTCCTCTGATCTCTAATAGGCATGAGAAAGTATCGGACGATTAAAGCTCTGGGGGAATAATGGAACATCCAGCAAAATGAAAAGCCAGGGAATGTAATTATGAAAGCAATAATTTCAAAATGAAGCATTTAGATATTATAAATGTATACATAATAAAATGACAATAATAAAGTAATACATACACAACACTCAAATTGTGGGGCTGTAACAATTTTTGTATTGTTTTACACAAATGTGTACATGTCTTTCCTGATTCAGAATACACACACATACACACCGAGAGGGAGGGAGAAAACCCCTCTCTTTAGTTTTGTAGTGTCACAATGGAGCAGGTTCAGTCTCTTCATCTCCTGCTTGTTTTGCAATTTTGATTTCCATCAAAAATTTAATCATGAGTGTTTAAGGGCTCAGTGCTGGCCTGTGTGCTGCCCTGCATTCTAATTTTAGTCTATTCTTTCAGGATTTATTTTTTGTATAATTCAAGTATGCTTTTCAATATCTCCCAGTTATTAAATTTTAATTCAGAGATCATTAGCATATAAATTGAAAATGCTTTTTTGAGTTGCCCACTCAGATTAAATTTAAGAGGAGATATTTCTTTTTTTCACCACTTTCATTTAAATGTAAAATAGCACAAACAAAACTACATGTATTGTATTTTTTTGTTTGTTTGTTTTTTATGATGGGAACGTGTCAGTGTATTCTGGTTCATGGAAACTAGGACTGTCAGCCTAATCTCTTCCAGTCATCTCCTGAAATAGCCTGAGTAATAAATTCTCATTAGATGGCAGTGTGGAAATTTGGCTCCTAGTTACCACAGTTCAGAACTGGTTTTCAAAATGAATCAGTGAACAAAACGTACCTGTGCACACTAATAATGCCTCCTGGCTCTTCTTCTGATATACATACCTGTAATTAAGAGGTGCTGTCCATACCGTTCTATATAGTATTTGTCATGCAAGAATATATTGACTTTTGATAATGTAAATTTAAAAACGACTGCTTTTCATTCAGTTTTCATTTTGTTTTTAATTTGTGTTTTAAATTTCAGCATGGGAAGTGAAACAATAGTATAATTTCAGTCGAAGAATGTTAATTTGGTGGTTCTCATCTTTTGACGTATATTTAGATTAATATCTATCTATCTATATATATATATATATATATATATATATATATATATATATATGTAACATGTCCTAAAAGCCAAATTAGACCAGCTAGTGTCTGGTTTGAAGTTTGCAACCAACTATGTTTTAAAACACAGCTACCAGCAAAACTGCTGATGATTTATAAATTAAATAAATGATTGGGTTTCTGTTTAGCTGATAAGAGTTAGAAGTAGGACTTTTAAATATCCTGTGTTAAATAAGGAGACATGCAAAATGTGCAGAGCAGGGGGTCCCCAGGACTGGAATTGAGAACCACTGCTCTAACTGAACGAAATTCTATCTAAATCTAAATGACGGTGGGGGACGGCGCCACGGTGAGCAAGTGACGTAACGGTGTTGTGCCACCATAACGGCCAACACAGTCTATCGCGGCAAGCCTTATATATATATATATATATATATATATATTCCATTTTCATTGTAATTTTATTGTTTTAATTTGTTTATTTTTATAAATATTTTTGCCTGTATTTATTGTACTTCAGTTTAACAGTTCAAGTTAAATAGTGATGAATATGCATTACTCATGTTTTGCCATGTTTTCTTCTGCATTTTGTGCAGAAGGAACTGTCTCTCTTACCTCCTCAAAGATTACTTTGAATTCCTGAACCACAATGTGTAAAAAAAAAAAAAAACCGGTGGAAGAAGAGATGTGTCTGAGATATATTATATTTATATTATAGGGTTGGGCGATATGACCAAAATGTTATATCATGATATGACACATTTTATATCACGGTAACGATATATATATCACGATGTAGTAATTTTTTTCTTTTAAAAAGGTTTTTATGATATTTCAATCTTTGATACCATAGAATTTTCAAAATCCTTGTCACCAATGTCAATATCAAACTAATACAAGCCTAAAAAGAGACACAAAAACACCTCAAGCTCGCTGAAGATAAATAAACAGTCAGTGATGAAATAAGGATAAGCAATAGGACAAAAAAATAAGAAACGCTACATTGTGTAAATGAATTAGTCTTCACTGTGTTAATTATGTCTATCTATCTATCTATAATAGATATAATTAACACATGTATCATCATGTATAGATTATATACATGTATATAAATATATAATTATTATTTATTTTATTTTATTAAAGTTACAAAAGTGATTTAGTCAAGACCAGAGAGATTTTCTAGCAGTGTGCTATGATTAACATGAATGGCAGACAGAACGAATATTTGTCAGCTTCCCCTTTAAGACCGAAGTCCGGTGTCCTGACATTTTATCCTACCGTCAGATTTTCCTACCTTGGCTTACTGCGCATGCGCGCATCAATATTGCATCTTTTTTCTCACGCTGAACAACAATATTTAATGTATCTGCACTACTGTGAGGGTAGGTTTAGGGTTGGAGTTGGTGTAGACGTTAATAAAACACAATTTAATAGGTAGCATTTTCCATAATCTAATTTGTACTAAGTGCACTGTTTTAATTATATTTTTGGCCGTGACTGTATTATCCAAGGGTGCCGATATTTTTGGCCATGACTATAGCTCAATGGATGCTTAAAATCCCGTTACTGATTTTTTGCAGTTTCCTTCACTCTTGCTCAGCAGACCTGGAGTCATGAGTTGTCAGGAGGTGCCGAACCCCAGCCAGGAGCCACAGGACAAGGCTGTGGTCCCCGCCGAGGCTGGAGCCACACAGGCAGTACCAACAACGTCCCCGAAGCTTCCCTCAGTGAACGTAAAGGCCGAGGTGGCGTCTTCTGTGGAGTCTGTGGCCAGTAACGGAAAAGCGAGTGATGGCAACATACCTGCTGAGATCTGTGTGGTTTTGGGAAGCTCTCGTAACTCTCAAACACAAGGTACAACTCCAGAAGCATGTTTAGTAACAAGATATGAATGGGTGCCATATATGTATGCAAGTTACACATACACTACTGATTTTTAGTTATTCGGTTTGGATTTTTTTCTTTTTCTTTATGTATTTATTTTTAAAGAAATCTCAGTAACGCTTTAGTACAGGGACCAGTTCCAACTATAAACTAGTTGCTTATTAGCATGCACATTACTAGCATATTTGCTCTTTGTTAGTATTATAAAGCACATGTTCTGCATGTTCATATTCTACATAATTCTACCCAAAACCTACCTTACAAACTAGTAATAAGTAGCAAATTAAGAGTTTGTGGCAAAAAATTTAGTTAATAGTGAGAATTGGACCTTATCATAAAGTGTGACTGAATTGTCTTCTGCTCACTATGGCTGCATTTATTTGATCATAAACCCAGTAAAAACACTAAAATTGTGAAATATTATTACCATTATGGGGTAATAATTATTAAATATTATGGGGTTATATTTCAACCCCATAAACCCAAAAGTGTACTGTGGTACTATACACTGTAGTATGTCAAATGGTATGACATCGTACAGCTCAGATAGTCATGTGCCCATGTCATTTGAAAGGTTTTACAGAGTAGAATACACAAAGCATAATTGTCTTGGGTTTTTAACTTGTAACTCTTAGCTTGTAACTTCATGAAACATGAAGTTATTCATGCTCAGATTGTAGAAAATTGCTTTCATTACATTACAATACTTTCATTTACATTAATTTCAGCAGGTTCTCCTGATTTAAAAAGTGCCTGAAATCACTATGATCTGTCACTTAGATCTAAATATATCCCTTATAGGATTATAACATTCATCCAATCATATACAGTGGAGCAAAGAAGTATTTGATACACTGCCGTTTTTTCAAGGTTTCTCACTTACAAAGAATGGAGAGATCTGTAATTTCCATCATAGGTACACCTCAACTGTGAGAGACAGAATCTAAAAAAAAATCACATTGTATGATTTTTATATAATTAATTTCCATTTTATTGCATGAAATAAGTATTTGATACAATAGAAAATTAGAACTTAATATTTGGTACAGAAAACTTTGTTTACAATTGCAGAGATGATCTGGGCTCTGAATGGAGTGGAGCACCTTAGGTACATAACCCATCCTTGGTTTCAGGACGACCTTGGAGTCGTATTTATTCACCTGTCGCCTCGTAAAAATTGAATTACCGCATCTCTGCCCACCGATCGGCCAGTAATAGGGGCATAGAAAGCCGCTATGGCTGCCACGTAAACTTTGATGGTTGATGAGGAACGCTGTTTATCCAGCATCTTCTGCAGAAATGTATGAACCACTGACACATCGGAGTTGACCAGGTCTAAGTTGCGGTCTTGACACCAAGCTGAGAAAATTGACCATTTCAGAGCGTAGAAGCTTCTTGTAGATGGGGTTTTAGGTTCTGCCGTTGTGTTTAGGACACACTCTGGGAGGCCGAAATGCTCCTGCCGAGCAGCCACATATGCAGGGCCCATAACTCGGCCTGTGTATGCCATATCGTGCCGTTCGCTTGAGAGAGGAGGTCCCGTCTCAAGGGGATGATTTCTGCAGCTGGAATTACTCCGACACCCACGGTTGGTTCCTCCAGAGGGGGGCTATTAGAATAAACTTTTACCGTTGTTCTCTGACTCGCTGGGAGTACCTGCGGTAGCAGAGCGACTGGGGTGAAAGCATAAAGCAGAAGGCTGGGCCATTCGTGGGCCAGGGCATCCGTGTTCTTTGTAAAAAAGATTGGGCAGTGAGAGTTGTCTTCGGAGGCAAAGAGGTCTACTCGAGCTCTACCAAAGTCTTCCCAAATTTTCTGAACCGCGAGCGGGTGGAGCGTCCATTCCTCTGAAGAGACATTGATCCTCGACAACATGTCTGCTCCTTGGTTCATTTTGCCCGGCACATGCGTCACCTTCAGTGAGAAGGTGAAGAAGGTTGTTCGCCAGCATGCAGAGTCGCTTCAAGACGAGGCCGCCCTGGTGATTTATGTATGACACCACAGACCTGCTATCTAAGCGTATTAGCACATGGTGTCCCCGTATGTCCGGTAAGAAGAATTGACAGACCTGACACACTGCTAGCATTTCTAGGCAGTTGATGTGTAGGCCCGACTCCTCTTCGGACTAAAGACCGAAGGTCGGTTTGACCTTGCACAGCAATCCCCAATCCCTGTTGGAAGCGTCTGTCATGACAACCTTCCTTCTGTGCGCCGTGTCTAGGATCATGCCTTGCTTTAGCCAAAAGAGGTCCCTCCAACAAGCCAGGGCTGATACACAGGCCCGGGTCACCGTTACGCAGTGGCGTCCGTGACGCCAACCCGCGGATGGAACCTGTGTCGCATGTGAAGCAGACCCAACTGAAGTACCGGCGAAGCCACTGCCATAAGGCCCATCATTTTCTGGAAAGCTTTGAGCGGACGGGCGGTACCTTCCCTGAAGTGAGCCGCGTGGGGCTGAATTGCCGTGGCTCGCTCCGCTGAGACAGTTTATGTCATAGGCACATATGTCGATAACTGTGCCCAGGAACGAAACTCGTTGGCTGGGTGACAGTATGCTCTTGGCAAAGTTGACCCTGAGCCCTAGGCAACCTAAGTGGCTGAGGAGGAGGGTCTTGTGCGATGTTAGGGCTAGAATGAGCCAGTCGTCGAGGTAGTTGAGTATGCGGATTCCCACTTGTCGCAGAGGGGAGAGAGCCGCATCCATGCATCATGCAAAAGTGCAGGGAGCCAGGGACAGACCAAACAGCAGGACCTTGTATTGATATGCCACCCCTTCGAATGTGAATCTCAAGAATCGTCTGTGATGGGGGCGCTATCTGGAGTGAAAGTATGTGTCTTTCAAATCCAGCGACATGAACCAGTCTCCTGGGCATATTGCGAGAGGATCTGTTTCAAAGTGATCATCCTGAACGACCTTTTCATCAGGGTGTAATTCAGGAGTCTGAGATCTAGAATAGGTCGCAGGCCGCCGTCTTTTTGGGGACGAGGAAGTAGCGGCTGTAAAAGCCTGACTCGCTCTGGGCTGGAGGAACATTTTCTATGGCTGATTTTTCCAGAAGATTCATCACCTCTGCGCGGAGGACTTAGGAGTCATCGCTGCACACTGTGGTGGCAAGCACACCGCAGAAGTGCAGTGGTCTTTGAGCGAATTGGAGTATAACCTCGTCTTACCGTAATCAATTACCCGCGTGGCAAGGGGTTGAAACGGTTGTGCATACTGGCTGCATGATTGCAGGACGCTTATGGTAGGCAGAAAAATATTAGTAGCGAGTAGCGAGACTCGGGCGGTATCGAGACCTAGGCGATCTTGGGCCGGGGTCCTTGGCGCTTCAGGAAGTCTCTAATTCAAACTCTCTAGTGCCATCACTTCTCCAAAGTTTCACTCATGTTCATGTTAATAACTTTTGAACTGTATGCAACAAAATGAAAATAGTTTTCACTGAATCCTTGGCTCAAGCCGAGTCGAATAAAGTCCAAAATGCAAAAATGGTAAGGTTTAGTTTTCACTATTTCAGTTGTTCGTAAAACCTACTTTTTCGAACTCGTCCTAGACGGTTTGTCCGATTTTCACCAAAATGGTCTCAGATCATCTACAGACCATGCTGGCAAGTTTTGTGGAATTCAAGTCCATTCGTTCAGGCATTCTTGAAAAACACATTAACAAATTTGCGGAAAAGCATGCAAAAATGGATCGGAGGCTAATCTCTGTAACAGTTTGGAGTATTGAGACCAAACTTGGTGTGTGTTATAACAAGCATGACCTGAGGCTACTTGCAGTGTTTTGACACTGTGCCACCTAGTGGTCAGGAGAAACGAAAAATGCATAATTTTGCTTATAGAATTTGTGAATGGTTTGGCCATTCACAAAACTGGTCTCTTTAGATTCGGTGCATCATGCCAAGTCTAACCATATCCAATTTTCCCTTGTAAGCCATTTTGGCTGTCAGCCATGTTGAATTTTGTAGTAAAATGCTATATTTTACGAACGCATTGAGGTATTGTTACGAAACTTGGTATGAGTCATCAGCACGATGCCCTGGAGGAGCCTAAGAAGTTTCGAGCCAGCGCCACCTAGTGGTACAATCAGATATTCTTTCTCATGCTTATAAACTTATTTTGATGACTTCACCTTTTTAGACTTTAATCCAGTCATACCTTAATCCTTGCTAGTCCAAGCGATACCAATATCTTGAAACCTTACTGGCCTTTTAGCAAAGTTATTGACATAGCATGCAAGTAATTTATGTAATAATATTACTTTTTCAAGTAACTATTATGAAAATTAATTTACTAGAAAATATCTAGTAAACTTTAAGTTACTTTAAAAAAATATGTTTTCCCATTTATTGACTAATTCATCCCACTTGCAAAAAACAGATTCAGTATTGATCAAAATGTATTAAAAAAGTGAAATGTAAACTCAGAATATGAAGCAAACTTGCAATAATTAAATGTTAAATAACACAAATATATTTAATCCCACTTTATTAACCAATGTGTTTGCTGCAAAAATGACTTTAGATAAACTAACAATTGTGCTTCATGTTTTTTTATTGCTGAAGAGTTTTGGGCCTTCTCCTGATTTCTACTGTACAGACGTGATTTACTTTTCCTTCAGCCTGAGGTTTATTCATTACACTTTTTGGTGTAAAAGGGCTTTTACATTTGCTATAAATATAACTTATTGTATTAAAAACAAACAATCAAGCCCTGCTCATATTTACAAAGTAAAGCAAATGTAACTCAAAACTTTTTTATGGAGTAACGCAATATTGTAATGCATTACTTTTAAAAGTAACTTCCCCCAACACTGACCAAAGTACTCAAAGTTTAGAGACAGTGCACCTTGTGGTCAAAAGTTATAAGGACATTTCAAATAAATGCTAATAGCTTTCTCTGAAATTTGTCTAATGTAATGAGACTGGTATTAATAGATTCCTTGGGTCATGCTGAGAACAGTGATACCAATGTTGTCATAGTCAGCCAAACTTTGTGTCTGCCATTTTGATTTATATCGAAAACCTACTTTTTCGAACTCCTCCTCAACCGTTTGTCCGATTTTCACCAAAATTGAGTCAGATCATCTTCATGCCATGCTGAAAAAGTTATGGATTTTACATCCCTACTTGAAATCATATTTTTTCTGCAGCTTTGCGGAAACGAGCTTCCATACTTTTGTGCTTGTCAATCAGAGAGAAAAATCTCTAAAAATGCCTTCTGGCCTTAAAGGGTTAATCCATTGTAAAATGGATTTATTTTTTTCAGTAAATTATAAAATAGTCCTGATGAGAAGAGACTAATTAAACATTTAAAATAATAATAGTAATAATTATACTTTTTTTTACTTCAGATGCTTTCAGTTTTGAATTCGCGATCTTGTAGTCACATTTTACAAGAAAATAAAATTGTCTGTTTGGCATAATCTATTCACCTTTCACTTTATAAGACTAAAAAAAATATGTATTTGTTATTCTTAATTAAAAAGCACAACAACAATAAAACAGCAGGCTACAAATGACATGCTAGCTTACATAATTTATTAACAAAAACGAATAAGATTTGGCATGGCATACACAACATGCAGTATTATATACGGACTAATAATTTACAGAAAGTTTAGCAAACACTGAGGAATAAAAATAAGTAAAATAAAGCCTTAAAGTAAGGTAAACAGCAAAGATAAGCTTTTTAAAATAAAAACCAAAAGAAAAGCTAAACTAAACTCGTTGATGGTGACCGTGCTTGCATTTATTTCCACAAGAATACCTACATGTTCACCTTCTCTGGTTTAAAAAAAACGGACTTTTACTTTACTTTAGCGTGGAACCCAAATCCTCCGCCCGCTTTAATTTCCTCAATATTTGCATCATATTTGCCGTGCACTGCACTTACCTTCGCGCTCGTGCTGACAAGGCATTTATAATCCTGGCTCTATACCCGAACCGCTCACATTGAAAGCACTTCTCTTTTCGTGATCAGTGCAATGACTCCTGCTAAAATGTGCCGCCGTTCTGCAAAGCTGTATGGAGCAGGCTGCGTTGTTGAGCGCAGTGGCACTGATATTTAACACACTTTAAGCTCTTTTATTTTCCAAACATAATAGGATATTTCGGTTTGTAATGCGTACCGAACCGAAAGCCTCGTACCGAATGGTTCAATACGAATACGCGTATCGTTACACCCCTACTTGAAATCATAATTTTTCTCAGCTTGGCAGAAACGAGCTTCCATACTTTTGTGCTTGTCAATCAAAGATCTTTTTTTTCTAAAACGCTTTCTGCCCTCAAAGGGTTAATACATTGTAAAATGTATTTTTTTTCCGTAAATGATAAAAGTCCTGATGAGAAGAGACTGCTTATTAAACATTTAAAAAAATAATTGTAATAATTATAATTTTTTACTGGTAGTTTAGGTGCAAAAAAGGCTTGCTCACTTAATAGTGTGAAATTGTACCTTTTTACGGTACTGTTATTCTAGATGTTTTCTAACCACATCAATGCATTCATTACAATCAGTCACACTAGAATCACACATTAGCAAAAAATAACTAAGTGTACATTTTGAACAGTTTTGAACTGTTTGTCAGAAAATCGTGAAGTCTTTGGATTCTTTACAGCATGTTATATCTGTGGATTCCGATTTTGGATGAACCATCAGGCCGCCATTTTAAATGTCATAAATTGGAATATATTTTGACCAATTTGACAAATAAGCACAAAATCGACAGCACGTCCTAGAACTACCTGATAAATTTGAACATAGCGCCAACAAGTGTTCCTGAGATATAAGGATTTTTGCAAAAATTACAATAACTTGTGAAAACATTGTCAACTTGTTTTTTCTACCCTGGGTTATGCTTAGCCCTGAATTAACCTATCAGTATGCCCCTCCCCTCGAACGCAGACTAGCCAATGGCAGTCGAGTATCAGTTACACGGGGAGCGGAACTTGGGACATCTTTAGGTTTCAGCACCATAGAGAAACATTGGAGGATCCAAAGCTCACATCGGTTTTATGGGGTTTATTTTTCAAAATGGAAAAAAAACGATGTGCCTTTGGTACTTGTAACACTGATTCCAGGTATCCTGAGAGGATGGGCAATATAATTAATTGTATTACATTTCCTGAAAACAGAGCAAAATGTCCCTAAGTATTCAACCCCAATACAATTGAAGACAAAAACGTTCATTTTTTGGTGGTTAAACACTCATTAAGTTCAAATTTTCATCTGCTTAAGCAGAACATTAATTTTATCTTGTGCTTCAGCAAGGTATCTCTGGCTAAAACTAGCTAATGTTAAAGTTAGTGAGTCCAAGCTAGTGTAAAAACCTAAATAGCGGCATGTTCTCGCATCTATACAGTGTAGGTCAAAAACACATTTGTGTTCCTGTGGCTCAGTGGTAGAGCATTGCGTTAGCAGCGCAAAGGTTGTGGGTTCAATTCCCAGGGAACACGCATACTGACAAAAAATGGATAACCTGTATGTACTGTAAGTCGCTTTGGATAAAAGTGTCAGCTAAATATATAAATGTACATTTCAGTGCCTCTCCATATTAAACTGGTTAAATGTACTTTAATTGAATCATACCCTGCTGCGATACGCGAACAGTGTTGATTCTGCATGTTGTCATCCGGGATCGTGATGACCGACCGTAATATTAGCCTTTTCCTGCTTGCATTGTGATCTGTAAACTCTTGCTTCGACTTACCCACGGTATTTATTGTTAAATATTTTATAAACTCTCCATGGAATATTTAATTCCCATTTGCTGGCCTCTGTTAAATTGTGCAAAAACATTGTGGGACAAGGTTTTGACTGCCGCAGAGCAACTCTGTTTGTTTGTCCGAGGGCAGTAACTAAGGAGGGCTTACTGATAGGTCAATTCCTGCTAGCAGTTAAATTTTTGAACTTGATTCAATTAATGATATATATATATATATATATATATGTGTATATGTATTTGTGTATATGTGTTTTATATATGTATGTATATATATATATGTATGTATATGTGTGTGTGTGTGTGTAATATATATATATATATATATATATATATATATATATATATATATATATATATATATATATATATATATATATATATATATATATATATATATATTCATTGTCTTGGTTAAATGTAACACCAAACATCAGATTCAAAATGACGCTTATGTGTCAGTAAACAGATCATTATGTTCTAAGGCTCATGAACCTTAAATAAGTGTTTCAAGGCACTTTTCACAAATAGGATACAAATTGGTCACCCATTACTAAAACTAAAATATTACACTGTTGCCACTGTACTTTTCCCCACATTTCAGAAAATTTGTTTAATTACTTCATGAATCAATACATATTCTTTTTATATATATATATATTGTTAATGATGCTGTATGTTTTTTTTTTTTTTTTATAGATTGAGACAAATTACACATTTATATTTGCTAGTAATCATATGAAACCTCATATAAAATTAAAATAAAATAAAACGGGTCATATTATATGTAGTTTGATCTCCAGCATATTACATTTCTGTTTACAATATCTGAAGGTTGAACACTTGTTGAAAAAATGAAAAATAACATGAAGATAGATAGACAGACAGACAGACATTCCATTTTTTTCTGAAATAATAATGTAGGTCAAATTTTCATACATTAATGTGTTCTTGTGCTTTGTATCTGGCTAACACAGCTAATGTTAAAGTTAGTGAGTCCATGCATTAGCAGCGCAAAGGTTGTGGGTTCAATTCAGGAAATACGCTTACCATTTACTGACAAAAATGAATAACCTGAATGTACTGTAAGTCGCTTTGGATAAAAGTGTCAGCTAAATACATAAATGTAAATGTACATTTCAGTGCCTCTCCATATTAAACTGGTTAAATGTACATTAATTTAATCATACCCTGCTGCGATACATGAACAGTGTTGATTCTGCATGTTATCATGCGGGATCGTGATAACCGACCGTAATATATGCCTTTTCCTGCTTGCATTGTGATCTGTAAACTCTTGCTTCGACTTACCCACCGTATTTATTGTTAACTATTTTATAAATCCCTCCATGGAATATTTAATTCCCATTTGCTGGCCTTATGTGTCCAAAATTGTGCAAAAACATTGTGGGACAAGGTTTTCACACTGCAGCTGTCAATGAGCAACTGTTTGTTTGTCCGAGGGAGCAACAGCAACTAAGGAGGGCTTACTGATAGGTCAATTCCTGCTAGCAGTTAAATTTTGAACTTGATTCAATTAATGTTTTATATATATATCATTATATATATATTGTATTTTAATATATATATATATATATATATATGTATATGTGTATGTATATATATATGTATATATGTATATATATATATATATGTATGTGTGTGTGTATGTATTTTATTTGTATTATTTTTATTGGTGGTAATTTTATTCATTCAGTGTTAAATGTATTAACTTTTTACACACACAAGAGGTATTTTGTTTGTGTTGTTCAAATAATAAGTGTTTAAAATCAAAACATGTTCGTCTATTGGTGGAATGCCAATCCTAATATCTATGTACTAATATGTTGGGGGTAAAGTGAAAAGTTAAGTTAATATCTCTGCCTGCTTTATTACTTCATCTACTGTTTTATGTTTGTCAGGAAGTGCTAATCATAACCCCCACCCATATTTTTCTGAGATATTAATGTTTTCACTGTCACCAATACTCATTGCCAAGGCCAATATTTGGCATTTATCATCACACTGGCAAATATATTGTTTGATCAATAGTTACCATGACTTCATATAGTAAACAATGTATGAATCTTACCTGCCTCGAGATGTAATCACTGTTCTCTCTTACAGGCTCTTACATTTGTGGAGTATGTGGAAAAAAGTACAAGTACTACAACTGCTTTCAGACGCACGTCCGAGCTCACACAGGTGCGTCCTGCTCTTGAACTAATGAATCTGGATTGGTTGGTTGTAATATCTGTAGGGTTCAGAGTCATGAACCAGTTCATGTTCACAATTGCGAATAAAGTTGATTTAGCTGCATTGTGACAGGACACTTTGAAATAATATGAAGACAAGCAAATACACCTTTTCCATATCATTGTCTTGGTTAAATGTAACACCAAACATCAGATTCAAAATGACTCTTATGTGTCAGTTAATGGATCAGTATGTTCTAAGGCTCATGAACCTTAAATAAGTGTTTCAAGGCACTTTCCACAAATAGGATACAAATTGGTCACCCATTACTAAAACTAAAATATTACACTGTTGCCACTGTACTTTCCCCCACATTTCAGATAATGAGTTTAATTACTTCATGAATTAATAAAAATTTTTTATTTTATATATTGTTAATGATGCTGTATGTTTTTTTTTTTTTTATAGATTGATACAAATTACAAATTTATATTTGTAGTAATCATATGAAACCTCATATAAAAATAAAATAAAACGGGTCATATTATATGTAGTTTGATCTCCAGCATATTACATTTCTGTTTACAATATCTGAAGGTTGAACACTTGTTGAAAAAATGAAAAATAACATGAAGATAGATAGACAGACAGACATTCAAATTTGTTTTCTGAAATAATAACTGATATAGTACATAAAGGGGAGGTATTATCATGCAGTGCCTACACACATGGTCAGAATTGTTGGTACCCTTGGTAAATATGATCAAAAGAGGCCCTGGAAATGCATATGCATTGTTAATCCTTTTGATCTATTATTTTAAAAAATCACAAACATCTAACCTTTCATTGGAGAATAAGAATTTAAAATGGGGGGAAATATAATTATGAAATCAAAGTTTTTCTCTAGTACACTTTAGACACAATTAATGGTACCCTTTTATTCAATACTTTTTGAAACCTCCATTTGCTAAAATAGTATAGGAGTTTTCTCCTATAATGCCTGATGAGGTTAGAGAACACCTGATAAGAGATCAGAGACCATTCCTTCATCCAGAATCACTCCAGATCCTTCAGATTCCCAGCATCATGATGGTGCTTCTCCTCTTCAGTTCACTCCGCTCTTTTTCTAAAGGGTGCAGTTCAAGGAACTGGAATGGCCATAGCAGAAGCTTGGTTTTGTGCCCAATGACCCATTTTTGTGTTGTTTTTAAAGTTTGTTTTTGAATTATTGTCTGGTTGGAAGATCCAACATGGCACATTATAAGATTTCTAACCGAGTCAGTAACTTTTAGATTTTTATCTGTTTGTATTTGATCGAATCAGTGATGCCATGTCAGGGCTCTAGACTAACTTTTTGTACTGGTTGCACTGGTGTGCCTACCTTTTTTTTTTCTTAGGTGCACCCAAATTTTCATATAGGCAATATTGACTAGTAAACGATTAACTAACAATCTGGTCAACATAAAGTTCTTTATTTGAAGCACAATTCTACAATAAAGGTAACTTACTGAAAAAGTATTGGTGCTTAAAGTGCTTCACTGAGCTCAGATTTAAACTTAAAACATCTCAAGATAAATGAAATAAAAATAAAATCTAAATTAAGTGTTATAAGGGCTTCAAACTGAACATTTCATGGCTCAATGTCTTATGGATTATCCTCCATTGCAGTCACATGCTCCTCGGATGGCCAACTCCTGCAGTTTGGCCTTCTTGATCTTTGGCCTTGGCTAAACCAGCTGGCCACACTCTCTCTAGCATCGACATCTTCCAGACTTGACCCCTCTACACTGATTCTTATCAGATCTTCCACTGTGTCTGAATGAAGGGTTGCTCTAGTGCAGTGCTTCTCAAATACCCCCTTAAATCTATGAAAAAATCTAGCGCCCCCATCCCACCACAGACTACCAAATAATTTCACTAAACATTATGCAAAAAAAAAAGTATTTACACAAAAACAATCCTGTTCTGTCTAATTGTCTCTCTGTGCTCCTACTGTGTTTTAATGCAGCCAAATTCTCAATAAAACTGTTTTACTTTTTATATTTTACTGTTTCTCTTGTCAGTCAACTGTGTAGCTCAATTATCTTTTGTTGCACATCAGAAATATATTATTAGTTTTTTTCTCATTGTGGTGGTTTATTTAATTTGGAATTTGGCCTTTGTTTTCCCTCCTATTTATATTTCTGTGAAACGGGCAGCCATGGCTGGATTATTTCATGTTCTTAATCATGCTGGTGTGCTCAAAATTGTGAATGGGAATATGTTTCAGATATATTTTACTCATAAGAATTTCTAGGGGTACCAGTAATTGTGTCCAACATGTATTTGAGGGAATATATATTTTTTTCATAATGATGCCCCCTGACATTTGAAGACTTTGAAGACATTTATAAATGCCTGTTTCTGTTTCATAAAACTGCGGTACAATCTGCTCATCGGAGAATCCTCCATGTGCAAAATTTAACAGCAAATGCAATGTAACATTTTAAGATTTTCAGTTGTAATTTCATCTCATGCTATCTGCAGCACACCTCCTTGCTGTTATTAGCTTGTAAAGTGCTTTTCACAGACCTTACATTTTTCTAATTTGATCCCTTTCTTTCTATTTACTGATGGATGATCTCTACCTAAAGGGTAGCAGCATCCCAGTCTCATTGATAAAAAAATTGTCATCAAAATGTACTATAAAGTGCAATTATACTCAATGCCCTCATAGATTAAAACAAACAAACAAAACAGTGATTTACAATACAATGTTATGCTTTTTGGTTGTTACATTTGTTAACAGAAGTATGAATTTATTTCAATAACATCAACATATCTTTTCAAAGACTTTTGAATGGAAGTGTAATAATTGTTGTGTGAAGAATGCTTCCTTAAAAGTACTGAAATGAAATCATTGAACTGAAATCCAAAATCATCAAATTTGACTTTTCATTACCAGTTTATATATTTGTGTGTATTTTTTGTGGTTTATTGCTGTTCAGAGACGGAGGCTGCTGCTTCTGGAGAAGGAGTTTCTCTGGGAATCAGTAGTGAGTAGCATTTATTTATTTATTTTGTATAGTTGTCCTGGAATTTGCTAAATTAAGTGGGTAAAGCTGATTTCTATGCCAACATACCATCACATACTGATATCTTAAGTTTCTGTTCATACAAGTCTTTGTTTTCTAATCTAGGTTCTTTCCGCTATACATGTGACGTATGTGGGAAAAAATACAAGTACTACAGCTGTTTTCAGGAGCACCGAGACCTCCATGCAGTTGATGGTGAGGCTGCATATTCACCTTTTTTTGTTGTTGTCAGAAAACATATAGCTGCTGTTGAATTAATCAAAAGCCTTCATTTAAACCACTTGATAATGTTTCAAGTTACTATCCACAAATTGGTCTCCCTTTGTTTTTTGTTTTTTATGGGTACAATTGATTTTGTGTGTGTGTGTGTGTGTGTGTGTGTTACAGTTGCGTAGCCAGAATTATTATTTTTGGGGGGCCCATCTTAAAAAGAAGGGCCACTCTATATTACGCATAGGCTATAATGTCAATATTAAATGTGCACTTTTTCACATGTTTGTGCGTGTGGAAGCTGAATATATTGCATGACAGTTAAAGCCTGGCGTCCGCACAAGCAAGCGCTCAGTTCAAATTACTGCCAGAGGAATACTCGACTGATTTTATTTTATTGTTAATAATATTTTGTTTAATTTTTCATTATATTTATTGTGATTAACCTCCCATTCTTGTTCACAGTATAATCACATTCAAACGGTGCATGCAATCACAGAGAATATAACTTGAATAAGATGATCAAACTTATTTTTAATTATTGTCATTGGGCTGGAAATATTTATTTATTTAAATCATTAAGTCAGCGCATGAAAAATGTGAGCATTATATTTAATACAACAAGTTTCGCCTATACCTTTAATTTAATACTTCTAAATTATGTTTTAAGCTTTGGCTAATTCTAATGCTTTTTAATGTGACATGTTGTTTGTATAGTTTTCTCGCTTTTCCGTAATGAAATAAGGTGAAGAAATCAGACAGTGAAGAATTGCCTATACACATACATGCTCGCATGCTTCTGTTTAAGTTACGAAATATGCATTGGGATATCTTGACAACATATTGCTTGGTTTCATAATACTCAATAACCGTAATTGTTATAAACTCAAATTGGTGTCTTTAGAAGACGTATCTGTGCTGTATTCTACATAAATAATCCACAACAATGGCATGCTATGGCCACAGCCATTGATAGAGGCTGCAGTGGAAGTCTGTTGTTTAAAATGTACACGCGCGGCAGGCACACTAATTTTTTCCAGGCTCCTCCGCACCGCATTGAGGTGTGACAAGAACCAACCAGTCAGCTTCATCCTTTCCCGTAACAACATTGAAAGCTCAGCCGAGATGGAGGAACATATCTGATCATAGCTGTACAGGGATAGCCATTTTAAATAAATTTAGTAGCAGAGAGCAAGCTATTTTTAGTGTTGGAAATCCATTTATCCTTTGAAACTTCCGCATCTTCAATGGAAAAGGGGAAAATATGAAGTTAGCTGAAGTAAGCTATTTTTTGACATTGTAAGTAGAACTTTGACCAAAATGAACAGTGATTAAAAAAATTGCTGGCAATGATCCTGCAAAACATTTTCCCCATCAAAGCTGATGATAAATATTTGTAAACATCCTACAATTTATTTATAATCATAAAGGACAACTTGACGTTTGCTCTTTGGTTATTTTATTTCACAAATGAAGCATGGGTTGAAACTCCAACAGCAATAAAACTGGTGACATTTTCATGAAAGATTAATTTTCTAAGATGGTGTTTGAGGATATATTGATACATTATAAAAGCATCATCTCACCCTCTACTTCTTTTTTTTTTTAATACTCTTCCACTATTTGTAATGACCAAATACTTGTTTTTAACATTGCTAACACCACTGACATGAAATCGTTTTTATGACCATCACTAGGAGAACCAGTGGTTTTATGTTATCTCCAGAGGTGTTGAGTACAAGATTGAGACTTCAACTAAATAGGCTAACTTAACTTCACTAATCTTGCATCCTCTTGTTGTTGTGTTGTCTAGATCCGTATGATCATGTGATACCAGTAGAAGACCTTAAAGAGGAGACTGAATCTTTCCAGAAAATGGGACCAAGTAAGAGTTTTTAAAATGGTTTCCTTTCTTATTGATCACTTTTTGGCTTTAGTAGCTGACTTTACAGGACCTCCATCCAGGGGCCCATTCTTCTTACCTCACTTAAAGGGGTCATCAAATTTTCCACAAGTTGATATGATTCTTCAGGGTCTTAGTGAAAAGTCTATAACATACTTTGGTTAAAATTTCTCAATGGTAGTTTAAAAACACTTTTTTTACCGTCAAATTCAGCTTTGCAGAAATCAACCCATTTTTTACATATTGCTTTAAATGCTAATGAGCTCTGCTCACCCCACCCCTCTCTTCTGTGGGGTGATGAGCCGTGCTCTGAGAGACTGTTCTCGACTTTAGACGAGAAACTTGCTAACTAGCATGTTATTAGGAATAGCAATGACAAAGATTCCTAAAAAAATACACCTTATACTCACTTCTGCTGTGAGTGAAGCTGGATTACGAATGATTCGTGTGAACATAAGCATTTAGGTAGATCGGGGGCGCATTCCCTTCACAAAAAAAGTAATCCACTGCGTCATAATGATGTCGGAAGTTAATGAAAACTGCTATGTTCATTATTACATCCAACAACAAAACACCTCAATCGCTATGGATACATTCTTGTCTACATCTCTGCTCCGGCGTCAAAACAATGGCGGACTGTTACAGCTCACTCAGGGCGGGTCTAAGGTAAGACGGCCGTGTCAAACAACTATCTTAGGAGCAACCTTTGTCCGTGTTATATCACACAGACAAGAAGCTGAGAATGGCCTGATTTGAAAAGGGGATATTATTTTTAGGTATTAAATAAAAACCGCTGGGTAGGGCTTGTGACGGTGAGGAAATTTTCACACTGGTTAATCGTTGTCACACCGGTATCACCGTGGTGAGGGATCGTTTGAGTTTTCCCTATTTTCCTCGCTCTCCTTTGGTTTTAAATACCCTGTAAGCACCATGCGCGTTTTACTTTGACTTTCATATCAGCGGCAATTCGGCATCAAGCTGTTGTTTTTTAGTTTTCCCTCTTTCCCTAACTTTCCTTTGCTTAAATAGCTTATAAAAGTACCGTGCACATTTTACCTTTTGAAGAAATTCTATTCAAGCAAAAATACAACATAGAACATCAAACTTGTATTAACAAAACGGATATACATACACCATGCTATATGCCTAATATAAAATTGCAAATAACTTACACAACGTTTAAATATACAAAACTAAAAATCAGTTAAGAATGAGGAACAAACAATTATGAAACGAAGAATGTTTATTAGCAAAAATGAATAAGAAAGTTTGCAGGGACGGCATACATCTTAATGTAAAATAATGGGGGGAAAAATCACAGTTTAAATAAAAATATTTTGGTTCCACAGCAAATACTGTGGAACCAAATAAATGAGAAACAAATGCTTTTTTATTAAAAAACATTATCATTTAGATCAGGGATGCCCAATAGATCGATCGGGAAGGCAATGCTGGAAGATCACGCTTTAAGGTCAGTGGTTCTCAAACAGGGGGGCAAGATATATAGCCTAACTACACTATAATATATTCACTAATATTATGACTCGCTTGTTAAGTAATGTAACAATATATAGGCTATAAATAAATAACAGTACCACCTCTCTACGTATTCTGTGTTTCGGAGCAGCAAAACGTTTCTCATCGTGTGTAGCTAATACAGACAGAAAGGTGGATCAAAACAGCTGTATGAGCATGCAAACTACAGCTCTCGGCTGGATAAAAGAAGCCAGTGTCTCACTAGTAGCCTAAAGTTTCGATGGTCGACTATTGTAATCAAGGTAAAGCTGATTACAGTGACATGATCACAACATTATTTTATCTTTTATTATTAAATTAATTCCAATATAAAGATACATCCCAACAAGCCTTTGTAATTATTTATTTAATATGTATTTTATAATACTTGGTAGATCTGGTGAGTTTGTCATTTGTAAAGTAGATCCACACAAAAGTGTGGGCACCACTGACTTAGATTAATGGCAGACTCAGAAGTCTGAAAAGTCTCAGAAGGCTTTAAACGGGCGCTTTTACATTTCGTTTTGAAACTCTTCCGCCATTGTCTTGTCTGTCTCACTTAACTCTTCTTGTCAGTCATCTCTCTTTACGTGATAAATGAAATCTGATCTAGAGGTCTGCACGGGACTGTTTTTTTTAGTCCCGCTCCCGCGATATATTCACTGTTTGTTCACATTTCTGATGAAAGACAGAGATAGGGCCAACAAATAAAAGTTTAGTCTGCACAAAATTGTATTTATTTTATACATCTTGTCAAGAGTCTTGAATTTATTGACAGAAAAAATGTCAATAACATGTTTTGCCGCCAACACGGAATAAAGTTTCACAGAGAAAAAAAAGTTATACAAAAATTGTACTCCTTATTTTTATTCGTTTTGTCAGGATACAATTCGTTCAGGCTTACATTCAGCCTACAACACAATAGGAAAAAAAATGTAGGTTTAGCCTAATAGATATTTTATTAGTCTTGTCAAAATACTAAATTAATTGGACATCTTGCTGTTAACACAGTGAAAAGTGCAGCAGAGAAAAACTTCACTCCAGTTCAAATTGCACTAGAGTTACTGACCGTTACCGTGTTGTATTCGGGAAATTTATCCTGCGGCGCAAGAAATCTGGTCGGGACAGCCGCGGCAATGCAGACCCACTGCTGTGATGCATGACTCTCGTTCATTCGGTGCGCTGTATTGAGCAGCGGAGTTCAGTTTTAATTGTAGTGTCCTCTAACTGAACACATTTATTTTTGTTACTATAAATGAAATCTAAATGAGGGTGAGGGACGGAAGCCACGGTGAGCAAGTGACTTAACGGTGTTGCGGCTTAACACGGTATAACCGCCATCACCATCATCGCGGCAAGTCTACCGCTGGGTAGATTTTTATCATAGATGTGTACACACTGCCAGCACACATTTATGTTCAAACAACATGTAAAAGTGAATTTAGCATCAGATAACCCCTTTAAAACATCTAATGCCGAGTTCACACTGCACAATTTTCAAAGTCACCGGATCACTGCTGTTTTCACACTGCACGACTATCTGGTGTAGCATTCAGTCTCTGCTGTTTTCACATTACATGATGGATCTACAAGAGGTTACACACTGCATGACTTTACAATAGG
This sequence comes from Gymnocypris eckloni scoliostomus, assembly GCA_027564155.1. Lineage (NCBI taxonomy): Eukaryota > Metazoa > Chordata > Actinopteri > Cypriniformes > Cyprinidae > Gymnocypris > Gymnocypris eckloni. The sequence goes on along the minus strand of CM050414.1, from coordinate 41,699,997 downwards.
AAGAATCACTGACAACTCTGTCCACAAACTACAGCCAAACGCACACGAGAAGTGATAATGCAAGATCATGCTGATATTATGGTCTATAAGTTCTCCCCGTACACACAATAATTAACAAAGATGACTTAACAACCATGCTTCTGCCGCGGAGCAATTATTATATACACAAATGTAAGTAGGCTACTTGAAAGTGAAACCATTGTGCATTTTATGAGTTTATTTCGTATAGCCTATAAAAGCCCTCACAGTGATGAAAAATAAAAATGCAATTAATATTTTGTCCTTTATAGAAGAATGTTATTTACAGGAAAAACTCTAGCCCCTTCTTCATCTTCATGTAGCCTACCTGAAATGTATATTCTAATGCCAAAATGTATGCACGTTGTTTGTAAAAAAAAGTCCTCCCCGAGCTTCCCTCTGACCTGTATCTTGGTCTCTCATTGGCTGTAGGTCATCGCCGATGTATTTTTCAGTCAGAACTCATTCACACAGCAGGATTGGGAATCGCCAACAGCTCCAGATATTTAGCATGCCAAATATTTCATGGGTATCGGAGATACATTGGCGATTCCCTCAGATCCCATTTTTTGATAATTCACAATGCGCGATTGTCACTCGCGTGAACGAGCGGTTTGCCTCTGATTTCGGGCATTTGTCAGCGATTTATCAAAACTCTGTGAATGAAAAATCAGGCTAAAATTGTGCAGTGTGATCCTTGGCATTAGATGATTTGAAAGATGCCAGATCTTCTAATCGTGATAACTGACCTCTGGCTAATTTGGTTCTTCAAACGAATTTGAGGATTTTATTAAATATCTGGATTAAGTTGTCTAAGATTACGGCGCATTCTTGTGTTCCTCGAAAAGGCCAGATTTATCGATATTCGAAACCACGATCAACAGTGCATCGATTGACTGGTGGCAAGACAGCAATGTAATACCATATAATTAAAAAAGACAACTGACAAAAAACTTGACACATTTCTGGACTTTTATAAGGAAACAGCCAAGCGATCAAAACTACATAAATGGTACAATTGATAAATGAAATGTGCACTCAAATGTTTTTATTTTATTTAAACATTTTAGCCTACATGATTCCCAATTATTTATATTCACAATTTCTAGTATTTATACAGGCTTTTTATTAAATGTAGCAATTAGCGATTGATTTAATTTTTATCTTTATATCTATTGATTTGTTACATGCCAGCATTAATTACAATTTCTTAAGGGTCAAGATCAAGTTATCTGCATCTCCTGCGCTCCATCAAGCCACTCCCTTAATAGCGGTCACCACTCAAAAAATCAGATTAGCTGTATAGCATGCGTGTAAGACTCCAATGCAATTATAAAGTAATTATTTTATCATGTATTACTATTTCAATGTGTAAAACTGGCTGTGTCTATAGACTACACAACATTATTATATTATTTTTCAATTATTTGATTTAAATTACTGTCCCTGGATCAGTAGGGTACACTTCTAATAAAGTAGCAATTCTGCTTAAAAAGATGCAATCTAATCCTGTTGGCATGAAGTGAGCCTGTTCCCGAAGGCATTTTAAGCTTATGGACCTGTTGCTATGATAGCAACTCCGGGGTGAGCTTTGAAGAACCAACCAATCCGAGATCAAGCGAAATTGTCAACAATCAAATCCAGCTAATTGAGTTAGCGACGTACGAAGAACGGATCCCAGGAGTGATGACTCCTGAATAGGGCTGGGCGATAAACAATATCACGTTGAGATCGTGGTTAAAGTGTATGTCAATACGATGATAGGCTCGATGATAGGCAATATGAATCAGTCAGTGTCCTGAGATGCACGCTTAGGGCTACAGATGCCTATTGGCTGGACACAAGCTTTTTTTCTACTTGAGCATAAGAAGCTGCATTTTTGTGGCAGTTTTTGTCAGATGTCAGATTTTGTTGCTTTATGATGCATGATTTAAATATGAGTTAAGCAAGTAGTTTATTTAGATTTTAGGTTTTTCCTCATTCAGGTAGATAGGACTTGGTCTTGGATGCCTGAAATAGCTGCCCGAGCCGTTTCAAATATTACCATCAGGGAACAGACTCTCCTTTAAAGGGAATTTGCTTTAGTTTACTACACAAACTCAAACACACGGCATGCTAATGGTGTTTTCAGTATCTGAGGACATGAACTCACAAAAAGCTCATCTTCATAGCTGCCCTGAGAGTCACTTCATCAGATTTACACCATTTAATTTGAGAAAAGCTTAAAATGCTCACTGAAAATAACAATCTTGACCACAAAGTGTCAACATAAAAGTGTGGTTTAATGTGAAGAAATTATGAACTAAATAGTTGTGTACTGAAAAAGTAATAATTATAATATTAGGGATTGCATACAGCCAAGATATGTTTTCATCCATATTTAAATTATTGTTTATATATTTTATTTAAATATATTGATGTTGTGCAGTGTCTTATTTGATACATTTTTCTTTTTAAATTGTTATTTTAATTTGATTTCAAAAGACTGATTTATGATGTTAAAGTTTTATTAAACCATTTCTTTAGACACTATTTTAATGACAAATATGTATTAAATCATAAAATACAGAATCTGGAATGAATAATTGAATGAAAATAAATAAGCAATCAAGCAAACAAATATCGGATTTAGAGAATAAATAAATTGATTTAATGGGGCCCTAAATTAAAAGGTAACTTAGTGAGTTTAATTGTGAACCATGTTTAACAAGCATGTGCAAAGCATTTCCTTTCCGATGAATGGCTAATAAATACTGTGATGAATTTTGAACTTGTATGATATGGAAAAAGTTACTTTTTTCGTTGTTTTTTTTTTTTCATCATGTCATCCAGCCCTACTTCTGAAGCTAAAAAAGAATCATGCAAATTAATTGTAAAATACCGCTTATGCCCCAGTGTGCGTATAACCAGGCCTTGACACAATTATGGTCAGATTATCTGTCTTTGTGGTCAATCTTGTTGTGTGGTTGCAAATGAGAGCCTTCTGCACAAGTGATTAGAGGGCAGTCATGGCAAACTCTGTTTATTTCTTTCTCTGTTGGACATTACCACTGATCAAAATGACTAATTGCAAGTCATATGCATGTCAGTATAGCCCTACGTTACAACCTGAATTATGGAAATTCAGTTAGGAATAGGGATGGGTATCGTTAAGGTTTTAATGGTATTACTACTCTTATCGATACTGCTTATCGATCCGGTACTTTAACGGTATTCTTATCGGTACTTTTTGTTATTTATATATATACATACATACATACATACACATATATTTATGAAATATATATTTCTATGATAGATTAGCAGCTTAATTAACATGGCTTTATATTCTGAAATGTTAAATAAATATTTCATTAAATAAATATAAAACATCAATTTGTAAATGCACCAGTGTGCAGGCATTTTTAGTGTTTTATATACATAAGATAAGATAGAATAAGAACATGAACAAAGAAACAAAGTTAAATAAACTGACAAATATACCATTTGTCATACCATAAAACAAATGTAAAAAAAAAATACCACAGTGCTTTCATTTATCTATGATGGTCTACTAACATTAATGTTCAGGTAAATAATAGCTACAAAATAAATCTAAAAGTGATCAAATATAAATGAACACTGCATAGTTTTCACTGTATATATTGATAGATTAAAGCTGATTACTTTATTCATTTCAGATTTAAGATGTGTTTATTTTGTATTTTGTTCTTTATTAACATTTCAGCATTATGATCTGTCACTAAGACATAAAATCACTATTTTTACTCCATCAGAATCTGGCTTTTGAATGAATATAAACATTGTTTGATTTTAATTTCCACAACTGTTTTTACATATTATGTGTATCCTTTTTGATATAGAAGCTAAAAAAACATTAAATAAACTCAGTTTAATATAACAGCCACAGGCTTAAAGTGTAAGCATGTTTTAATGGTTAGTTCTCTCTTCTATCATAAACAGGGCTTTCATGTTGCGCGTGCTGAACTCATCCACGTGAGCGATCTCACTTCTGATTTGGGAATAGCAAAAATGCATCATAGACAAGAGTTTGAATATTATTGCATATAAAAACAGCTGGTGACTCTGGCGGGATAGAATTTGCAAGATAATGTGTATATATATAGCAATAATAAATGTATGTGTGTTTTCTTAATTTCTCCAGTACCGATAACAGAACCGTTAACGTCAGAGCTTATCGATACTCCGGTCTTTCATAATTTAGCCCCGAGACCGATTTAAATACCGGGTTTCGGTACCCATCCCTAGTTAGGAAGTTGGGACATTTTTTTTTTATTGGAATAAAATGAAAACTAAAAAAAATTCAAATCACATGAGCCAATATTTTATTCACAAGAAAATGCATAACATTAAACATTTTAAACTGAAAAATCTCACAATTGGATGCACAAGATGAGCTCATTTAAAATTTGATGACTGCTACAGATTTCAAAATGATGTAGCATCTCCTCTTCTTTTCAAAACAGTTTGAAGACCTCTGGGCATTGAGGTTATGAGTTTCTATAGTTTTGGTGTTGGAATTTGGTCCCATTCTTGCCTGATATAAGTTTACAGCTGCTGAATAGTTTGTGGTCGTCTTTGACATATTTTTAGTTTAATGATGCGCCAAATGTTCTATATAGGTGAAAGATCTGGACTACAGGCAGGCATTCAGCACCTATGAAGCCATGCTGTTGTAATAGCTGCAGTATGTGGTTTTGCATTGTTCTGCTGAAATAAACAATCCCTGAAATAGATGTTGTCTGAAAGGGGGCATATGTTGCTCTAAAACCTTTATATACCTTTCAGCGTTCATAGTGCCTTCCAAAACATGCAAGCTGCCCATACCGTTTGCACTTATACATCAGAGATGCTGGCTTTTGAACTGAATGCTGATAACACGCTGGAAGGTCTCGACGGCACTTCTGGACCATATTCACATATGGCTTCCTTTTTGCATGATAGAGCTTTAGTTGGTCTGTAGATGGCACGGTGGATTGTGTTTACCGTCAGTGGTCTTTGGAATTATTCCTGGGCCCATTTAGTCATTTAAATGACAGGATCATGCCGATAAGTGATGCAGTGTCATCTGAGGGCCAGAAGACCACAGGCATCCAACAAAGGACTTCGGCCTTGTCCCTTACGCAAAGAGATTTCTCCAGTTTCTTTGAAACTTTTTATGATGTTATGCACTGTAGATGCTGCGATTTGCAAAGCCTTTGAAAATGTGATGTTGAGGAATAGTGTTTTTGATAGCTCTTTCACAGATTGGAGAGCCTCTGACCATCTTTACTTCGAGAGACTCCGCCTCTAAGAAATCCCTTTTATAGCTAATCATGTTACAGATCTAATTTCAATTAACTTAATTAGTTGCTAGATGTTCTCCCAACTGAATCTTTTCAAAATGTCTTGCTTTTTCAGCCCTTTGCTTCCCCCATGCCAAATCTTTTGAGACCTGTAGCAGGCATCACATTTGAAATGAGCTCATTTAGTGGATAAAAGTGTAAAATATTTCTGTTTAAACATTTATGTTCTATTCTAAATAAAATATTGGCTCATGTGATTTGAAAATATTTTGGTTTTCATTTTATAGAAAAAAAACATCCTAACATTCCTGGAATTCGAGTTGTAATTGATGTTTTGTCTGAAGTTGTCATCACGGTCAACTACATTGAAAAAAGACCATTAAAATCACAACTTTTTTTTCCGCGCTCTGTGAGGAGATGGGCGATGATCACAATGATGTGCTGTTTCACAGTGAAGCGAGATGGCTCTCCTGTGGCAAAGTGCTATCCAGAATGTTGGAGCTCACCGAGCAAATTCAATTTGTATGCATTTGAGATGACGTCTGACTCAAGCATGAGGCTTCTCTTGCAGACCTTCTCCAAGCATCCCTTCTGAATTTAGTCAGCCCACCTTCTGATTTCCCTCCATTGGAGGTTAACACTCACCGAGCCCTGGATCCCACTCCAACTGTGAATAAGCCCTGAGAATTGTCCTGGTGTGGTTTATTCAATGCTCACAAAAAGAGGCTGAACTCGAGGCAGCTCTAAATAAGCGTGACATATACACACGTGCTCAAAATTGTTGGTACCCTTGGTAAATATGATCAAAGAAAGCTGTGGAAATAAATCTGCATTGTTAATCGTTTTGATCTATTATTTAAAAAAAATCACAAAATCTAACCTTTAATTTCAGAATAAGAATTTAAAATGGGGGACAAATACCATTATGAAATAAATGTTTTTCTCTAACACATTGGACACAATTAAAGGTACCCTTTTATTCAATACTTTTTGAAACCTCCATTTGCCAAAAATAGTATAGGAGTTTTCTCCTATAATGCCTGATGAGATCAGAGAACACCTGACGAGATCAGAGACCATTCCATCATCCAGGATCATTCCAGATCCTTCAGATTCCCAGCATCATGACTGTGCGTCTCCTCTTCAGTTCACTCCACTCATTTTCTATTGGGTGCAGGTCAAGGAACTAAAATTGCCATAGCTGAAGCTTGGTTTTCAGTGACCCATTTTTGTCGTTTTTAAGGTTTGTTTTTGGATTTTTGTCCGGTTGGAAGATCCAAACATGGCTCATAAGATTTCTAACGGAATCAGTCACTTATTGATTTTTTTATATAGAAATATAGGCCCACAACATTAAGAATACAGCAGTATATTTCATTGTACACATGGGATACTTTGTATCCCTGTGTTCCCCAAACTCACCTGGAGTCTTTGCTGCTAAAAAGCTATTTTTTTTGTTTTTCACTGACCATAGAAGCTAGTCCCATTTGAAGTTCAAGTTGTGTCTGACAACTGAATATCCTGTAGATTGTTTTTTGGTGAAAGCATTTTATTTTATTTTTTTTCTTGAAGCCCTAACAAACAACATGTGGTCAAACAGCAAAGATTAGCTGTTTGATATATTTTTTAAGGATTTCTGACCCAGAAACTCAAACTTTTTTTTGCAATTCTCCAGCTGTGATCCTTGAAGAGTCTTTGGACACTCAAATGTTCCTTCTCACTGTGCATTAGGACGATATAGACACATGTCCTCTTCTAGGCAGATTTGTAACATATTTAGTTGATTAGAACTTATTAATTATTGCCCTGATGGTGGAAATGGGTATTTTCACTGCTCTTGCTCTTTTGTTAAAGCCACTTTATAATTTGTGAAGCTCAATTATCTTTTGCTGCACATCAGGGCCCGTATTTATCAAGCTTCTCAAAGTGCCATTTTAGTGCTGAGAATTCATTAAATGTACTCCTACTTGCAAACTTAAGTATAAAAGCAAGTTATCACATTTTTTAAAGCTAAGAATCAATCTTTCTCTCCCAGTTATTTAAGACCGCTGGAGAGGTCTCTCAAGTGGTTAGGAGTTGCCAGCAGGGGATTGTGATGGCGCTGAGGAGACAGAGATGTTTGCGAATCTTTCAGGAGAGGATTCAGAGGAATAATTTTCTTGAAATGTTTGGCGAACGAGCACTTAATCAAACGCTTATATTTCCTCAGTTATTCAAAACGAGCAAAGAACATTTACATTACCAAAGAGCATCATAACTGACTTAATTCTGGCGCGAGTATTATGCAATCTAATTTCGACTGTATGATGAATAAATCGCTTACCCCTTATTTATACTGGGGTAAGAGATCTATCCACGGCCGCCGGAGCTGGTCCGCTGCGCCGTGGCAAGTTTCTCTCCACGGCTCTCTACCTTCGAGATTGATCTATTGGGCATCCCTGATCTAAGCGATAATGTTTAAATATATATATATATATATATATATATATATATATTTGTTTCTCATTTATTTGGTTCCACAGTATTTGCTGATTTTTATTTGAACAGTGTGATTTCTTTTTTTTCTTTTTTACATTAAGATGTATGCCGTCCCTGCAAACTTTCTTATTCATTTTGCTAATAAACATTCTTTGTTTCATAATTGTTTGTTCCTCATTCTTAACTGATTTTTAGTTTTGTATATTTAAACTTTGTGTACATTATTTGTAATTTTATATTAGGCATATAGCATGGTGTATTTTTATTCGTTTTGTTAAAAAAGTTCGATGTTCTACGTTGTATTTTGTTGTTGTTTGATTTGAATTTCTTCAAAAGTTAGCATTAAATGCGCACGGTGCTTTTACAAGCTATTTAGGCAAAGGAAAGTTATAGAAAGAGGGAAAACTAAAAATAACTAAAAACAAACAATTGCTTGATGCCGAATTGCAGCTGATATGAAAGTCAAAGTAAAATGTACTCAGCGCTTACTGGGTATTTAAAACCAAAGGAAAGCGAAGAAAAGAGGGAAAACTCAAACGACCCCCCTCCACGGTGATACCGGTATAACCGGTGTGACAACACGTCGATTAACCGGTGGGAACATTTCCTCACCGTCACAACCCTAATCCTTGGATAATAGTACGTTCTGATTTTTATAAATCCCTTTACAGCTGAGAAGCGATGGACTTGAACATTGAAGCCTACCTAAATTAAATGTCTTGACCATTTGTGCAGAGGAGGACCGCTCTAGTTTAAATTCACAACAGAGGAAGTATGGACCGCGATTCAGGCTATTCCATACTGGAAGTGTCTTGGGCCCAGATGGTTTTCCACTGGAGTTTTTTTTAAAGAATTTCTGGATGAAAATCTGTCAAATTAATATGCCCACTTTTAATAATGTCTGGAAAGGTGAAATTCCACCTTCCTGGATATATTTTTCTATTAGTCTGCTTTTAAAAAAGATGATAACCCTTTGGATTGTTAATCTTTCAGGGCCATTAGTCTTCTTAATATGGACTACAACATTTTTACCTGCAGGCTTGAAACGGTATTTCTTAAAATTATAAATTTAGATCAGGCAGTGTATGCTGATAATGTACGCTGTATTCTCAATGCCATACATTAATTTAATATTCCTAAAACCCAGCAATGATTTTGTCTTTGAGGAAAAAAAATCACACAATTGAAATACTTTTTTGGTATCCAGTGTTAGAAAAATTTGGAGTTTGTTCCAATTTTATTAGTGTGATTAAATATCTATACACAGATTCAGTAACCAGTCTCAATGTGAACAGCTATCAAATTAATTTAGGAAAATCTGTCTCTTGGCCTTTTAATATTTCCTGTAATCTGGCTGTACAATCCCCTTTTCAGGTTTCAGAGAGGTCTTAAATATTTAGGTATTTGTATTATTTCTATCTGATTTGAATAACTTTTTTGAGACTAGTAATTCCCCTCTAAATAAAAAATAAATAAAATAGAGAGATTTGAAACTGTGAACCTCCTTGCCAACTTCTCTTCTTGGGAGAGTCATTTTTTTTAAATGAATATTATTCCTCGATTAAATTATTGTTTCCAAAATCTTATTTGACCCCAGCCTTTTTTTTATCACTGAACTCTCACATAAAATGCTGTATTTGGATCTAAAGGTTGTAAACCAAAAGCTTTGGGAGGTATTTCCTTGCCTAATTTACAATTCTATTACTGATCTGCTCAAATCAAAATTATGATAAAGTGGTTCATGAATAGGTATGATTATATATGGATTGATCTTGAATCTTTATCTTATTTACCCAGAAGACTGTAATCCTTCCCATTTATCAACAGTGTAGATCAGATAAAAATTCCCTTATTGATAATGTAATTATTTATGCAACATTACTGGCTTTGCAAAACATTTTTTTAAAGATTACTCCAGTTATCTCTGTCCAGTCTTCCTTGGATTTGAACACAGATTTTCCGGTTCAGATTAGTAGTTTTGGCCTGTTGGAATGGAACTTTAAGGCTTTATCTTGTTAAAGTGATTTGAACAACTTGAAGTAGAGTATAACATTTCCTCTGTTTTTAATTTTTATTTAATTATATTTTTTCAAACATCTTCAAATTTGGCATTTTACAGAGTCTCTTTTAAGGCAGGACAAACTCTTTATCAGAATTGAAAGCGGTCTTGGAGGAATATTACTGCCAATTCTCTTAAAGGGATTATTTCAGAGTGTTATGCTCTATTGCTCCACTCTGACACTTCAGCATATGATTCTCTGAAACCATTGTGGAACAATATTTGGGCTATCATTCAGTCCGGCACCATAGGACAGAGATTTGCAATGGCATTTTTCCAAGGTGTACTTTTTTATTTTTTGTATTTATTATTATTTATTATTTTCATAGGATCTGTTTTACACCTGGTCTCCTTCTTTTATCTAGTTGCTCAGATCTTTGTTTTAATTGCAAGATATTCAAGGGCACATTTAAATTTATTTTGTGATCACATTCAGCCATTCTGGATAGGAGTTCATTGTGATCAACTGGTAAACAATGCATATTGTCCCTTCATGTTATTTACAGAACCACGCACCTGGAAATGTTTTTGATGTGGAAACAACATTTTGTTTATTTTTTTATTTTTGGCAACAACAAAAAACTATCACAATTTCATTAAAAAAAAATATTTTAAGATTGTATTCATTTTCACAATTTGTCCAGGTTTAAAAATCTCACTTTTAAAATTAGGCAACTTCATATAACATGTTTTTCCGAGAAAGCGGGAACCCTAGTTATTCAAAGGAAAAAGTAATATTGCTGAGGGTTGAATTTAAAAAGAAATATATTGATTGGTTTTGCTTATTTGAATGCTTATTTTGTCTTTCTTTGAATCATGCACCATTGGTTGAGAATCACTGGCTTTAATTAATAGTTCACCAAAAAAATAACGATAGTCATGTCATACATTTCTATAAAGAGATTTCCCCCCTTCGAATTGGATCTAGATTTGAATTGTATGTACAAACATGTTTGGAACAACATGAGTCAGTCATGAAGACAGAAGGTTTAATTTTTGGGGGGTACTGTCACTTTAAGAAACCAAAAGCTGGTACTGATAAATCATTACGGTTCAAGTAGAATAATGAATCTCTGAAGCATTGCATTTATCAGTGCTAATGTGTTTTGACTAATAAATGTGTTTGTTAATTACTGTATTTTGTGTTCTGTAGAAACAGGAAGTTACACTTGTGAGTATTGTGGAAAACAGTACAAATACTTCAACCCCTATCAGGAACATGTGGCTCTTCACGCTCCAATGAGTAAGTCCTCACTTCATTACCTGTGTGTTGTGTTGTTTATGGCAGCTTTCTGCTAATAGATGAATAGAGGCGTGTAGAAGTTATAGATTAGACACTTACAGTAAAGGAAGCTCTAATCATTAAATATGGATATGGTGGAAGCTTGTTCAAAAAACTACTATGCAACTTAATATACCAAGATCATAATTTCAAAAATTCTGTTGTAAAACTACCTAATCTGTCTGCAATAAACCATACAGGATCTCAAATTGTTATTCTGCTCTGCTGAGGTGTTCGCTGTAAAGTCTTTCTTATTATCTTCGTCATTCGTCTCTCCTCTCATTTATCTCTTAGTCCTGCATTGAGGATATGCAGAGCAGTTTGACATTGAAAGCTATTTAAAGTATGGTGAAAATATAGAAATGGGTCAGAGAGACTGTAGCGATGCTACCAGAATTAAATTTCAATTTATTTCAAAATGACTGATTAATCTAAATGAGCTGTACAATTTTTAGAGAGTTGTGGTATTGCAGGAAGCTGTGAGATGGTTGACTAGTAATAAAGCATGTTTTAATTATTAATTGTGGATGCCCATGATTAATTGTCAATGAAACGTATTGGGTGATTAATCATTTGCTTTAGAAACATTTCAGACTTAAATGTTACATCTCTACAATTGGCATAGTCATTGCCAGGAATGTAGCAGTATGGGTATTTTTCACTTTTTCTGTAATACTTTCAGATGCACCATCGTTACTTTCAGATAGGTTACCACTATTGTTGTATTTGGTGAATTGAAGCTTTTCATGAATAAGGTGCCAAATTGGGCTTGACATGTGCACAAAACTTGTCCTCCAAACGTAAGAATGTATAAGTAACAGCTTTCTCCAGTGTGAGCGAAATGACCACTGGCCCAGTATTGAAGTAAACAGAATCATTTTAAACCATTTTGCTTTTGATTCACCTCTTTTGATTAGGATTTAATATGCCACTCTAATGAAGCTCTAATTAATCAGGAGTTATAAAATGATATAAGTGACCCTGGACCACAAAACCAGTCATAGTTGCACGGGTATATTTGAAGCAATAGCCAAATTACATTGTATAGGTCAAAATGATAATTTATTATTTTATACCGAACATCATTAGGATATTATGTAAAGATCATGTTCCATTCAGATATTTTGTATATTTCCTACCGTAAATATATCAAAACTTCATTTTGATTAGTAATATGCATTGCTAAGGACTTAATTTGGACAACTTTAAAGGTGATTTCAGCTTTCAGATTTTGAAAAAAATTGGCACTTACTGTTGCAACTTGCGCAAAACAAAAACAAAATTACACTAACAGTGCACCAGCTTAAAATGCTGTGCTTATCAGAGACACGGAGGCTACTACACACTCTAGATTAACTATGAAAGAGGAACCAAACAGCGATCCTTTATTTCCACCAGAGAATGTCTGAAGTCGATAGTGTGGGACCATTTTGGTTACACCAAGAATGACCAGGGCGTCATTTAAATATTGCCGTAAAAATTGCTGTTAAAGAGTACACATAAGGGATAATGCATGGCTAGCCAACCTGTTCTCGTTCTGAAATTAAATATTTTAATACACGACGTGAAGGCAAGAACCACCTGACGCAATCTTCATTAGCTCTAGCATTCTGCCCACTTCAGACAGAGAGAGAGAGAGAGAGGTGTCAGTTGCGTGTATGAATTAGCCTACCTGCATCTACGTCACTACAAACAATGAAAGATTTGAGTTTAGTTATTTAAACAGTCATTTTACTCTTTATTTGCTGATGAATATAATGTAGCAATCCAGTATCTAAGCTTTACAGAGCAGAGGTCACCTTTTTTAATTCCAATAGGAGAGATGGACTTTTTTACCTTTAGTATTATTCTGTGCTTTATTATTGGTTACGGTGTTATTTCTGTTTCAAAAGGCAGCAATAAATAACACTTTAATATCTAAAGAGTGTTTGTGATTTTATGTTGTGAAAAAAAGCAGCATAATAACCGTGATTATTCCTCAGACTATAATCGTACCAACAAAATCTATAATTGTTGCATCCCTATCCAGGGGCTCGCCTTTGGCCCCCATACATTTAGAATCATATCACAGCAAACCGTTTTGGGTGAAATGCGCAGTTTGTACAGTAAACTATGTATATATTAAAAGAAAAACATCACCAGCTGCTAAATTCAAATCTGCATTCGCTGGCTGGCACAGAGCCAGAAACACATGTTTTTAAAGCACTGTGCATTATAACCAATCACATACTATTCTGTTGAGTTTATGAATGCAAGGACCTATCAGAGGCGTTCAGATGAGTCATCGCCAAAGCGCCACTATTTGATCACCGATATGAGATCCGATGTGTCTCGCGAGATCCGACTGGTCTAGCGAGAACGGATCTCGCGAGAACGTGACGATTTTCTCGCAAAGTATTTTGCAATGTTTACATTAGAGTGGGTTTAATGCACCCACAGAGACGGAGAATGAGAAATGATCCACGTTCATCTTAAACCGGAGCTGCCGTCAGTGCTGTGTGTGTGTGTGTGTGTGTGTGTGTGTGTGTGCGCGCGCAATCGCGAGAGCTCAGAGATGCGCGCACCAAACGTGCTCTCTGCACTCACTAACAAAGCATTCAAAGTCATTGTTAGTTGTTTAACTGTGTGATGGATAGGACAAGCCTCGACTTGGATCATTTATTTAACCAGCTGTGATAAGACTTCCCGGTGTTATGACACCATTTTTTATTTTGTCGCACTCGTGTCCAGAATGCGGTTGTGACTTCAGCTGTTCATTCATATACAGATATGTATTCAAGCAGATGTTTTAATCTGCTGAATAAATAAAACCTTTCAAGTCTCTCACCCCACCTGTAACTGCTGTCTGTCCCAAACAGAACTGTAAATGCAGCCATAATGTACATTTCTATTGATTGTTTTACTGTCCTGTAATTTTCTTTTTCTTTCTTTTTATTATTTATTATTATTTAGATTATTCTCTCTTTTCTTATTTTTCTTGTTATTCTCTTTCTTTCATTTTTCTTTTTTATTAATTATTTATTGATATTTCTTTTTCTCTCTTTTCTTGTTATTATTTTTCTTGTTCTCGGTGTTATTTTATTTATTTATTTCCTTTATTTCTTTGTTGTTGTTGTTATTATTTATTTTTGTAAAGTGTTAATTATGAGAACTTTTGAATAAAATAAAAGATTAATAGCAGAAGTTACTGTTATTATTTATTGATAGTTTAAAGAATTCATCAACTAATGAGAAAATAATAAATAGATTAATTGAAAAATAATCAATAGATTAGTCGACAAAAAGAATCATTAGGTGCAGCCCTACAGACATTTAAATAACAGAAATACTGGGATAAAAGTTTATAGTTTGTGTATAAACACTAATTGTCTACAGTAACAGTCAAAACTAAAGTATCTTAACACTTGTATTGTAATGTTTATCATCTTCTGCCAGGATGTGGTGACAACCCGTTTAAAAAATGTATTTGACATTGAATCCTTCATTCAGGAGATTCCAACAGTGACACAAGTCTATATGAAGTGAGACACTGACTCCTTTTATTATTTTATTGTGTTCAAATGAATATATAAATATATTTTTAAAGACTCAAGCAATGAACATTTTGTCAGAACCACTAGTAAATTACTTTATTTTGTGAGAGAATCGTGATCTAAAAAAAAACTGATTCTCAATTTGTCAAGAATCGTGCAGCTCTAGTTTACATGTTGTTTATTAGCCTACTACATATAATTCATAAAAAAAGTTTAATTTCATGAAGTATAAGTTGATTTCAAAATGCACCTACATTTTTTGCGTTTTTCAGTTGAAAGACTATTTTTCCCTATATTTCATCATTGAGGATCTTAAAAAAGTCTAAAAATCTCGTCTCGTTCTCGTGAACCCAGTCTGGCTGATTATTTGTTACCTATGGTATTACGTTCTGGTATCGTACCGAAGCCAAAATTATGGTATCGAGCCATCCCTAGCATGATGCCCCTGACACAATACAAAATTATTTGTCAAATAAATGAAACCTGATGAAACATTTATTTTAGTTGAAATTATCGATTACATCTAGATATTGCAGTAATACATGACATGGTGAAAAAATGACTGAATGAATCATACTTAAAGTAGGTTAAGATGAGTTTTAAAACTGTGCCCCTAAAAGCACAAGTGGCCCTGTCTGCAGGTGGTCTAGAACTGCCCTGTACCTTTTTATTGTTCTCAATTATCTAAATAATTATCAATTATATTTTCATTTTCAAGTAAAATAAATAAATTCATTAAAATGTTGTATTGTGCTTAACTTGCCAAAATGGAGAGAACAAAACAGTTTTCTGAAAATGACACCCATATCTTATACAGGTTTGGTTCTCTGGCGGTTTGTTTATTTAGATATCTTATTGTAAAATAGAGCAATTATACTGAATAAGAAAATAACATTTAGCAATGCAATTTATTTATAATTGATCAGCGTTAATATTTAAGAAATGTCTTAATTTCTTTGTACTTTTTAACGTGCATATGGAAATTACATGCATACAATTATTTTATGAACAGTAAAGCAAGTAATTGTAAGCTCAACATATGATTATTTTGGGCGAAGAGACATTGTTAAAGAATAAAGCTTAAAGATCTTTTGAGGACTGGAATTTATAAGGGAATTTTGCACAAGCTCATTGAGCTTATGCATACTTCTAGAATGAAATATGTGCAACGATTTCTATATGCTGTCCATGGAGAAAGCTCTCTGTTAGCATTTCCGTTCATCCCAATGTCTTTTGCTTGTCTAGTGTGCTGATATCTTTGTGTATGGGAACTTTGTTCTGGACATTGAACTTTTTCTTTATTTGTCTGAGCCATTTACCCGAGGAGTAAATGCCATGTGACTTAACACTGTAGATATGAAGAAAAACTCCACATATTTACATTCTTGGGAGCCTTCCACAAATCAACTACTGGCAAAACAAATATTGATCAGCTAACAATTCCCATAAATCAAGGAGAAATTGCTTTAAAAACCCATTCCTTCCCTAGTCATGGAATATAAAGGTTTTATTTAGAGTTATGCACTAAGGACAAAATTAGCATTTCAATTTTTCTTATATTTGACTGATATGTATAATTTAAGCTGCTTTGATTTTTTTTTTTTTGCAGAGGGAAATTATGGCCTTAAAATGGAAGGGAAAGTGTCTAGCCAGTCAGGCCAGTCCAGTCGTGCCGACATCAACAATTCCCAGAACTCGAGTGGTAAGTGACATTGAAATCTTTACAATCTTCCACCTTTGATATTTGAATCTTGTAAAGTGCTTTACCTTTGCTCACAGTGATATGTTGCCGTCATAATCAAAGGTCTGCATCTCTCTGCAGACTGACCTACAAAAATGATGTGAAAAAATAAACTAGTTTTCCCTTTAAATTAAGCATATCTTTTGTGTCTTGTCTTAAGGATGCATAGATGCGTTCACTGGAAAGAGGTTGTTTCGTTTAGTAATGCACTCTGCAAGGACTGAACTACATACTACATTTTTTACAATGTTTCTTAAAGGGAACATATTCAACACTTTCTTTTTCTTATATGTCAGTCAAGGTTGATTGCTTCAAAACAGTCATAATTTAGTTTTTTACATTTTCCAACCGAAATTAAACATACTATTTTCTATGGTACATTTCAATGCTTTCTCTAGCTAAAATGACCTCTTTTATGAATTGGTAACTTCTTCACTTGTGAATTGAGTAACACTGTTTGCTTAAATGGTTGAGGGTTCACTGTGCATGTTGCACAATCTTTCATTTGCCAAAGCTGCATTGCATTGTAACAGATTCATAAAACAATCTGTACAGAAATGTGCTGTTAAAATCAAACTAAATTATGAAAAGACAGTACACCATTTGGCAGAATGGTCTAATCATTTCAACTGGAGTTGCATCGTTACAAACTGGAAAATTTACTGCAGACTCCAGTTTACCGCAGCAGTGAATTTTAACACACAGAACACATAAGTACACTAGAGCAGAGAATAATGCTACACTACTTGTAGCATTATTTACACCTAAATACGGCAAATATCACCAAAATGAAAGCCTGTTCTCGCTTAATATCCTTACCCTTCATCAGATGTGTAAAGTATTTGAGTAAATGTAACTAATTACTGTACTTGTGTATCTTTTTGGATATGTTGTAGTTTTACTGAGTATCAATGATATTAGCAGCTTTTACTCTCTACTTCACTACATTTTTGAATAGTTTCTGTACTCTTTACTCCACTACATTTGCAAAGAGTATTCTGGTTACACATTGCATTTTGCATGTGACCTAGTTTTTTCTTCAGCAGTTACCCTTACTCACCCAAACTTGTCATCAAGGCTACTTTACGTGAAAGCGAGTTCCTTAGCAATAGGGTGGGGTGGGCATGTGTGTCATTTATACGGGACAGGTCTTGGCCAGGGTTTTTATATTGCCTAAAACGTTCAAAGTAGTTTTCCCAATAACATGCAGGTATTGTACATAATCGACCAATCATGGCACGTGAGAAGATGAGAACGATCAAAGCGATGCAAATACGCGCACATGTTAGTTTGTTCGTTCGACTTGAAGTGTCGCTGCGCACCGATCATTGTATGACACCAAATTACAGAGAGAGCGATTCAAAAACATAAGGAGCCATCTGCTGTGCTCTCAATAGCTCTCGTGAATGTCATACAATGATCAATCTTCACAGTGCAAACAGCCAAAACCTGGATGTTTTAGGCAATTTAGAAATCCTGACAAGGACACGGTCCTGTAAAAATGGCCTATATGGTCACCCTAATTAGCAAGTACTTGTGCATCACAGGTGTTTCATATATGAGAAGAGAACATAACTGCAGATGGCAATGAGGTCAAAACCAGCACATCCAGTGCAAGAAGACTAAGGGTGAATCCCAATTCTCTGTCTTACCCCTTCCCCTTACCCCTTCCCCTTAGTTTTGCGCGTTCACGTGAGAGTAGGGGCTGTCCCAATTCTCATTTTTATCGAGGGGTAGGGCTAAGGGAAAGGGGTAGATAGCCCTTAAAACCAATAATTATCACGAGCTTACTTGAAACCAAGGGGTACCCAGAACACACTCAGTTTACGCCAGACGTAAGATCATCCAGAGAGTATTTTCGTCTTAATTTATTTAAAATGATGACAGTCTTGTTTTGTGTTCTACACAGTCCTGTAACTTTCATATATATTTGCAACCATGCTCTTAATTGAAACGTTTTTAAAAATCGCTATTTTTCCACGCTAACGTTACATTTCTGATTTGCACAACAGTCCCGCGTTTCTCTGAATAGAGAAAACATCACTAAAACTTGTTTTATGAAACAGCCCCCTGGTGTGTCTTATCTTGTTAAGATTGTTAGCCCCCTGTGTATGTATGGCCCCAGTGTTTTTTAGTTCTTTGTGAGTTGGTGAATGTAATGGTTGTCTGTTTGCCCATTTTCAAACGGACAACCATCTGTTTGAATTCTGTTCTTTGTTCACTGTGGTTTTTGGTTTATTGTTTATTCTAGTTTTTCCAATAAATACCTGCACATAGATCCTTGCTTCTGTCTGTTTTCCCCAGCTTCTCCACAACGTTACAGTTTTTCACTAGCATGATTCTTTGACTAGTGCATCTTTGAGCCTATATTGTATACATAAAATACTTAAGTACTTTCAAAATCATATACTCAGACTTTTACTCAAGTTGTTTTGGAATTGGTGACTTGTAACGTGTAGTGGAGTAGTTTTCACTGTACGGAATCTGTACTTTCACTCAAGTATGGTTTTCAGGCACTCTTTACACCTCTGCCCTTCGTCGTGTTCCGCTCACAAATGGAAGATTTAAAATGACATGCATACACGCATAACATCAAATCAGATCATTATACCTTCCCACTTTTCTGTAGAAGGGACGACAAGGGTCGGTCTACCATCACTTTGTTTGCAGATGCCGCTTGCTTTTATTTTTAATGCGTTGCAAAACATGCAGGCATTTTTAACCCTATGAAGGCCGTCATATGAAGAAATAATCAGAAAAGGTTTTTTGTACAGTTAAGCAAAATAAAAAACGTTTGGATATATGTTTTTGAGTATCATATTAGATACATCAGGCTTTTGTGACTCATAATATAATATACTGAGAATTTGGAGCTCATACCCCAATAAAAACAGTTTTATTAAGAGGTCCAAACTGAGCATAAAAATAAAATGTGGTGCAGATACTGATATTTATATTCAAAATTATAAAATTTTCATAGTTTGTAATGTAAATCAATAGGGTCAACTTACATCAGACTATTTACATAATGCATATAAATATCAGTTGTCACTGTATGTTTTGCATTAATGTGTCTTTTTTGAGGCCTTTGTATTAATTTTAAAACCTTTCATATAAAGTGTTACACTTTGCACCAAATGTACTCATGCTTAAAAATAACATGGATTTTTATATTTCAGATACTCCAAATAGCCGGACCTATTCTTCCCGTCCCAGCCCTCAGAGTATGTATTTTGGACATGCGTTTTTCTTTTCATTTTCAGTTGATATCACTCTTCCCATGTTCCATATAGCCCATATATTTTTTTTCTTAAATCATGACTGACTTAAACTCGTGCCCATTTTTGTGCCATTTGCATGGCTTTCAAACCTTGCAGGTTTGTTAAAACCTTTAAGTACAAACCTTTTGCCTGAATGCCTGACGCTGACCTAAATTTATTAGCTGTATGTAGTGCTCTCATGTGAGGCTACCCGGTTACGCTCTGTTATGAGAACATTGCTGTGTTCTGAGAGAAACTGGACGTTGTGTTCCAGAAACCTACACGTGTGGAGCCTGTGGAATTCAGTTCCAGTTCTACAACAACCTCCTGGAGCACATGCAGTCCCATGCTGGTGAGTGAGCCCAGAAAATGAAAACATTTTCAGCTGTGAGCTCATCCAAATTTGGACTCACTCTGTTCTGTTTACATTATTTCTTTGCATCACCACTTGGGTAACTGTTTTATGCAAAGGGCACATTTTTACAGACTGCATTATGTGAGCACGGCATAATATATTGAGTTTGTTTTTATCATATGCTTTTTGCTCTGTCTGATAGAATAAATAAATACATTTTGATAGAAAAAAAATATTCTGTCATGAATTACTCACTCTCATGTCGTTCCAAATCCGTAAGGCCTTTGTTCATATTCGGAACACATTACGATTTTTTTTTATTAAATCCTAGAGCTCTCAGACCCTCCATAGACAGCAACACAACTGCAATGTTCTCAGGTCCAGAAACGTAGCAAGGACATTGGGAAAATAGTCCATGTGACAACAGGTGTTCAACCGTAAATTTACGAATCTACGAGAATACTTTTTGTACTCAAAGAAAACAAAATGACGGCTTTATTAAATTCTTCTCTTCGTCCCGTCTGCAACGGTGCGCTGCCATTTAACAGGATTGAAATTTGCCTGTTCAGTTTCTTTAAAATTAACAAATTTTAAAGAACCCATTTTTTCACAAAAAAACAAATGGAAAACTCATGGAAAATGATTGATCATTGGTAACTCTATATTACATTTTAGAATGCCACAATTCCATTCAACAGATTTTCTGTCAAAATAAACAAAATTTGAATAATGTTCATTCTGCATGTACCTTGATCATTTTCATTTTTCACCCCTCAGTGTGTTTATCTTGTTTTTCACTTAATACCTACGCTTTTCCCAAGAATGAGTATATAATGTGTTCGTTCTTCTGTTTTAATCCCCTTTAGCTGATAATGAGAACCATGTTAAAGATGAGTCTCCGAAGCCTTGCCAAGCGCCTGTGGCCACACAGGAGGAGATGTGGAAATCTCCTCAGCCGGCACAACAGAGGAACCACATACCATCTTTCCGTGAGTTCTTTTTACAAGCACTACCAAAATCTATTCACACTCATTTCACAACACACTTGGTTAAGTTTATTATTTGCTTGGGCCAATAAAGTAAAGCTAGTAAATAGGCTTGCTGTGATAGACTGTGTTGGCAGTGATACCAGTTTGGAGCGTCTGATGCCCATATGCACATAAACATCATTGATCCTCACAAACTTCTCCAACACTCGCTGTATTCAACTACGTGAATATACTGAGCTGTATTCAAGCAGAAATATGATGTTAGAGTGATCAGTGCGCAGAGAGTGCACACACACTGTTCGTTTGCGCATCAATTATAAGGGATTATAATTGCCTAATGCATGATCCTGTATGTCACTGTAATCATCTTTAACTTGATTACAATAGTCGTCCATCAAAACTTTAGGCTACTAGTGTGACACTGGCTTCTTTTATCCTGCCGAGAACTGTATTTTGTGTACCATATGCTTATACAGCGGTTTTGAGCCGCCATTCAGTCTGTATTTCACACAGCGCAATAAGAAACGTTTTGCTGCTCCGAAACACAGAATATCAATATTTATAGGCTATATATTTTTTAATTACTTAACATAATAATATTAGTGAATATATTATATTTTTGTTTTATCTCGCACCTCCCTGGTTAAGGGGATCTACCAGCCTTCGCGATCGACCTATTGGGCATCCCTGATCTAAGTGATAATGGAAGTTTTTTTAAACTTTTGTTTCTCAATTTATTTGGTTCCACAGTATTTGCTTATTTTTATTTTATTTAAAACGTTGGATATTTTTCCCTATTATTTTACACCAAGGTGTATGTTGTCCGTGCCTCCAAACCTTATTTGTTTTACTAATAAACATTCTACGTTTCATAATTGTTTTTTCCTCATTCTTTACTGATTTTCAGTTCTGTATAGTCTATATTTAAACTTTGTGTAAGTTATTTGTTATTTCATATTAGGAATATCGCTTTGTTAATGAAAGTTCTATGTTCTACTTTTCAATTTTGTAGTTGCTTAAATTGAATTCAAGCAATTGATGCAGAATTGCCGCTAATTTCAAAGTGAAAGTAAAAGGCGCACAGTGCTTTTATAAGCAAAGGGAAGTGAGGGAAAGAGGGAAAACTCAATGAACTAAAAACAAACAACTACTTCACGTCGAATTGCCGCTGATATGAAAGTGAAAGTAAAACATGCACAGCGCTTACAGGGGGAGAATTCAAACGACCCCCCCACCACGGTGATATCAGTATTACCGGTGTTGTCACACGTCGATTATCCGGTGGGAAAGTTCCCTCACCGTCACAACCCTACTAGTAAAGCTAACCAGTTACTATGTTTCTTGACTGCTGTTGTTAGTAACTTGGTTATGTTTGCTCAATTTTTCTGTAAATGTTCAGTTCATGTTAAAGTTAAATTTGTTCATTTGTTAAAAAAAGTTAATTAATGTGGGTGTCCTTGCTGATTTTCTTTGTCAAACTGTATCCTCTCTAAGAAGTTAGTGTCACTCTTGTATGTGCCCCAGCAATTTCTAACTGCATTTTTGGTTTTGATGATATGATGGGTTGCAGCTGTTGCATATGGATGTTTTGTAAGAGTCAGTTAACTTGTAGAGATAACTTGGCCTAATTAATATCTCATTCTGATTTTTCAGAGAACAGATTACTTCCAGAAAAGGAGAGACAACAAGTGGCTGAACGTTTACTGAGAGTAATGTGCGTAGACCTTGGCCTTCTTGGCATCCTCAGCAGTAAAGACTTCCTGAAGCTTGCGCAGACCCTGGTGGACACGGGTTCACGTAATGGGGCCTACTCCATTCGTGAAGCCCTGGGAGATATGAGTTCACTGGCATTAAAACAGCTCCCCCGTATGTACAATCAGGTCAAAGTGAAAGTCACCTGCGCCTTGGGTTCCAACTCATCCTTGGGCATTGCAGTGACCTGCCATTCCCAGACTATAGGACCAGACTCCTGCTATTTGCTGACAGCGTATCAAGTAGAGGGTGTGCGACTCCGGCGCTATGTCTTGGGACTCAAGGAGGCCTCGGTAAGGGAGAGTCCTGAGCAGATTCACCACTGGGTCCAGAATGTTCTGTCAGAGTTTGTCATGTCGGAAATCCGCACAGTCTACGTGACAGAGCCACGCTTGTCTTCGGTAGCCATTTGTGGTCGCACCGGAATTGGCCTTCGTTGCGCAGGTTGCTCTCTAACAGCCACGGTTCAGGCCGTTCTCGGTCGCCGCAGCCTGCAAGCACGAGGTCTCCATGAACTAGGAGAGCTTCTGGCTACATGTCGCGACATTGCTGCAACGACCAGCTTCAGTCAAGAAGGGAAAGCCACAGAAGAGCCTACTGCTCCACCCTGTTGGGATGCAGTTGCAGAGGCCTTGCTCAAGGTACACGAGAACTTCGAGGCCACCTGTGAAGCGTATGGCCGTTCGAAAAGCACTGTGCCGCTCTTGCAAGGCCTGAACAAGCACCTGCTTGGCACGCTTGCATGTTTGCTTGCGCCGCTAAGACAGGCAACACAGGAGTTGAGTGTGGAACGTTGCCCCACGCTCCAACATGTCTTTCCCGTCTACCTCCGTCTCGAAAAACTTTTCACCTCCAAAGCCGGTGATGCAGGTGCTGGCAGTAAACTCTGCCACTACTTCCTGGAAGCCCTGAAAGAGAACTTCAAAGTTGAACGTGTTCATCAAGTCGCAATGATCCTGGATCCACAGCTAAAGCTGCGGCCAGTCCCTGCGTACCAGCATGAGGACATTATCTCAAGGGTGTGTGACATGGCTGCTAATATGAGAGAATCAGGAAACGGTGGTTCTGCGGGTATGTCTGTGGACGAGCGGGATAGTGACGGACCATCAGCACCAAAGCGTGGTCGCCTGGACTGTGGATTGGAAAGGCCATCGTGTGATGCTGAAGAGCCACAGGTACGAAAAGAGTTGTTCCAGTACCTTGGCGAACCACTCTTCAATGGCACAGGTGACCTGTTGCAGTACTGGAGTTCGGTCATGGACAGATACCCCAGGCTGTCGCGGTTAGCGCTGTGGTTGCTGGCTGTACCGGCTGTAGCTGTGCATGGAGAGTGCGTGAACATATGCGAGCAGACCTTAGACATGAAGAGAAAGCAGCAGGTCACTGCAGAGGAGATGAACAAGCTGGTCTTCCTCAAGAGTAATTTTGCTTGAGATGGCTCAGGGCTTTCAGCTAATGGCACCATAGACTGTTTGAAATGGAAACTTTTTGAACCAGATGTACCAGTCACTTCTCTTTACCCCTTCCAAAAATCCTGTTGTACCGTAAGTGTCTATCAATTAGGCACATGATAGAAATTTACCAAGAAAAGTTTCATTGACAAATAATTCACAAACACCCCTTCAAACCATACAGTAGCTTGGCATTGGCAGTGGCAACAGAAGCAACTCGATGAAAATACAGTCTGCGCTAGGACACGGACGTTAACTTGTGTTTTCGATGTTTCGGTTAAACTATTGCTTAAAATTGTGATGTTTTTATCAGTATGTGGTTCACCCATCTCTCCTTTCTTTCTGTAAAAATCCATCTGAAATGTAGTTAATGGATTATTGAAATCATACACATCATACTTTCCATCAAGAGAAGGAAAAAACGGGGTACTTAGAAAAAGCCATTTCTTTGCAATTACGCCTTTATGAAACCACAAACACTCTTTGCTGTGACATCCGAATGATACCTCTCTTTAGCAGTTTATCAGAGGGCAGATCAAGCTTGTAGAGGTGTAAGTCTTGTCGTAAGCAGGCCCTCATTCAGTAATCTCAGTTAACCGGTTAGAGTGTGTTAAGCTCTTGTTCAGCCTCAGGAGTTTAAGGCCAGCAGAACTCAAATTTATACTTGGGTCACATAGATAAATGATTTTGCAATTATGTATTTATATATTTTTTTGTCAGTTCTCACAATAACGTTGCAATAAATGTTCCGTAGCAGAAGTTATACTGTCAAGCTGACTTTGATGCCTTGCAACTTTGTAGCAGCCTTTTTTTTCATTACAGCTCACTGGGTTAATTTCCTTCTACAATACAATCTGCAATACCTGAAACAGCTACTTAAACCCCAAGATTGGATCCCCAATAAAATTGGGTCATTGAAGTATATAGGAATGGTTTGATGTTCCAGTCCAGTGGATCTGATTTTAAATGTTATTTTTAAATTCAGATCTTGTTTCTGAAAAAGTGGGAATAGGGCTATGAAATACAGAAACTTTCTGTCTATCACTGTCTCGGTACAAACCTCCTTGAACAGAGGCAGCTAACTGCATTATTGTTTGAATGCATTTTAAGAGGATAAAGCTAAACTAAATTAATATTTCGTTATTTATGCACTGGATTTCTCTTATCATTATTTTCCTCATTTATCTACAGCAGGTATTAGATTAGTGATAACATTAACTAGAAAAAAGCATTGCCTAGATTAGGACCAAAGTATCTTTTAAAAGTAGTTTCTCATTGTGAGTAATTGCCATTTACAGACAGATTTGTAGTTTTATCTTATAATACTCATGCTTCCTCATAACAGTTCCGTGCTCATTCATTTCCACTGCCTTTGAATAACTGTTCATTTTAAAATTGTTCTAGTAAACAAACAAGAAACAATTTTCAGTTCCATAATAAAATAAATTATCTTCAAGAGTATTTTGCAGTAGTTTGTCCAAGGAAAGGTGTGATTTAGTATTATATAGTTTGTCTTGTAATGCCTTGAAAATCTTTGATTATACAGATATGCATGCAGACAATATAAGATGTTTGTTTTATCTTTAATAAAGTGGCAGAGATCTACAAGCGCATAGACAGTGTTCACACAACAGCCAAAATACTGTTGTCAGTTCTATTTTGAGTGCTAAATAAGGTTTTTTTTCATGTGCAGACCTCCATATAAAAGAATGACAACAGCGTTCTGTAACAATAACGAATGACTTGGAGTCAAAGCCAAATTTTGAGGGTTCGGTAAAAATGCTATAGGAATAAAATGGCAGTTAAGTAGTTTACAATATCATTGAAATGGGTAAGCATGAGGTGTGTGCTTTGGTTGTCAACCTCTTGCAGGTTATGTAAAATGATGGTATCGTGTAGTGAAAGAGAGTGAGACAAAACCCTCAAGTATTTAGAAAATAGGCTTACAAGTTGGAAAATAGTACTGGAGAGTTTTTGACCACATATATGAACAGTTCCTAATAAATTTGATATCCTTAAAGTATTTTATAGTCTATTGACTATCAGCATCTGTTCCTATGGTTACAGGCATTATTTGCCATACTAAGGGGACTGACTTCGGGTACCTGTAAAGACATGTAGGCACTCCTTTGCTGTTGTAGGTGCAAGACAATTTGAGAATCAGACCTGCTGGTAAATACGGTTGTTAATCCCAAACACTGATGTACACCTCACATTATTTTTGATTGCTATGATAAAACTATAGCGAACTATCGTTTCTGTGTTTCACAGCTGTGAACAAGAGTTTAACCTATTTGGTGTCCGTTATGTTTGACCAAAGATTAGCAACCAAAGATGCATTGTGTTGTGCAATTTTACCTGAACCACCTTTGACCGAGGCACTTGGTGTATTACACTTGTGAAGCGTCTGCTATTAAACCGCACGCTCTTTGCAGTTACCTTTTCTGTTTATTATATCCTCCTTTGTGCTTTTGGGGTTCCCAGTAAGGTCACAAAAAATATAAACAACAAACAATATTTGTTTTTGTTTCATTAACTTCCTGAAATTTTTTACGAGTTAAGTCAGCTGTAGAGTGAATTAATGCCTCGTTCCAGATGAAGTCAAAGGCGGGAAACTGAAATATCCCGCTTCCAACATCAATGCCTTCAGGTCAATCACACTGTCACGTAGTCTCATGTAGCCAGACCTTCAGACTAATGGCTGAAGGTCTGGAATCCATGGTAGCTTTTCATTGGCCAAGGCCCGCCCATGATGCCGTTTGACTGACATGTCAAACAACCAATCACAGTTTGTTTTGTTCAGTGTCACGTTTCGGTGCATGTAAATGTCGCCACAATAACAGACCACTGTGTAAAACTCTCGGATGTATTTTAAATATTCTATGTCGCAAACTTTAAATATTTCGCATACTTTTGAACATCCAGCGTTTAGTTGATCCGGATACGTGCCCGTCGTCACAAATGTAAACACGATGGCTTTCTTCTTTTGTGAGGGGGTTTGGGGCCACGGCATCTTTGTTTCCTGTTGGAATGTTAAAGCACGTGACACACGTCTCCCGGAAATCCTGTATAATTCAACCAATCTGATGACAACTTTGAAACTCCTGAAGTGTTTCCACTTTTATGTGCCATAAGCATCAGATGTTTAGCCAACGGTCCATGTAATGTAGCCTTATGCCACAAGATGGCGCCATGACTCAACGTGAGCATTTCATGTTCCCACATCATTTATGAACAAAAGCAAAGAACACATAATTCTTGGATTAGCTGTACATGTTTTTTTTTTTTTTTGGGTTGAATACTAATGTCCAACTTTAAATGCCATTCCATTTATTCTATTCCCAAGTAGGAGGTGGGAAAGAGTTCAGATCTCTCTGAATGCAAATAAGCACTCAATAGAGGAGTAACAACCGTATTTAGCT
The DNA here is from genome assembly GCA_027564155.1 of Gymnocypris eckloni scoliostomus. Classification (NCBI taxonomy): domain Eukaryota; kingdom Metazoa; phylum Chordata; class Actinopteri; order Cypriniformes; family Cyprinidae; genus Gymnocypris; species Gymnocypris eckloni. The sequence goes on along the minus strand of CM050414.1, from coordinate 41,672,351 downwards.
CCAGCGTGTACGTGACCATTGTGTGAACACAGACAGTAGCCTAAATTGCTTAAGAGCTTACTTCGTACAAAATGCATCTGCTGAAAAAAAAGGAGCAGGGATGCATGTTGTTAGGACTTAGTATCTCACATACCCCAAAATACAGGTAATGATACTGGCTAGCATGTGCAGAAATGTTCATATGTAAAAAAGATTTTGATAAACCTGGCCCAAAAACAGCTGCTGTTGAATTGTATCGTCTTTGTGTAACCACAAGAGGGCAGAAGTGTCTCAGAAATCTGTCTTTGCAAAGAGTCTCAAAACATCTTACCTCTGTTTTCTATTCAAGCATTTCAACTATTTTGATAAACTCAGTCTATGAATATGTCAGTCTTCATGAAGGTTTTCCCTTTTTGGGGCGAATGTGTACTTTTTTTGGGGGGGGGGAACTAAAAGCTGGTCAAGTATAAAATGCTTTTCAGCAGCAGGCAAGTTTTTGACAAATGCTAATCTCTGAAAGTATAAAACACTGTTTTAATCACAACTATTTATGGATGTACAACAATTAGTAATATTGTTCATTCTGTTTGTTTGAGAGGGTTCCCTTCCCCCCTATTATAGTCTAGCCTACATTTGTCTTTGACAGGCATTTTTTCTGATTTTGTGTATTAAGTTGTTTCAGCTGTAGGTCTAATTTATACTTTTTTAACAACTATTTTTCTAAACATGACTGATAGTTTTTCTCTCCTTATCAACTGTCAGTAGTACACTGCGCTGTTCTAAGAAACTATCTACTCCTGTAGTATGTGCTGTGTGAATAAAATATCCTCAAACAAGCAAAAAAAGTTGTATTTATTTATTTATTTTGGGTAGTCACTCAGTATAATGCATTGCTCATGTTAAAGTAACTGAACTGTAGTATTTTTTTTTTTTGAGAATTGTATTGTGGTGCGAGTCCTACACTTACATGAAACATTTCGACAACACGTGCACTTTAAAGGGGTCATGAAATGAAAAATCTGAATGTCTTTATTTACACATGTAAGAATTTATTCTATCATACTTCTAGTTTTATACTTCGAGGAAAACCCCTGAGTTTAAAATGAGTTTTCAAGAATGCCCCTGTTGTGAGATCACAACATTTTCCTCTATGTGCACCTTGACATGAAGGTGTGCGTTTAACAACTCATGTCTGTTCAACACTTAACGCTATTAACACCAAGTGTATCATTGTTATAATTCTGCTAATCAAATGACTACATACACTGATTTCCAGGCAGCAACTGTGTCCTGGTTCAGTAAGTATACACAACAGTAGACTTGCTAAAGAATCAGAATCAGAAATATTTTAATAATCCCAGGGGGAAATTATTTGTTACAAACTCCAGATATACAAACAACATATATTAAGAACAAAATATAAACATAACTATATACATATATAAATGCAACCAACAACAACAAGCAACTGACCAATGAACATATGACCAACTACCTCTCATTTAAAATAACCAAAAGTGCTCTTTCTGCCCTCCTTACAGGAGACAAACTGTTCAGCAATCTTTATTCTGTTAACCCTGTCCAGCTTGTCTTTATGTACATGGCACACAGCAACACTGTTGAGGTGGGTTTGGGTCATGGTGCTGCGTAGCCATGTTTTCAGCCTCCGGAGGCTGCTGAAACTCCTTTCTGACTCTGCTGATGGTAAAAAAGGCACAACTAGGAGTCGGGCAACTGTTTCGACTTGGTCGAAGAGACCACGGACCTCTGGGGTCATCCCTTGAAGAATAGCAACAATTTCAGTACTAGACTGTAAGCTGTACTTCCTTCTGAACAATGCAAGCTGAACTTTGAGGATGTCTGGGTTGATTTCTGGGTACTGTTGGACAACACCATGTATCTTTCCAGTTAAGATAACTTGTTCCAGGTGCCTTAACATTTGCATTCCCTCCTGCTCAAATCTTTCTCTAAACTGCATGTCAGCAACATCCAGAACTTTGTAGAATTCAGTCCTGTAGTAGTCAGAAGGGGACACATGTACATGTGCAGGAGCACTACTGTGAAGCACTGAGGTGGGATACGGACACGAGGAGAGGCAATAGGAGTGAGATGGAGTGTCTCACACATCCTTGTTGCTTTCGTGTAAAGAGCCTGAAAACTCTGTGTTTCTCTTTTTGCTGAAACTTTCCTTAACACAGGCAACAGCTGAAAGCATACCATCAAGGGTCTGTGTTCTGTTCTGGAGGGACATATTAAAAACCTCCAACTCCCCTGTGATCTCCAAAGCACACACAAGACCAAGGACAACATTTCCCTGCTGAAATGTCTCATACAGCCCCTGTGCCTTACTAGCCGCATCAGACTCACTCACTGCCATCTCAGCCAAAGCCTTGATTATGCACTCGTACTGGTTTAGCACAGTGCGGATGGCACTAGTGCGGACCATCCACCTTGTTGGACACAGAGGTCTTATAGTGTGACATGGACCCTCACCCTCCTCAGACCTTGCAAATTCCCTTAAATATGTCCTTCAGTTTCCCTGACTGCCCAAACAACACTCCCAACTCATTGACCCAATCCAGAGAATTCCGGATAAATACTGAGGCAGTACAGGACGTCTGTGTAATTAGGTTAACACAGTGGGCAGCACAATGAACATAGGGAGCCAGAGGTTGTATTTGTCTTACAATGGCCTGTGCTCCATTGTATTTGCCAGCCATATTTGCTTACTTGCGCCTTGAAAAGGGGAGATATGTGTGCACAGATTGACGCGCCGCGCACAGCCTGGAGGAGACAGGTCTCCGCTTTTTCGCAATGCAAGGGTAAATAAATTATAACTGATTTTTGAATAGTACAGCGTTTTCTTTACTCAGCAGGCTCGTCCAGGGCGGGCCAGGCCCCCCATTGCCCGCCCATGGCGCCGGGACTGAAATCAAGACTATTCATTCTGTGAATGTTCTAGCCTACTGAATAGGCATAATTTGTAGGTGTGACGTATCCCCATGACCCCACCAATTTTTGCAACATCTCGCGGTGGCGCACCTAAAAGAAAGAAAAATCTCAGTTCGATAAGAAATAAGTTGGTGTGTGTTAAATAACAGGCAATCTATCGCTGGAACGTGTTGTTTTTGAAATCATGGCGAGTGCTTGTTGTCGCTGTTATCAGTGCACAATGTGCAGTCTTCACACACGATGAAGCGCTTCGTTCTGGTAAAAGCACAAAACCAAAGGCACACAAACATATTCCAGCTCTTGATACAATCGCCGATGAACACTTTTTGTTTTAATGAGAAAAAAAAATATATATATATATATATATCGATTGCTATGCCTGAGGCAAAACACGTCCTCCTCATTATATGGACAAAGGAATGTATAAATAAATAAATGTGGAAATAAATACATAAATATGAAAATAAATAAAAGTTTAAATAAATACATGTGGTAAAAATAAAACAATGCATAAATGAGGAAATACAATTATAAATAATAATAATTAATATTTTTTACTTCTGTTTGTACAATAATTTATATACTTATTTATTTGTATACTCTCTTAACAATAAACGAGAGAGACAGAGATAAGAGTTAGTGGTTGCCCAAGCGGTCCTCTTTGTTGTCTTTAATAAACATTGTATTTCATTAGAACACTTTGAATCACAGTAGTCATTAACACATATACGTACTTAAATCAAATCACAGTAAACAAATAAATAGATAATCATATATGCATAAATGTTGTAGATCTAGATAAAAATCGTAGTTAAACTAACGTTAACGTTACTCAGGTACGTTACGTATTACAGGTAACGTTAGTATGCAAACGACTCAGATAAACTTCTCTATGAAACAGGTAATAAAATTACACAATTACACAAATTATCAATTAAAAAAAAAATATTAACACATTAAAGCATGTAACCTGTAGTTTGGCATTACATTTTAATAGATTTAACTAACCTTAACAATAAATGAGAGAGACAGAGATAAGAGTTAGTGGTTGCCCAAGCGGTCCTCTTTGTTTTCTGAGGATGCGCTGCAGTTGTCACGGTAACTCTACTCTCTCTCAACTGCCACCAGGAATTTGGAAAATGCAGCTGGACTGTCCAGTGCAAACTCATTGTAACACATTAAAGTTATTTAAATTAAACGTAAATACACATGTAAATAGAAATAGACATACATAAATAAATAACAAAATAATTTAATATTTTTATGACACAAACTCTACGCAGCAGGGTGGTCACACTATCCCCAACAAAATAAAATGTTGTCCCGACATCAATACACTCAAAGTCCTAAACCAGTCCATATCGTTTCACTTCACACTTGTAAAGGTACCAGGTCACATGTTTTTAATACTTATTCTCAATTCTCAATTTTCTATTTCTTTTTTTTATTCCTCTGCGCAGGTAAGTGATGCTCTGATAAATGCTGATTAAGTAATCGTCGTTCTTCAACAGGTAAGTGTTGTTCAGGTAAGCAGTGTTCCTCAGCAGGTAAATGTCGTTCTGCAGCAGGTATGTGTTGCTCAGCAGGTAAGTGTTCTCCAGCAGTTAAGTCAACCTGTTTTATTACATTTTGTTCCTGTTCAGGAACAATCTCATCACGCTGCGGGGTTTGTGAAGTAGGGGCAGTGTTCTGGAAAGAAGGGTAAGGGGCAGAGTCCGGCGGCCACTATACTCTCCGACACTATACTGGGGCGTTAGGACCCACACAGACGGCAGGGTGAGCACCTCCTGCTTGTCTCACTAATACCTCTTCTTGGTTTGCAGGGTGATATGGCTGTGGTTTAACATTAATGTTGATAAGCTTTAACATAATTTTCATGTCTGAATTTTCCACCCTAAAATTAATGTTCCCCTTCATGGGAACTCGAACTGCGTCCCCTAGGGGTCGCTACGGGGAACGCCCTCAGCGTGACTCGGTCTGAAGATACATATGTAAAAACACCACCTGTTGGCCGGCGACAGCCCACGACGTCACTACCGGCGTGCCACAATATAAGTGCCGCCGGGAGAATACATCATCAGCTTTTTCGTCTTCACTGACTGGTTTGTTTGAAGCGTGCAGAGTGAATCTGGTAAGAGTACAGTTTTCTAACTCTACTATGGCGAGCACTAGCAAGGCGTTTAGGAAGTGTGTGGATCCGTGTCCTCGTTATTTGACACCCGATGACACACGACTGTTCGTCTTTGTTTGGGCATGGAGCACGCACGCGATGTCCTTGAGGCGGTTTGCGTGCATTGTGAGCGGCTCTCTATGAGGAAGCTCAGCTCTCGCCTGTCCCTCTTTTTGAGGAAAGAGGGCAGCCGTCTGCTTCCCGCGATTCAAGACCCACCGTTGCCGAGGCACGGAGGCGAATGAAATCGTGGGGTTCGCGGTTGGATGTGGCCGATGTGTTGGAAAGGGACCGCCTTTTCGCGTCGGCCGAGCAGAGTGAGCTGCTGGATTGTGATGATGCGATCTTTCTGACATCATCAGATGCAGCAGCTAGTGCTCCGCTGCATATGCGAGTTTTTGGAGGTTATGGATCATAAAATAAATCTAAAATAACCCCCAGCTCGAATGAGCCTTCCTTTCTTCATAAATCTCGATGTGGAGGTTGAGAAGGAGTGGGAAAAGCTATTTTTCTCGTATTCATAGGTTTCAGCATACTAGTTATGTTGACACTGAGGATGCGTGAAAATGGCTATGAGGATGCCCCTGTGCAAGAGATGATAACCAGCTTATCTCTCTGTGGCGAGACATCCTCTCTCAAGGCTCCCTCCCGGCCATCTAAGCCCCTGAATCTCGCTTAAATGGCAGGGCATATGCAACAACAGGTCAGACCGTCGCTTCGTTGCACCACGAGGCGTACCAGACTGACCTGCTGAAAGTCCTGGATAAGGTCCAGGTCTGAGCCCGAACAACCAGGGGTCCTAGCCCATCTCGGTCTGAGGATCAGAGATGGGCTTAGAAGGCTAGTCTCGCGACTCATGCCCCTCCCCCTCCTGCGGCTAGGGTGAGACAGAGGCGCGGGTCAGAGAGAGGCAAGCCCTCTCATTCCTCTCTAATTCCCCTGTAACCACCGTAAACTCCACCGACCGAGGTTAGGTGGAAGTTTCCTGCCAAGCACCTAGGCGCTCCCTTGTGGCGGAGTTCCCTCTCATTCTGAGGAATGAGTTCTCCGCTCCTCAGAGCTCTGTGATAGGTCGCTCTCCGTGCTGGTCGAGCTAGCATTGCTCCCCTCACTATAGAGGGTTATCTATGAGCATGCCGCTCCCTGCTGAGCGTCTGAGTTCCTTCTCATTCTGAGGATGAGTTCTCCGCTCTCCAGAGCTCGATATAGGTAGCATTATAGGCTCTCATTCTGAGGAATGAGTTCCCAACTAAGAACTGCAGTCAGGCTGGACCTATGATGATTTCAGGCAGGTTCTGTATTCTCGAACTGCCTTACTGATGGTCTGGACGTGAGTCCCCTCGGAGGTTTCTGCGGATCCTCCTGGATCTTCAGTCATTCTGGTCACCACTGCAAGGGTAGAGCCAGCATTACTCCCCTCACGATAAGAGGGTTACCTATGAGTATGCCGCTCCCTTCTGAGCGGGCGGAGTGTCTTTTCATTCTGAGGAATGAGTTCTCCACTCTCCAGAGCTCTTATAGGTAGAGCTAGCATTGCTCCCCTCGTTAGAGGGTCACCTGTGAGCATGCCGCTCCCTGGAGCATCTGAGTTCCCACTCATTCTGAGGAATGAGTTCTCCGCTCCTCAGAGCTCTGTGATAGGTCGCTCTCCTTGCTGGTCGAGCTAGCATTGCTCCCCTCACTATAGAGGGTTATCTATGAGCATGCCGCTCCCTGCTGAGCGTCTGAGTTCCTTCTCATTCTGAGGAATGAGTTCTCCGCTCTCCAGAGCTCGTTATAGGTAGAGCCAGCATTACTCCCCTCATTAGAGGGTCATCTTTGAGCATGCCGCTCCCTGCGGAGCGTCTGAGTTTCCCTCTCATTCTGAGGAATGAGTTCTCCGCTCCTCCGAGCTCTGTGATCTCTCTTGCTGGTCGAGCTAGCATTGCTAGCAAAACTTTCCCTCTCACTCCGAGGAATGAGTAGTTCTCCGCTCCAGGGCATAGAACGTTCTTCTAATAAGTGCACACGAGACTTTGGGCACTTTCTAAAATCCACTCAGTGGTAAGTCCGCACATCAAGGTTCTGCTCTTTCTAAAAATCCCGAAGGTAGGGTTCGCAGCCTGCCCTTTTTGAGTTGGTTAAAGCCCCGGCTTGTGCCTTGGGCCCCGCTCCCCTGTCCCATATATGTTGGGTCCAAAAAAAAAAGAAAAAAATGGAAAAGAAAGGGGTGTACGCTACCAAGAGGTCTGTTGAGACAGTTCCCTCGGTAAGCTTGAGAGCAAGTGGTAACCCCTGAGTGATCGGCCAGGACCTAGTGAGCCAGGTGCCTGGCCATATCCCCTTAAAGGAATCTTTTTCTGATTCCAAGACTTTGAGCTCTACCCTAGGCCCGGTAATCCTGGCACCTAGAACAGGTAAGTACTAGGGTATGCAGCTCAGGCCTTTGGCCGAATGGGATAATATCACTGACAGCATCAGCCGTCCCAGGGGCAACTCCCTTAGCCGGGTAGAGCTGGCTTAGTGCTCGCCTTTTTTGAGAAATTGGCTTGCATTCCCCTCAGCATGGTGAAGTGGGTATAACGTTCCCGTAGCGACCCCTAGGGGCGCAGTTCGAGTTCCCATGAAGGGGAACGTCTCAGGTTACGTGTGTAACCATAGTTCCCAGTGGGGGCGAGACACTGCGTCCCCTAGGATTCGAGCCATGCTTGGACGCAAGCTTCAGGCGAAGAAGCTGATGATGTATTCTCCCGGCGGCACTTATATTGTGGCACGCCGGTAGTGACGTCATGGGCTGTCGCCGGCCAACAGGTGGTGTTTTTACATATGTATCTTCAGACCGAGTCACGCTGAGGGCGTTCCCCTTAGCGACCCCTAGGGGACGCAGTGTCTCATTCCCCACTCGGGGAACCATGGTTACATACGTAACCTGAGACGTTTTTCTTTAACCTTTCTGTGAAATCATAAAATATCCATCCAACCATCCCTTAATCCCTCCATCCCAAACTTAAACTTGCTTAGACCTGTCCTAAAGAACAAGACCAATGTTTCAAGAATTGCTCCCAGGTCAAATACAGAGAAAATTAAGTTTTGGTAGCTACCAGGGTTACTGAAGTTAACTAAAACTTTAACCATAAAACGTTCAAAAATAAACTAAATAAACTAAATCAAAATATTAATGATTAAAAACAACACTGGTCTGAGTTCAGTACTCTGAGGAGTTCTGCATGCTCCTGGTCTTCATCTCAGGAGACACTAGGTGGCAGTAAAACATTTACTTTGCTGTTTAAGTTGCTGTGTTTTACAGCACACCATTCTGATGACCTATCAAACATGTGTTTCAGTTTTACTCTGTCTAGCTGTTTGTTGAAAACAGGAAATGACTAGCTGTCTTTATTGGTTCTCCCTCTCATGCAGTCGGTTCTTACCAGACCGATTCAGAAGAACGTGACAATGATGTTAACAGGTAGAATAGATTTATCTTTAATAAGAACTTAAATTAATTTTCAGATTTGCATAATGGAGAAAGCTTCTATTGCTGTTGTTGTTGAATAAATATTTACATTATGAAGTTGTTGGTCACGTTTTTTAACACATGGAAAACAATACAAATATAGGCCTACCTGTTTTTTTGTTTTGTGTTTTTTTTTGGGGTAATCTATCATCTTTCATTTTAATCATTTAGATTTTTTTTTACGAATATACACTTAAAAGGGAGGTTTTCCAGAAGGGAGGCAGACAGGTTTGGCGTCCACATCTTCACTTGTGTCAAATAGATCAACAGTTTTTCAGATATTCATATAGTTACTGCATAGTGAATTCTGTCCTGTGTCTGTTTTGTATCAAATAAACAGAAAGAAAAGTGTGTTAACTTTGTTGTTACAAGTTTTGCTTATCCCAACTAATAATTCATGATTATTTCACAGACCGGATACAGTTATGCTCATGGATTTCAAGTTTACTTGCCTCAAACAAAACTTTGAAAATCTTTAAGACATTTGAAGCCACAACCTTAACACATTTTGACAAATACAGTGATTTGCTTTTCATCACTAGCACACATATTAATTAAACCATTATCTCTGATTCCTGGAGTTGGGATTGTTGCCAGGCAATCTGACAGGCGCTTGTAGTTTTGTCCAGTATGTCTTTTGTCATGATTCCTTATCCGTTCCAGCATTTATTCCTGTTGTGATGATGTTTTTAATCATTCTGTCTATGGTTGAGTAAGCAATGCTTTTCAATCACTCTCACTTAGCAAAAGCTGTTTAAAACATACAGGTAACCTCACAAACAACAGGTACAGCTATAGTGATTACAATTATTTCCTTCACTGAAGGCCAGTTTGGGGAAAATACAGTTTCAAAAACAACAGTTTGTGTCTGTTGGCCAGATGGAGTTCATATTGTGATATAATGTTTGGCTAGTTTAAAGGGGTGAAGAAATGCATTTTTAATTATATAAAGCATGACAGCTATTTATTTATGAAGACTGAGGAATTGTAAAATGTACAGAATGTTTTTTTTCAGTACAATGACTTTGTATATGTCAAAATATAAAAGTAATTTCTTAATTTATGGCTCCTTTAAATGACATAAAAATTGATTTTGTGATGTGAGTCACAAAGATATGAGTCTGAAGCCATCTTTACATTGTGTGATTTCCTGTACTCTCATCTTTTCTCTAAAATAAAATACAAATAATAATAATTACATTAAAATGTAAACAAAGTTGATTAACTGGTCTAGTTTTGTATGAAAGAATGTTTACACACACACACACACACACGCACACAGGGCCGCTGCTGGCCAAAGGGGTGCCCTAAGCAGAATTGTATTGTTGTGCCCCTCCCCAAATTTTATGGCAGTAAATAAAACACATAAAAATAATTTTATAAAATATAACATAAATTAATACATTGTATTTAAATTGTATTATTAAAAAAAATTACAAGTTGTAGCTAGACAGTTACGGCTATGGTTTTATTAATACAGATTAAGTTTACAGTCTCAAGCATTCAGAAATCACACAAAATAATATGAAGCAGTTTTACTATGATAAAACCATGATTCATTTTTGTAAGTGTTGTAATGTCCACAAGTTTTTATTGAAGAAATTATAAAGGCTGTAGCATTTCTATTGCAAAAAGTTGGCCAAAAATGAAAGATTAAGTGGATTTTTGAATTAGCAATTGTTTGGTCAATATTACCAAGGATCTGATCGTAAGTGTAACAACAGCAATTACCAGGCCTTTGGTGCCCTTGCAAGCATTCTAATATATATGTAATGTACAACAATTGTTTATTTTGTATTACATTATGTATTTTAACAGTTGTATTAATTAACCAATCATTATTGCCTCATTGTTTTTAATCAGTGCATTTTAAGTAATTTTAAAGGCTGTTGTTCACTTAGGCCTTATTTATAACAACAAAAACATTTATTTGAATACTTCTTTGTAAAGTATTAATCAATGTACTGTGGTTAATTTGTGGTTGCATGGCTAAAGAACCATGGTTTTATTTTATTTTATATATTTGTAGTAAAACATGGTTAATTTCCGTAAGGGAACATGTAAACTATTATAATATTAAGGCAGATGTGTTGTAAAATTATTACCGACATTAAAACACATTATTAACATCAACAGCCAAAAATGTTTCACAGGATTAAGAACGCAATGTAGGTGGTGGCGAGGTGAGGGCGAGGGCGAGGGACACGAGGTGAGGGCGAGGGCGGACGAGGGCGCAGGCGCGGATGCGGGAATGACGTTCAGCGTAAAACCAGCCCGATTCTCATGGCAATTTGTACATATTTTACGTAAAACATTTTTTTTACAATGCACATAGAAAGTTATTTTATTATTATTTTTTTTTTTTAGCAACTTGGGATGGTGCCCCCTGGGAGTTGGTGCCCTACACAAGCTGCTTACTCCGCGTATAGGGAGCGGCAGTACTGCACAGTCATGCTTTTGGGTGGTTTAATGGTAGTGTTCTTGAGAAATAACATTATAATTCACATGTCTTAAAAACGTAACACTTATTCATTTAATTTCTAATGTAAGTATATCAAAGCAAATCTCTGGCAGAGGATAAGATATTTCACAATATAATACAGTATATCCTCTTTTAATGAGAGAATATTTCTGTAAAAATTAAGGAGCACTTGGATTTTGAGGATCCACTCCAAACCCTCTCTCCTGATGTGGGTGTTGATGGTGGTTTATAACTTATGGTTTATTAATTGCATATGTGCCTAAATTGAATATCTGAATTGCTTATAATTGTATCAAATTAGGGACTTTATTGCGTTAAATGTGGTGTCTGGGAATTTGTATATTTTATGGGCTTTTCGGTGTCAAATTAACAGAAACGTTGAAACTGCTACATCAGACAGAGTTTAAAGAAAGTGTTATCAGTGTGCTTAGGGTATTTTAATTACCGTCATTCAAAAATTGCATTATCACTGATGAATTAAATGAATATTTCACTTTTAATGAGAAACTCTTTATAGATTTATAGTTGTGTGATTTTCAGTTTGGCATACTACCGTCTGTTACTGTACTGAGGTCGGCAGAACTGCTTTTTAGCCAGAGGGTGATGCTGTAAACATCTCAGCCTTGATAATTAATCAGTGCAGGGTTTTTATAGTAGCACATCAATGTAACTGCTTAACACAAACCAGCTAATGAGGCCTCTAACCACCTCCATATGGACTAGAAAAACCATGAGGAGAGACTGTTTTACATCACGCACTGCCTGGGACAAAAAAAATGCACGTAATGCTTCATAACAGGATCCAAAATGATCATACACTGAGGCGAATGTCATGACTGGATGAGGCAGCAGAATTGTGTGTCACTCACTTTTTATATCTCAGTTTGAATTGAAATGTAGCATACAAAATGAAGAATTGTAATTCAAAAATGCAGAATGAGACTAAATGAGAGACATAAAACTATGTTTTTGTTTTGTTTTTAATTTGTGTATACATTTCATTATAATTTAATAGTGGTTATAGCATAACATATAACATTACTGACTTTATACTAACATTACCGACTGGAGTTATGGTAAAGCGTATATCTAGCTAATATTTTATTAAAAAAATTGTATATGATTTAATTTAATATTTAATTAAACATTGTACTTAATATTGTCAAGGTCGTGTAGCGGGAAGGACGCGGGAGACGAGAGGTAAGGTAAATAATGGGATTTTAATCATGGAACACAGGATACACAACTACATAGACGAGCATAGACGAGTGAACGGACCAAGACTCAGGGGAAACTCAGGGCTTATAAACACATAGAACGTAATCAGGGAAAACAGCAACAGGTGAGGAGTAATCAAACACAGATGGGGACTAATGAACTAATGATGACAGGAAAACCAAATATGGGCACGGAAACACAAGACACAGGGAAACAAAGTCTGACAAATATGTTTGCACTGCAAACATTCATAGTTATCTACACTGTCAAAACAAACAAAACTAAATAATTAAATCAATTAATCAAATAAATTATGGTAAAAAAAACAATAACTGAGGTTGTAATAACTGGTGATCCGAAAACCGCTGCAACTGGTTCTTGACTCGAGAAGGAGAACCGCTCCAACCGGCTCACTGCACGCGCGTTCAGTGTATCAGCTGCTCTGCTCGTACTCATCATCAGTTCTATTTCATACAAACTCATTAACTATAATTACAGTACAGCACATAAATCATCCCTTATTCCTATTAGTCTTATGGTCCAACATTTACGCATTTAGCAGACGCTTTTATCCAAAGCGACTTACAATTGCATTCAGGTTATACATTTTCATTAGTATGTGTGTTCCCTGGGAATCGATCCCACAACCTTTTGCACTGCTGACGCAATGCTCTACCACTGAGCCACACAGGAACACACAGCAACATCCCTGACAAACCCTATGGCCTAACAGAATCGTCAACTGAACAAATTAGCCTACACAGATTAGATACATTCATATTTAAATATATAAATATATATATCCAGCAGATCAGCTCATTCAGCTCCGCCATGGAAACCGGCCCATTGAGGCATATGTGGCAGACTTTTGTGGACTTTATTACCAGGTAGATTTCAACGACAGTTCCCTCAAGGACATTTTTCGTCACAGTCAATGCTACGCAATACCCCACACTGGTCACTAGAACAGTGCATTGACTTTGCACTCCGTTTGGCTGGCTCACCACTTACTGTGGGGATAGTCGATGAGGAATCCTGCCATCCTCCAGTATCTGCCACACCAAGGCTTGAAAACATCATGTCTGCCGCGTCAGACCCTGCTAACATCATGTCTGCCATGCCAAAGCCTGCTAACGTCATGTTTGCTACCCAAGAGATTCATTCAAGAGCTCCGTAGAAAGATGGCTGCCACTCAAGAGTCTCTTCGGGAAATGGCCGCCGTTCTAGAGTCTGCTCACATCATGCCTGCCAAGCCAGAGTCTGCTATCATCTCGCCTGCCGCTCCAAGGCCTGCTATCGTCTCGCCTGCCGCTCCAAGGCCTGCTATCGTCTCGCCTGCAGCTCCAAGGCCTGCTATCGTCTCGCCTGCCACTCCAAGGCCTGCTATCGTCTCGCCTGCCTGCCGCTCCAACGCCTGCCATCGTCACGACGCCTGCCGCTCCAAGGCCTGCTATCGTCATGCCTGCCACGCCAGAGTCTGCTCGCGTCACGCCGGCCACGCCAGAGTCTGCTCGTGTCATGCCGGCCTCGCCAGAGCCTGCTCCCCCATGGCCCCCTGCTCTGCCTGCTCCGCCATGGCCCCCTGCTCTGCCATGGTCCCTCCTCTGCCTGCTCCGCCATGGCCCCCTGCTCTGCCTACTCCGCCTGCTCCACCATGGCCCCCTGCTCTGCCATGGCCCCCTGCTCCGCCATTGTCCCATGCTCCAGGCCCACCTTTGCCCCATGCTCCAGGTCCTGTTCCCCTTCACGGGCCTGGCCCTCCATCCCACCCCCTGGACTACGTCTATTCCACCTCCACTCCACCACCCTCCTGGACTTTTTGGGTTCTGTTTTGTTTTGGTGGGCGTCAGGAGCCGCTCTATGAGGGGGAGAATATGTAAGGTCTGTTTTTGGTTCTGTTCCATGTTCTTATTTTTCATGTCTTTTATTTTGAAGTTAGTCATGGTTCTCGTTTGAGACTTTCTTCCCTTTCCCTCATGTCTTCATGCAAATTGGTTGTCATGTTCATTGTCTCATGTTCTCATTGGTTTGTTCATGTCATGTGACCTACTCTGTTTACTATAAGTAGCCATGTCATTGTCTTGTTCCTCGTCATGTATTAATGTTGTTACCTGCTGTCGGTGAGTCTAGTTTGTTTCATGCCACGTCAAGTCTGTTCCATGTTGAGTTTGTTCAAGTCAAGTCTGTTTGGATCATGTTTGGATATCACTTTGTAAATAAACTGCACTTGGGTTCATCACTACGCTCCCCTTCAGAGGACATTCATTACAGCTTGGATTCAGCGAAGAACACAAATGACTGATATAAACTAGTATCAGTCGATATCAATCAACCGATATAAACTTTAAATCCAGACCAAACAGCAGAAAAACACTGTTTGCCATGATAGTCAAAAGGCTTTTCCATCTACAAATCACCATCATTTACCATGGATTTATAGTAACACTAACTGCACCATGGTAATGTGGGGTATTTATATCAAATGTATTATATTAATGTAGATGTGTATTAAAGAAGTAATGGAATGTAATTACAATATGTTTGAGATTAAGCTATAGGCTAGCGTTTGTGCTTTTATAATAAATGTATTTAGACTACTATTTTACATATAAATAGGCAACCTAGAAAAAACATAGTTTACGTTTTACCACATTATTGAAGTGCTTTGTGTGTGGTTTTAACTCTGGTTATTATTATGTAAATGTATGCTATGGAAGAACAATGGTTAATTTTAATAAAACTCAAACAGTCAGACAAATACAATTTCACCATATAAAAAAACTTTTTTTTAATGTTACTGATTTTGATAATGAACATATGTTTACATCTGCATCCTAACTCAAACTACTACTGTCAACTCAATGTCAAAATGTACATTTCTAAGAGACAAAACAATTATATTATTATTGCACATCTGCATCTTCAGCCGAAGCCTTCTATTTTAGTCCAATTTAGTAATTGTGTATGTTGTGATTGTTGCATCTTCAGCCGAAGTCTTCTATTTTAGTCCAATTTAGCAATTGTGTGTTGTAAGCTAATTTTTATCCAGTGTCTTCATAAAAAGCCTTATTTTTATGCATGTTTTTGGTTAAGAAAATACATATAGGTCTATTCAAACTCCTAATCAAATGGGAGAACAGACTAGGGTCATACCATTATGTGAAAGAAGGAAGGGGGACACACGTTTCGTAGCGAGTACAGGCCAGGTACACAGAGCGAAAGAGAGAGACTTTGGTTAAGGGCTTGGTTAAATAACACACACAGTTTCACCCAATCTCATGTTAATCTTGAGTACCTATAGAGTAGTACTGCATCCTTCATATCTCCAAAAAATCTTTAGTTGTATCAGAGGCATCATGCCCATAGAAAGTGAGGGGGCACGTGCCCCCTTAGATTGTTGAGCCAAGTGGATTTTGAATGCAGCTTCCAAAAGACAAAAACATAGCCGAATAATATTTTCTATATTTGAAACAATCACACCAGTGTGAATAAATCGTTCAGCGTGTCATTTCATCAGCTGCTAAATTAAAATCTGTGTTCGCTGGCTGGCACTGAGCCAGAGACAGACACGTTTATACAGCTCTGCGCAATGCCCATTATAACCAATCACAAATTATTCTGTTGAGTTTATGAATGCAATGACCAATCAGAGGCGTTCAGATGAGTTTTTTAAGCTTCCTGACAATTTTTTTTTTATTTCGATTTCTTTTCTTGTTAATATGCCGGTTAATGTTAACAACATTGACTACGCTTACATGCGCACGAAAAAATTTGATTATTCCAATAATCAGAGTAGGACTTAATCACATGATGTGTACATGTCCCGAGCAAAACTCTTACTCCAGTTTACATACAATTTCCAATTGCATGTAAAAAATTTAAAAAACATTTATTTTTTTTACTGTCATTATTCTCATACCTAATTGCACAGCACAAATGATGGACTCGGAAAGAGCATGTGACTTTACTAGCTGCTGTTTTAATTTATTTATGTCTAACGCATAATGATTTTGTGTCAGGTCCGCTCAGTGGACAGTGCAAAAAAAAATGTTAAATAAAAGTAACACAACACAAGAGCATATATATAAATATAAGTTAAAAAAAGAGAAATAAAGAGTAAGATGTGCAATAGAATAAAAAGTGCAAAACAAATAAGATGTGCAAAACAAATAAGATGTGCAAAAACAGTATACTGGGACTTAATAAATAGTAATATGAACAGGGATGTGCAAGAGGGATGTGCAAACGGGTTGTACCGGGTATGTACATGTAGCAGCAATACGGCTGATGGGAATAGTGAATGTTTTACAGTTAATAAATGAGTTTTGTAAATGTTTATGAAACTGAGTTTGTGTTAAGGAGCCTGATGGCCTGAGGGAAGAAGCTTCTCCTCAGTCTCTCAGTTTTTGCCATCATGCCATCATGAAGCGCTTGCCAGATGGCAGTAAACAGAAAAGATGGTTACCGGGGTGATTTGAGTCTTTGAGGATTTTTGCAGCTCTGCTTTTGCAGCGTTTGAGGTAGATGTCCTGCAGAGAGGGGAGAGCAGACCCTGAGATGTGCTCAGCTAAGCGCACGACTCTCTGTAGAGCTTTGCAGTCCTGATTTAATGAGTTACCATACCACAGAGTCCGTACACTTTCTATGGCCCCTGAATAGAACGTTTTCAGGATTGTTGGTGAGACCCTGAATTTCCTCAGCTGTCGCAGATGGTACAGTCTTTGCCTGGCTTTCTTAACCTGAGTCTGAATGTGTGTAGTCCATGTCAGGTCCTCGGAGATGTTTACACCGAGGTACTTGAAGCAACTCACACTCTCCACAGGGGTCCCACTGATAACAAGAGGAGTGTAGGGCTGCTGCTGTCTCTTCCTGAAGTCCACGATCAGCTCTTTAGTTTTGCTCACGTTCAGAGAGAGACAGCTGTCCTGGCACCATGATGTAAGTCTCTCTACCTCATCCAAGTATGCGTTGTTGTCAATGAGGCCCAGAACCACAGTATAATCAGCAAATGTAACGATAGAAGTGGAGCTGTGAGAGGACACGCAGTCGTGAGTGTATAGAGAGTAGAGCAGGGGGCTCAGGACACAGCCCTGTGGGGCTCCTACGTTCAGGGTGATGGAGTTGGAGGTGAACTGGCCGACTTTCACCACTTGTGGTCTGGCGGTGAGGAAATCTTGAATCCATTCACAAAGTGAAGAGGTTATGCCGAGGTCTGAGAGTTTAACAGCCAGCTTGGTGGGGACTATAGTATTAAAAGCGGAGCTATAGTCGATGAAAAGCAGCCTTACATAGTTGCAATTTTTGCTGTCAATGTGAGTGAGGGATGAGTGCAGGACCTGAGAGATGGCAGTAGACCTATTTGGCCGCAAACTGAAGAGGGTCCAAAGTAGCAGGGATGCTTAATAATTAAGTAATAGTCTCTCAGGGATGCTTAATTAATATTCTCTCAAAAACCTTCATGACTGTTGATGTGAGGGCAACTGGACGATAGTCATTCAGGCAAGAGGTTTTACTGTTCTTAGGCATAGGGATTATGACAGATTTTTTAAAGGAGGTGGGAACAACAGAGGTAGCGAGGGACTCATTAAATATGGATGTAAACAAAGCAGCAAGCTGATCAGCACAGGACCTCAGAACGCGGCCAGTAATCCCATCAGGTCCTGCTCCTTTTCTGACGTTCACTCTCTTTAGTTCCCTTCGAACCTCGTCCTCCGACATGGTGATTACATGATCATTGCTGCTCTGTCTGCTGCTTCCTGACGCGCTGATCGGCAGGAAGTATACAGGAAATATACATACCTGTATATTTCGATTAAAATCTGCGTACCTATGTTAACACTATGTTAATACGATTATGCTTGCTGCAATTATGAGCTTAATCGCATTATTTTAATCGAAGTATTGCTTTTACATGAGGGAAAGATTAATCGCAATATTGTCAAAATCTCATTATGATCGCATTAAGAGCGTGCATGTAAGTGCACTCACTGTTCTGCGTAAAATGTGAATATAAATGCATATGCAAATTCATCCTCTGCCACTAGACAGCACTTAGGAAATGCAGAATATAACTGTTACATAACACTACGTTATTACATGTTTTATACGGAGGTAATATAAAAATAAAATGCCATTAAAACTTTCCTGGCTGAAATGTGAGTTTACAGGTATGATTTAAACAACATAAATCACACGAAATAGGCATTATTCAATATTCATAATTAGTAGAACGAAATAACACGATATGTTGGCATAAATGTGAACTGTTTGGTGATTTGCTAGCTGCGTTTTTATTTTGAAACATGCCGTGCTCACGTTTAATATATTAAATCAGAGCCGTAGCCTATAAAGTTTAATGATCAAATTTAAACAATAGGACGATTCCTATTTAAAAGTGAGACTTTGAAGCTAACAGACACACGTACATCCACGCAAATTACTGAACTCGCATTGTATGATGGTTACAGAAAGTAGTCCGATCCCGTTCCTTTCATACAGCAGTGTTGTTTATCGTGTTCATCTGCACGTTAACACAAAGACACTCTTGTTCTGGGCTACTTTACTAGTAGCGAATGCATTGATTGTGCATTCTGCATACAGTATATCGGTGGGACATACCTACTACACAAACTGTGCGGGGGAACCTAAACTGAACCATTCACTATATAGGCAACTACAATCAGGGCGTCGCTGAAAATGAGCGTGTGTTTACAGAATGCTGTTGTCACTGCTACAAATTCCCATATAAATAATTATTCCAAAAATATAATTTCCTTGCAGCCAGTGGGCCCCCTTTTTAGTGTAGACCCCTGGGCTTCAGCCCCTTGAAGCCTGTGCATTAATGCGCCCCTGTGTACGATGTAAGATATCCATTTCATAGTTCAAACAGCTTCAGGAATTATAATGGGAGTTTTTTATACAGAAGCAGTGGCGGCTGTGTGTGTGTGTGTGTGTGAGAGAGAGAGAGAGAGAGAGAGAGAGAGAGAGAGAGAGAGAGAGAGAGAGAGAGAGAGAGAGAGTACAGTGTGTACATTGAGTACTGCTGTTCAGTTGGCTTGTTTGGGGCAAAATAAATGTTTATTTTTGACAATTGTATATTTAAATGCATAAAAATATTTTTATTTTATAAATAAATTTGTCTTACATCAGATTTAACAGATATTATCATTTCTATTTGTGCTGGTCAATTATGAACAATAGGACAAATTGAACTGCTAGCAAAAATTTGAGTTCCTCCTCCCCTTTGACTTGCTCTTCCCTTTTGAGTGACCCCTCCTCTTTGCGTTGCTCCTCCCCTAATCTCCATCCAAACCTTTGCTATAACCTGAGAGCCATGGTCTAACATAAAGTCTATAATTGAAACACAGTTCATTGATGGAGCTGAGCCAATGAGCTGATGATTTGAATCGAGAGAGAGAAAAGATGCAGATGCAGAATAGAGCATGTGTAGAGCAGTGGGATGCGAATAACTATGTAATTACATTTGTGCCAATTCAAATGAATTTAATTTTTCAAGAAACTTATGAAAATATAAATTGAAACTGAATAAAATGTATTTGAAAAAAAATTAAAATTGCATGACAAATCTTCGACTTTTTGGAACTGTTTTCTCCTCTTTCATTCAGCTGATCTGTACGTACAAATGCACTTCAAGAGTTTTCATTTACACTTCTAAAGTTTTTATTTATGCTTCTGAAGTTTTATTTTGTATTGTATAATATTGTATAATGTCCTATGTTCTCGAAGGATATTTGTTTATTGCTCATAATTCTTTTGCATTGTAGGGTCTAATTGGGTTGAGCTGTCACATTTTGAAAGATAATAACATCTTATATGTGTGTGATATATTCAAAGTCTCACTCCAACCAATCAATAATAGTCTCAATCCAACCAATAATCAAGCTCATTTCATTACATATTACCCACACAAATATTTTTTTGATGCCAAATGTTATTATTATGCTGATAATTTTGTTTAGTTATTTTATTTAGTTCACATTATATCATCTTACATTTAAATTTGATTTTTTTTAAATAGTAATCAACTCATTCGTGTGATGTTTATAAACCTGTTGAATGAATGTAAATTAAATATTAATTAATTCAAATAAATGTACATTCTTTACTGTCGCTATAGTATATACAATAAATTGACATTCATGTTTTCATAGCCTTTGGCCAAATTCTAAAACAAAACTAAAATGAAATCATCTTTGAGAGCAAGTCACTTATAGTTATAAAGCCTGCATTTATTTGATCCACATTTTTATATAATTTATTTATTTACTTTATTTACTAAATGCATTTTATGCAGTGCTGATTTATTAGCAATGTTGAAAACCTGTGATTCTTTTTTTCAGGATTATTTGATGAATAAAAAGTTAAATATCAGTATATATATATTTTTTTAAGAAATTTGTTTTTATTCAGCAAGGATTTGTTAAATTGATAGACAAAGTGATTGTAAAGATTGATATTGTTAAAAAACATCTCTATTTTGAATAAAAGCTGTTATTATGTACTTTTTATTTATCAATGAACCCCCAAAAAGTATCAGAGGTTCCAATAAATAAATAAACAAACAAATAAAAAAATAAGCAGCACAACTGTTTCCAACATTGATAATAAATCAGCATATTAGAATGATAACACTTTCATAATGCTGCTTAATTATCAAAAATGGTGATATAATAAAGTCCTTTCACGTCACCATTTTGCCAGCTTACACTTCACATAACAGGCCTGTTGGTGGCACTTGTGCTTAAATAACTATGATAGTTTCATGATCAAATAGTAAACGGTGTAGGATATCATACATAAATACAAGTGAATTGAATAGCCTACTGATTACCATTATTGTGACTTTTGGCGCTGCACGGTTTTGTGCCGTGCTTTTGTAGTCATTTAGCATACATTTTCCCAGTGTTGCAGTTTGATTTATAAAATTAGACAAACCGCAGATCTAGATCGCTCCACTAATAAACTCTTCTGGCCCATTTAACTCTTCTGGTGCAAATTGATGAACAGAGGTGTGACGTGCATTCTTTTTCGGCTTATTAAAGATTAATCTAGCAGCAGCATTTTGAATTAATTGTAGAGGTTTGATAGAACTAGCTGGAAGACCTTCCAGGAGAGCATTGCAATAGTCAAGTTTGGACAGAACAAGAGCCTGAACAAGGAGTTGTGTTGCATGTTCCGAGAGAAAGGGCCTGATCTTCTTAATATTATACAATGCAAATCTACAGGACCGGGCAGTTTTAGTAATGTGGTCTGTGAAATTCAGCTTATCATCAATCACAACTCCAAGGTTTCTGGCTGTTTTTGAAGGAGTTATGGTTGATGAGCCTAATTGGAAGGTGAAATTGTGATGAAACGATGGGTTTGCTGAAACCACAAGCAGTTCTGTCTTAGCTAGGTTGAGTTGAAGGTGATGGTCCTTCATCCAGCAAGAAATGTCTGCTAGACATGCTGAGATGCGAGCAGCTATCGTTGGATCATCAGGATGGAATGAGAGGTAGAGTTGAGTATCATCAGCATAGCAGTGATATGAAAAGCCATGTTTCTGAATGACAGAACCTAGTGAAGCCATGTAGACAGAAAAGACAAGTGGTCCAAGAACTGAGCCTTGTGGCACCCCTGTAGCTAGATGTTGCGACTTGGATACCTCACCTCTCCAAGAAACTTTGAAGGACCTATCTGAAAGGTAAGAGTCAAACCACTGGAATGCGGTTCCTGAGATGCCCTTTCTCAATAGGGTTGACAGGAGGATCTGGTGGTTGACAGAATCAAAAGCAGCAGACAGATCCAGCAATATAAGTAATGAAGACTTGGAAGCTGTTCTTGCAAGTCTTAGGTCTTCAACAACTGAGAGCAAGGCAGTTTCGGTGGAATGTCCACTTCTGAAGCCAGATTGGTTACTGTCCAGGAGGTTGTTCTGTGTGAGAAAGGCAGTGACTTGGTTGAACACAATTCGTTCAAGTGTTTTTGCAATGAAAGGTAGAAGGGAAACAGGTCTATAGTTCCCTAAAAGAGTTGGGTTCAGAGTGGGTTTCTTAAGAAGTGGGGTTATACGAGCCTGTTTAAATGCTGAGGAAAAAATTCCAATGTGAAGGGATGTGCTAACGATGTGAGTGAGTGCAGGAATAACTGCAGGAGAAATGGCTTGAAGGAGATGAGATGGAATAGGATCAAGTGGACAAGTAGTAGGATGACTGGAAAGGATGAGTTTAGAGACTTCTGCCTCAGAGAGTGGAGAGAAGTATGTGAACGAGTTTATGTTTGCTGGTAAGAAGTGTTTGACAGATTGTGGTGTGGAAAATTGTCCAGTGAGGTTTGTAATTTTATTAATGAAGAATGTGGCAAAGTCATCAGCTGTTAGAGTTGACGAAGGAGCGGGAGGAGGAGGACAAAGGAGGGAGGAAAATGTTTTAAAGAGCATGCGAGAATTAGGTGAATTGTTAATTTTGTCATGATAGTATGTCCTTTTAGCAATGGAGACATTGGCAGAGAAGTCAGAGAGGAGTGATCGGTTTTCTAGGTGGATGTTAAAGTCTCCAAGTATAACTAAGGGTGTACCATCCTCAGGAAAAGTTGAGAGCAACAAATCTGATTCTTCCACAAAGTTAACTAGTGGTCCTGGAGGACAATAAACAACTACAAAATAGATTTTTAGAGGGTAGGTAATAGTAACTGAATGTGATTCAAAGGAGCTGTTTATACTTGGAGATGATATAGGAGTGAATTTCCAATTATTAGAGATGAGCAGACCAGTACCTCCACCTCTTCCAGTCAAACGGGGGGTGTGGGAAATGGAGAAATTATTGGAGAGTGCTGCAGGTGTAGCATTGTCCTCTGGTTTGATCCAGGTCTCTGTCATACCATTAGGTTTAGCCTTGAATGACTAGTAATTGAAGTAATGAAATCAGCTTTGTTGACAGCAGACTGACAATTCCAGAGACCAATAGAAAAAGAAAGCAATGTATTAGCAGACATAGGCAAAATACGCAGGTTGTTAGGATTGCACTGTCTATAGTGTGTGATGCGTGGTTTGCGAGTGGTAGTGATAGTATTGATCTGAAAACACATAGTAAGAATTGGTCATATAAACGAAAACAGAAGTGAAACAAGTAGTAGGAAAGAGGATAAATAAAAAGCGATGCTTATATCCCTTGCCGGTGTCCCTGTGGAGTCGCATGGTAGAGTCGATGGTATTTACACTCTTCAGTCTTCACATAAGGAGGGCTTCACACGACGGCTGCCGCGGTATATTAACCTTTTTAAACCCGTCTAACAAATCACTATTTGAATCCAGCTGAATACACTTTCCTGTTTATCACAACAAATGGCCAAGCAAGCGCAGACACTGACAAGAGACGCGATACAGTACGAGACCAAATGCGATTTCAGCAAGTCTCAACACCGTAAACAAAACAAACGTCTTATTTAAATCTCTCTTATTTAAACCTTGTTTAAAAATAAACAGGAATTTTCAGAATTTTCACCATTCCAGATGTATATGACTTTCTTTCTTGACATAAACACAACGATTTTTAAGAAATAGCATAGACTAATATGAATAAAGGGCAACCTCTTGTGTACTTGTGAACTGTTTGTTTTAATCTAGATTGATATTGAGAAATTAAAATATTTGCATAATATTAGGTGTCTGAAGATCCAAGATCAGGATCAGTCATTCAAAGGTGATGTTTCTTAACAAAAAAAGATTCTTGTGTGATGGGGGCATTCTATCTCTGGTACTACCACTACATCCTCTGGGTCAGCATCAGAAGTTTGTTTATGGAAAAGTTGCTCTGAACCCTGGACATTGAGAAAGATGTATTTTAGTCTAACAATACAAACTGCTTTGAACTCCAATGACACATTTCAAACTTACAATATTTCAAACAAATAAATACACAATATAATTATTTGATTATATATATATATATATATATATATATATATAATTATATTTTTAATTGTATATATATTAACTTAGTACTAAATACCTCAAAATGATGCACCATTTATCACCTGTAATACCGTTGTGTAACCATTAGATGGATGTATAGCCCTATACATCCATGACTATGTGTATACCCTTGTTCATTGTTTCCCAACCCTGTTCCCGGAGGCACACCAACAGTGCACATTTTGGTTGTCTCCCTTATCTGGCCAATATATTTCTGATCCTAGAGTCTCTACTAATGAGCTGATGAGTTGATTCAGGTGTGTTTGATTAGGAAAAGTTGGAAAATGTGTACTGTTGGTTTGCCTCCAGGAACAGGGTTGGGAACCACTGCCCTAGTTGCTGGAAACTGGTTTCAGTTATAATTATTTGTATGTATTAGGTCTTTCATTTGGATATATATTTAGGTATTATTAAAGACTACTTTTTGTCAAAGTTATTATTTATTATAATTTTTTTAAATGTTAATCTGAAGTGACCATTTTTGCATTATTATTAGTCAAATCTGGACACAGAAAAAGCGTAGTAAAAAGGCTTTACATTGCCAAAGTTGCCAGCACAGTGATTGACACCACGATTGTAAAATAGCATCGTCATTGTCAGATACAGTGCATTTAGGACTGTACATTACAGCTTCCTTGATTAAAACGCAACTTTATGAGCTCACAATAAGCTAAGTATCATCTATAATCCAGGATATAAATCCATTCAGAATTTGATTATTTGATAAGAATCAGATAACCATTTATCCAATATTGCCACTTGCCGTTGTGAGCTGCTATGACTGAGTGAAGGTTTTCTTAATCAAAGTGAACATAATTTCCTCAATCTTTCTGTCATGGAAGTTAAATTTTAACATGGCAAATTCCATCATTTAGACTCATGAATTGGCAAAGGCGACCGAGGCTTTGCTGTTGCTGCTCCGAAACTCTGGAATAGCTTACCGGTTTCTATTAGAACTGCTTTACATTGAATGAGTTTACAGCAAAACTCATTCCCATCTTTTCTCTTTGTAGTTAATTGTGCCGTGTCAGCTCTGATCTGTGCTGTAATCTATAAGTGTTAATGTTGTTGATATTTTATTTATTGTACAGCACCTTGGTCAACTATCGTTGTTTTTATTGGTGCTATATAAATAAAGTTGAGTTGAGAAAAATTGAAAAATGTTTTAGATTTGTGAAGCTCTAGAAAAGGCTTATCAGCCCCTCTTCATGTGGGGATCTTGGCTGAATTTGTGGATGACTTCATTCTCAGATGACATTATGAGAGGAACAGAATGGAGTATTGCATCACCTCTGTCTTGTTTTGGAGATTAGATTAAATGGTGGGACACCAACTGTTCTGCTTGTGACTCCAATTAAGCAGCAGTTGTTCGGTTCAGGACGTCAGGGTGACCAGTGGGATCTGAAAAGCTTTGTCTGAATAACACAAGTGGTTTCATGTGTTACACCTCCTCTGTTGAGAACTTAGATGCACAGTCAGCTCAAGTTATAAGTGTAGCATGCTTAGGAAAATAAAACTGTATGCAAATATATAATTTATTAATTTTTAACCATTGAACAGTGGACAAAAAGACTTGTATAATTGTTGCAAAAATTAGTGATGCATTTGCCTTTTATAAAACTTATAGATTTCCCAAAAAAGACGAGATGTGGAGAATACACATATAAATGCATTTAAATAGAAAAATACTTATTTAGTATGACAGAATTGTTTTTATAAAATAAAAACTGTGACAGATCATGTGAAGCACATTCAAAGTTTGCTTCACTAAAACAAAATGGGGACAAATTTACTTTGAAACCATTTTCACTCTGAAGTTAAAGCATATTTTACAAAAATAAATAAAAAGATTGAGATACAATTTTCTTGTCAAATGTTCTTAAATGTACTTGCTTGTGTGTTATTGCCAATAATAGGTACATTATTGAATGGCTGAAACATAAACCTAATGTATGTTGCTTACAGAGGAACATTGTTTGTTGATTTATAATTATTTTCCTCAGATTCTGCTTGAATTAATCTGATGCGTTGAGGTTATTATCATATCATTTAGATATTATGATAAAGGCAAGCAGATGTTATATTGTAAGGTGATTCACCTTATTGTCCATTAGAATTATTGTATTATGTATTATTTCTCTCTTGCTCTTTTCTAGTGGATCATTCTCCATAAGGGGGCTGTGGATTTAAGTTGGCACTTTAGCTGCTCCAAAGTGACAGATTATTTTTGCAAATGCATTAATGGATTATAGCTCAGTGTTTTGTTTTTTTTTACTCCAGGCAAGGAGATATCAGCCTAGAGATTGACATATGGAGGATTATCATGTTATTTTCTTTTGTACGACATGCTCTTTGTCTAAATGTTTTGCATGTTATTTGAACAAATTACTCTTTCAGAATCTGGAATAAATCATGCAACTCTCTTTTTATTGTCAATGAAAAGATTAAGGTATTTTTCCCAAATCACTGTAAAAATAGCAACACATACTAACAAGACCTGGATCTGGACTGGAATTGGATCATAAAGGATCTAACAAATGACATGATATCAGAGCAACAGCCCATAAAAGTCAGTCAGTCAATCAATCAATCATTCAGAGGTGTAAAGAGTACCTGAAAACCATACATGAGTAAGAGTACAGTTACCTTACAGTGAAAAATACTCCACTACAAGTTACAAGACACCAATTCCAAAACAACTTGAGTAAAAGTATTAGAGTATCTGATTTTAACAGTACTTAAGTATTTTACTTATACTAAATATAAGCTCAAAGATGCACTAGTAAAAGAGACATCCCAGTCAAAAACTGTAACGTTGTGGGGAAGCTGGGGAAAACAGACAGAGGCAAGGATCTATGTGCAGGCATTCCATGGAAAAACTAGAACAAACAATAAGCCAAAAACCACAGGCAAACAGACAACCATTACATTCAACAAGTCACAAAGAACTAAAGAAACATATATATATATATATATATTAGTGGTGGGCCGTTATCGGCGTTAACGTGCTAGTTAACGTAAGACTCTTATCGGCGATAAAAAAAATATCGCCGTTAATCTATTCTCAAAGTTGGGTTGGGAGCTGGGTCTATACTACGCAAGCTATGATGACTTTCACCCTGATATTTTAGCGGATGTATACCTAGCCGAATTGCACTGTAGAGGCGAGCAGTCTTGAACTAGAGGCTCGCAGTCCGTGATGGACAGATTGTTAACGGCTGGTCTGTGTGGTAATACAATCGGGCAGGACATCCAAACGCTCACCTATCATTCATCAACCTCAAATATGGCTTTTCATCTGAAATATGTATGTAGTAGCAACTTTACATGGCGCTCAATATGATGTTAACCTTGAGAAATGTGCTATTGAAGTGTTTGTGAGGAAGTGCGTTTGCTGCAGGACAGGCTCCGGTGCGCTCACTTGCTCTTAAAATCTCCGTCATTTTGGTCATACAGATAAAAGTAGCCTAATACATCTTTCGAATCTGTAAAGACTCTACGTTTGTGTGCACTCAGAATAACAACGAACGTTGCGCTTTTAAGCAAACAGGATGCGCTTTAGGTCTCATGTGAACTTGAGCGAGAAACTTGAAACTTCGAATATATCTAAAAATACAGTACATAGAAAAATATATCTATAGAGAGTGAAATGTCTAAAAATAAAAATAGAAGACATGTGTGTTAGCATGGATGATTTACATGAAATTTAATCTGTGCAACACTGTGCATAATAAGATGGCTTTCAGTTCAATATAATAACAAAAACGACATTTTGGGTTTTATTCAACTAATAAGGTGGGCACGCTGTGATCTGTACTATATTTTACTGTAATTGACAGTTATCGGCAAAAAACAAAACAACAACAACACAGTGGGAGGAATGGGAGTCATTCTTCCGGGAGTGGAACGGGATTTTCCTCCAGTTTTTCATGGGATTGGGACGGAAGAGATTAAAGTTTGTGATGCATTTTGGAAACAGGAGATGAGCCCCTGGTCTAATCGCCACCTGGCTTGAGAAACCCGTTCTCAAAGACTTACTTTTAGTCATTATTTGGGTAGCACACATATTCTGAATGCCCTCGGCAGAATTCAAATGAGCCATTTTAATCTAGATTAATTCCAAAATTAATCTAGATTAATCTAGATAAAACAAAAAAAATCTATGCCCACCTCTAATATATATATATATATATATATATATATATATATACATACATACACAAGGCTAAAAAGCTGAACAAGATAATATACAAACTGACTACAAACACCACGGGAGACAGGAAATGACATAAAAGTCCAAGACAAGGGATAGAAAATGCAACAAAAACAAGAAAGAGCTGATTTGAGAGAAAAGTAATCACACTTATTTTCTAAATCCAAAATAAAACTGAACATCTCAAAATTGCAAAAACAAACAAACAAAAAAACAATAACCTTCAAAAAGGTTTCTGCAGAATAAAGGATAAATACAATAATGTTATAATTAAAAAGTCAAAGTCTTCTTGCACTGGAAGTGCTGGTTTCGGTCTCATTTCCAGCTACAGTCATGTCCTCATCTCATATATATAACACATGTGATTCACAACTACTTGCTAAGGAGCTTGCATTCACTTAAGTAACCTTGTTGAATAGTTTGGGCAAGTAAGGGCAAAATGCACAAGATATAGTACTTTCAATGCCCTGTAGTTGGTGATATCAATCTTTTGTAGCATAAATAAACTGCTGCAGAAAAGCTAGGTACCATGCAAAATTTAATTTGTAACTGCAACACTCATTCAGAAATGTAGTGAAGTAGAGAGTAAAAATTGTTAATATCTTTGGTACTCAGTACAACTACAAAGTATCCGAAAAGATACTTAAGTACAGTAATTAGTTACATTTACTCAAGTTCTTTGTACATCTGCAATCAATCAATCAATCAATCAATCAATCCAAATTAAGTTACTTTTTTCTTAAAACAACAACAAAATCTGTCAGTGGGTCAAGAAAAGTAATCCTGTTTTTATTTTGAATTAAGTATATTTTTCTTTATAGATGGGTATTTTTGTTCTTGTTTTAAGCACAGACTCACTTATTTTTGATGCATTTAAAATGTTGAACTAGGCTTAATAGCCTAAGTAATTGTGCTGATCTAAATGTATCTTAATTTGTACTAGAATTTTTTTTTTAGAACAAAAACATTTGT
The DNA here is from genome assembly GCA_027564155.1 of Gymnocypris eckloni scoliostomus. Lineage (NCBI taxonomy): Eukaryota > Metazoa > Chordata > Actinopteri > Cypriniformes > Cyprinidae > Gymnocypris > Gymnocypris eckloni. The sequence goes on along the minus strand of CM050414.1, from coordinate 41,642,901 downwards.
TCACTTTTCCTTCAAACATTTAGCTTTTAGTGATTGATTGATTTGTTAATCTACATTCTACTTCCATCCACAAAGTGACATATCAAGACCCCAAACAGAATAAATGAATTAAGATGATGATGTAAGATGTAAGTTATGAGCTTTGCAAGATATTTAGTATCAGTGGGAATCAGCCATTCTCCTTCCTTAATATCAGAGTTGTAATTGTATAATTACAGGAAAAAAACAGATCAATAAAGGCAACAAACACAGCTATACTGCACTAGAACTATCTAATAATTCAGGTCCAATTATTTGATTATATTTTAGTAAGTACTGTGCCATTGATCTGTATTTGTTTCATTGTTTTATTCTCTGATTTCAGAGTCAGTATTTATTACAGCAGGTACTGTTTGGAGTTTGGGCAGTAAGAATGGGCAGATTAAGTGATTGGGCAGTGATTATTCAACGGCACACTGCCAATTAATAATTCATACAGTTTTATTCAGTGGCCCTGTATTACGTTTTGCTGTTGCCTTTATAAATTGTTTATTTTATTATTAAAAGCAGTTGTTTCCTTTCTATCAATTAGTGTATATTTCTTAAAGGAACATTTACTTTCTCTTAGGCCATCCAAGATGTAAATTTGTTTATTTCATCATCAGAACAGTGTTAGAGAAATGTAGCATTCCATCACTTGCTCACCATTGGATCATGTGCAGTCAATGAGTGCCGTCAGAATGATAGTCCAAACAGCTGATAAAAACATCACAAAAATCCATTAGTAATCCACACAACAATTAATGTGTTGTAAAGCCTAAAGCTGCGTGTTTGTAAGAAACAAGTATTTAACTTCAAACTGTTGCTTCTGGTCAAAATAAGGCCATACTCCATAATAACATTTCCTCTGGTTAAAAAGTAAATTCCCCATTGTCCTCTCACATCAAAATCCACTCACATATTTGTTTAGAGCTGTTTTGGACTGTTTTGGCTTGCAAACGGTGCTTGATCTCTGCATATTTCACTCCTGATTCAGAGTAGACGACCTTTTCACTGATGCTACATTTCTCAACATCTGACAAAGAAAAAACTCGTCTACCTTGGATGTAGAGCATGAGTACATTTTCTGCAAATTTTTATTTTTGGGTTAACTATTCTTTAACTATTCTATTCTGTATGTATAAAAAGCATAATAAAAGAAGCTAATAATTGTTGACTATAGCATACATATATATTTGAAGAAATATTTTTACAACAAAACATTAGAACATTCAGTTCATTCAGTTCAATAACATGCTCAGCTTGACTGAATTTGTTTTGTAATGCATGAACAGCAACAATATATATATTTGAAAAGTTTATAAAACTTCAATGAATAAACCTTTAAATAATAATTTCATAATAATAATACTTTTTTTGTCTTTAAGGGAAGCAATTATGAATTTTAACTCAAACCGTATAACATGTAATGTACTCAGTGACATGGAATTACTATAACTGAAGGTTTCTTCTAAAGATAATTTGGCTGACCTGACCGCTACGACCCATGCCATTCTTCTGTTCTGTCTGGACAAAGGAAAAAAAGGTGGTTTCACCACTGCAATGTGACAAAACTGAGACAAATATTTAACATCGGTTTGGCCCTGTTTAATGGTAGGTAGCAATTTTCTGCTGTCTGCGTGTTCGTTTACACCAAACAAACAGAGAACAAAAGCTCTTGTGGCATTCCACACCAGCTCTGTCTCTACGCTCCACACAGATGGTCTGCCATACAAAGGTGGACCACCTCAAAGAACTGAGGAAATAAACTCTCCAACAATTTCATGCAGAATAGCACAAATTCCTGGTCTTTGTGCTTCTCCATCCTGTTCTCGTCTGCATGTTTTTTCCTCTTTTAGAGGAGTACGTGCAAACTGAGTGCCAGTCATTTGTACAGTTATTAAGTCACACTTTATAGTGTGTTTTACATGATAAAGTACTGCTGGGATATTCTAATGAAGCGCATGTGCTTAAGGGGTTAAGCTTGATATAGTTTTATTGTAATTGTATATATGAACGTACACTGAGCAACAACAAAAAAATAGTGTAGTGACAATTTTCACCCAGAAATTTCTAATAAATTTCACAATGAATTACAAATCAAAGACAAGTAACAAATTGAATTAAATGCAAAATTAGGAAGTAGAAAGTATTTTCTTGTAAAGCATACTCCAGTTATCTTTTTATATACAATACTGGAATAATAATAATAATAAAAGAATACTGTATAATATATGTAACGTGTTCTTTTTTTGGTATGGAAATTTAAAGCAAATGCTTCACTTGAGTATTTCTTGACAAAAGTAAATCTTAAATAGGTAGTTTTTTTCTGTTTATTTTTTGTCCAATCAATACGAAGGTATCAGATCTGGTTTTCAGTATTTTTTTTTTTTTTCACAAGGATCTTTAAAACAAATGAATACATCTTGAAAAACACTTTTAAAAAAGTGGTTTTGCTTAAAACAAGGGAAATATAATTTGTCAGACTTAATTCAAGATATATTATTTGAAAACAAGTCTTACTATTTGTGCAGGTATAATAACAGTGTCAGGTAATTTGTGTTTTACGTGGTAACTGGTTTCATTCAACATATTATTTTCACATATTGCATGTTACATTATTACATTATTTATTTATTCATTCATTTACAGAGCTGCAGTGTAAAATATATATTAAATAAACAAACCACAAAGAAAACACAAATATTACAACAATGGTAACAACTTGACCAGTGTGACTTCTGCCACTTCACTGTGAAAACTTTCAAATGAATGAAATGGTTTGAATTGTAGCCACTAGAGGGACACACACACACACACACACACACACACACACACACACACACACACACGCCCCTTCCCAACTCTCGAAACACTGTCCAACACTTGGAGGAGCATGTGTGGAAATGATTTTGCCGTCAGTGCTTTACCTGTGACTTCAGCACAACACGGGAGGAGGATCGGAAGAAGAAAAACTCATGTAGAACTGAAACATGGGCTGGCCTGCTTCCATCACATTCTCACTCTTAAAAGACTGAAGGATCTCCAGCGGAACTCACAGCATACATGAGGATCTGCGATGCTCTGGACACCCCTGAACCTCCTGCAGAGCATCTCAATCACTTACACTTCTAACGCCGAGACAACTTAAGCCCAAACATCGTTTGAATGTGCTCCATCCTCAGATATGACAGCCCGTCATGTTTGGACGTGTTCTACATTCACGACTTGTTCTTGAACATCGTTTTGCGAATAGAGAAAGCCAGAAGTACAGTGAGTGTGAATGAAGCTCTTTATTCGTTGATTACTGATTGAATCAATGAATTAAGCCGCGATATCGTCAGAAGACTCAATTTAGCCTCCAGAAGAAATAAAAAGAAAAACCCTTTGTGTATCTGGAACATTCGTCTTTGACAAACGATTGTGAAAGACGTGGAAAAGAAAAGAAAACAACAATAACAAGTGGAAGGACTTTGGAGAGGAAGAGCGCGTCCGTGCGCATTTCTCTGGAACATTATAATTCCCATCCGCATCCTCATCATCATCTCTATTGTGTTGAATAAAATGAAAGTTTGGACTTTTCTCCAGTGTCTCGCCATCCTGCTCGTCCTGTGTGTGGGATCAGACTGCGGGACGGTCCTGAGAAAGACCCGATCCAAACGCGAGCTGGTGAAGATCAGAGAAGCTAAAGCTGTGTTCCCGGGGGCTTGTGCCACCCGGCTGCCCCGGGGCAAGCGCTCCCTGCCGCCGCTGGACCGCCGGCTCCCCCGCCAGCGCCGACGCTCCTCTCCTGCTGAGGATGCGAGCTCTTCTCGAGGAAAAGCCGTTTATTTTACGGGTAGAGGGGACCAGCTGAGACTGAAGCCCGGCGTGGACATACCAAAGGGCAATTTCACTCTCCAGATGTGGGTCAAAGCGGAGGGTGGGCAGCGTTCACCTACCATTATAGCTGGTAGGAACAGATCTATGCGTTTTACTTGAGTTTATGTGAGATGAATGTTGGTGGAAGAGTAATGCATATGAATGATGACAGTCCATGTCCATGACTTGACCAGGTTGCTTTAGTGTGGGATAGTGCATAACTTCCTCGTACCTCTTACAGGTCAATCAGTTCCAAAATCGAATGATTAAGTAATCGCGCGCGCACACACACACACGCACACGCACACACTTTAATTAATTTCTGACATTAGCGTTTGGGCTGATGTAACAGGGATTACTTCATTGGTCTAAATGTAGTCTATCCTAAAGCTTATGTTTGCTGTTTAAGCTCTGAGCTCAGAAGAGCGAGCGGGACAGAACTTTCCCCCTTCCCGAGTCTTTGCGCGTCTGGAGAGACACCCGGTCTACACGTACGACCTTCGAATCCCCGAAAGACCCCAAATCACCCCACCTCCATTAGCTCAGAGCAAAACACAGGAGAAAAGTGAAGCGGTTCTGAGCTTTGCAGACGTCGGAACTGTGGCTACACACCTTACCAAATCGCATCGCATTGCAATTACGGTATCCTCCAGTTACTTCAGACACCAGAAAACACAAATCTGAGTTTGCAAACACCACCGCAGTTCTATAGATGTTTTTTTTTCAGTGAGTAAGCATCATACCGCCGCTTTCGTTTCCGCTTTCTGCCGACAGGGAACATAAAAGACACAACATGTCGATCTTTTTTGAAAGTCATGGGCAGAAAAAAATAAATAAATACTGTCTGCGAGAAGTGTGTATTTATACCTATGTCCATACTAGACAGACCGAAGTGAGAATTCGCTACTGATGCGGCAGTGGGCATCACTGATTTACGCGTAGCATCTGATGTCAGTGCGCCCCCCTCCAATAACCCACCACACTGAGATGACATCATCTCTTTCAGGCTTGCATTGGGTTTGCACAGGACCGAATGCCTGACCAGCAATACGGAGATGAACAGTATAAAATCTCCCATACACGCAAGCATTCGATCCATAAATGCATGCATGCTGATACTGTATATGGTTATAATCAATATTTTATACAGTGGGACATTTTATATGCCATTCAATAATCCATTTATGTATATGATAAATTAAGTTAGGAAAAAAAGTTATGACATGATCATGGCAAATAAAACAAAATTTGTAGAAAGACAGATAATGTCCTATAGGAGAAAATATGCAATGCACAATCTAAACTATGGGTAAAACACCATTACAAATCAATATGGAGAATTCCTCCATACAGACACAGTACAGTGACTTTTTGAGAGTGCTAATTGAGATTTTGCACCAAGTTCACTATTTTCTCTATGGTTACTTATAAAATGAGCAAATTTATGGCATCAACCATGTCAAGATTATATGTATAGAAAGTCAGTTTCCGTGCTTTTGCCCAAGACTCACATCATGCAGGGATATCATGAACTGGAAGGTCTTGAACAAACTTGCGCTGAGCAAAAGTGAGTGATTTCACTCAATAATTATGTCATTATTTTTCCTAAGTTTTCTTTATTTTCTCTCCATACAACTGCATTCAACAGGCACCAGCACTGCTACCTATAGATTCCTTTAAAGTATCAACATTTATAAAGGTATTTGAAGGACCTTATATATATAAGAAAACGCCAATACAACAAGAAAGAAAACGTGATTGAAGTGACACTGGCTTATGCAGACATGCTTAATCTTTTAAATCAAATTCATGCCTCTAAGACTGAAGACATAAGTCAGTTGTTTTGAAAGAAGCCACTGCTTATTTTCAGCAGTTGCTATTCTTGTTGTTGTTTTTGCACAGCGTTAGCCTTAATGTCTAGACTTAATGTTGTTTTTATGTTGCTTTTGTGTTGTTTTGTTTTTTTGAGCTATGTTGGTCCATTCCATTGTGCAGAAGATTTAAGAGCGAGGAATGTAGGAGTATTTTAATACATTTGATGAAGGAAAAACAAAAAGCTTATCAATGTCCTATAATGTCAATAAATTCAGCACACTGAGCAGCTCTGAGTTTGTGTCTGTAGTATGTAAGATAGATTTGGATGAGTGCTTTATAGACCATAAATATTATTTATGGTCATGACTTGGCTGCTGAAGAAGAAACCGAGATGGACATCAGCAGACGGCAAATTTGACATCTTGTTTAGAATGTTTAGACTTATTTTAAGCGTTGGAAACACTCCCGGAAAAAACAAACTGTCTTGATTTTAACAAAACCTTATGTTGACTTTGATCAGAGGATTAACAGTGCGTTCAACACGTTAGATTGATGAGAGAGCAAGAAAAAGTGCTTAGTTGACACTGATCTTCCATGATGATGTGATACAAATTGACTTACACAGCAGATCTGATCTGAGATACAGAATGCAAGCTTGACCGGTTAGGTGACCTCAAAGGAAGAACATTTAGGTTTTATGATCCTTAAAATATGGTTCGACCAATACATCATACTGTACTGTACTGTGTTAGTGTGTAAACTTGGGTAAAGTGTTTTTTTCCTCCAAATTCCCCACGGGATATATTATAAGTATGCAAATTGTCCTATAGATTTAAAGCTGCTGCTACCAAAAAGTAATTCAGCCTGTTCTGATTTGGTGTTCTAGTGATATTTTGCCACTGATTGAACTGGCCCAAAATACATAGAATTTGTATTTCATTTTAACTAGAACCTGTCTAGTAAACTCCCAGCAACAGCCTAGACAATTTTATTTATTTATTTACAGCTAAATATCTACATCAAAATGCTGTATTTGTTAAATAAAATAATTTGCTTCCAAAAAGGTTTTATACTGGGAGATCAAGACGTATTAGAAAAGTGAACATTAAAAATAATGATTCCAACCTGGTTAAAAATAGTAACTACACTGACCAAGACTATAAATGCAAAACTATTGTTTTTGCCCCATTTTTCATGAGCTGAACTCAAAGATCTAAGACTTTTTATATGTACACAAAAGGCCTATTTCTCTTAAATATTGTTCACAAATCTGTCTAAATCTATGTTAGTGAGCACTTCTCCTTTGCTGAGATAATCCATCCACATCACAGGTGTGGCATATCATGACTGCTTGAGGCAAATGGCGGTCGCCCCAGATACTGACTGGTTTTCGGACCCCCCCCCCCCAATACAGTAAAACTGCACATTTTAGAGTGGCCTTTTATTGTGGCCAGCCTAAGGCACACCTGTGCAATAATCATGCTGTCCAATTAGCATCTTGATATGCCACACCTGTGAGGTGGATGGATTATCTCGGCAAAGGAGAAGTGCTCACTAACACAGATTTAGACAGATTTGTGAACAATATTTGAGAGAAATAAGCCTTTTGTGTGCATAGAAAAAGTCTTAGATCTTTGAGTTCAGATCATGCAAAATGGGGGCAAAAACACAAGTGTTATGTTTATAATTTTGGTCACTGTATATCTTACATCTACATTGTTAGTGGACATGCTGCTGACACACAATAGCCGTAATTAATGTTCAGGGTCATTCACTACTTCCTCTTATCTCTCCCCTCCTATTATTAACTGTACAATTATAGTACAGTTTTGTCTATGAAGCAATATATTTTCAATAATATTGCAAGATTTAGAATATCACCTTTTTTAACAATAGTGGTACCATTTACTGTAAAATGCTACAATTGTTTATAGCGGAATAACCCTAAGCCTTTGTGCTTGTTTTATTTAATATATGTGGTAAGATGAAGGTTATTTTTTGGGAACTTAAGAACCTAACCAACAATTTATTCAGAATGCGAAACCTAAGAATTGTGACAAAACAAACTATATTTAGATCAAAATTGAAGTCTGGACATTACAAAAACTAAGTGACAAAATAAAAAAATAAAAATGAGTATTCATAAATGAATGTAAGTGTCCTAGCATACCACTCCTAACTTTGTTATTGTTAAATAAATAAATAAATAAATAAATAAGACTTATTTTTGGGTGCATGCATGTAGGCTAACTAGGGTGCTTTGTTAAATGACACCTATATGCAGGTTCACGTAAATTCCATACTTCATACCCCTTCGTCCTCTACTCTGTTATTTCCTGAAAAGTTGAAGTATTGAAGTACAGGTGACTTTCCCTACTGACACATTTGTTTTCATTTTTTTTTAACCACAGGTCTCTTCGACAAATGCTTCTATGCCTCCAGTGATCGTGGATGGCTATTGGGAATTAAAGCTGTGAGTGAACAGGGAAACCGTGACCCACGTTTCTTCTTCTCCCTTAAAACGGACCGAGCACACAAAGTTACCTCCATTAATTCGAATGCCCGCTACTTGCCCAACCACTGGGCCCACGTAGCTGTGACTTATGATGGCCTCTATATGAAATTATATGTAAATGGTGCTCAGACAGCTGTTAGCAGGGAACAGTCAGGTGATGTCTTCAGCACCCTTACTAAAAAGTGTAAGGTAAGTTTAATTATTTAGTGTTTCTGAGTTTAACTTTTGACACAATATTTTGTTGAATTATAATTTTTTTTATTATATTGTATTATTATTATTATTATTATTATTATTATTAGTAGTAGTAGTAGTTAAAGGTGAAGTGTGTAATTTATGTGTTTCTAGGTCAGAGTTAGCCAAACTCTGTCCTTGAAGGCCACTGTCCTGCAAAGTTTAGCTCCAACTTACCTCAGCACACCTGGACGTTTTTAGTGTACCAAGTAAGACCTTGAATAGCTGGTTCATTTGTTTAATTTGGGGTTGGATCTAAACACCTCAGGACAGTGGCCCTCCAGGAGCAGGATTTGTGAACCAAAAAGACACACTTCTTGCATGTTTTGTGACGAAAAAAAAAGAAAAGACAATTGAGGAGCATTAAAAGTGCTTTCAGTTTTACCCGAAACAAATAAACATGAAAGTGACAGCATTTTATAATGCTGGTTGTTGTACATAACACCGCTGTTAGGAAATTCATTTTTTTGAGAGCCACTAAAAATGTCAATACTCTATCACATTCATCAAAATTAATCCACCAACACTTAACCCTACCCTAAATCTAATCAATAGTGTTATCATAAAAGCAAGCATGATATAATAATGCATTTACAGAAGTAGCCATGCCGTTTTATCTTACTTCTACAAGTCTTTAGGGCTTTTCACACTTCAAATTGTTTACCCTGGTTCATCCAAACCCCGGATAAGCGGATTCCTGGGTAATCTGTAATCACGTTTCACACGGCTCATGCTTTAACTGGGGTTAACTGTTAACCCTGGGTATTCATTGACAGACGTTTCACACTGTACATTCCTAAACCCCGGGTTAACGTTTCTTATTTGCATATTTGCATTGTCACTGTCACTGATTGGACGAACAGCAGACAACCTGTTTACACGACTTTCCCCGCGTCTTGCCAATTATTAAAAACAACGTCGCCGCCTATTGTCTTTAGCTCGCGAAGATTGAGGAACAGCTGATCATAGCTGTACAGGCAGGGATAGCCATTTTTAAATAAATTTAGTAGCAGAGCTACTGCAAGCGATTTAGGGCTGGAAATCCATTTATCCTTTGCCAATCTATTTACTTCTACTTCTTCATGAAGAGCGCAGGTCATGGTTGCTTACCAATGGCAGACACCATAGGAGCGCAAGCTACAGAGCGCTTTGGAAAGAAGGAGACATTTTAAACACGTTTTTAGGCACAACATGTGAATGGCCTCATGAGATACACAAAGGCAAGTACACAAAGACAAAAGTACAAAAGAAAGAAAACAAGGAGCAAAGTATGTGAATATTTCTTTGAATTTCTTTCCATCTTTTGATATTTCGTCTCACCGGCTGCAGTTTACACGACGTGCCTTTCCTGTTACTGACGTGACATGAGCCTCGCTGCTCAATTTCTGATTGGCTGTCTGTTGCCAAGTGTCCAGCAGCAACAAGCAAACACGCTCCATTTCACACTAAACAAACTTAGCCCCGCAATGCATAACCCCGGGTAAAATGCGATGCTAACACCGCTTTCAAATTACAGGTGTGAAACATGTCTTTACCCGAGGTTAAAAGCGGTGTTTAGAACGAGGATAACCTGGGGTTGAGCGCAGTGTGAAAATCCCTTTTGACTCCTTTTGTGTTTTACGGGACATGTACCCGAGCACGTTACATCGCATTAGTTGAACCAAGGATGCTATGTTGAGCTGGTTGGGAGATTGACAGGACCAAAATGCAACCTACCAAATCAATCTATCGATGATTAACTTACAGAACTATCTGCATTTAGTACTGGAAAATATCTTATCAGAAAAAAGTTACACTCTTCACCTTAAAAAAAGATCAAATTCTTACATAATGCACGTACTGTATGCAAATAAAAAACATAAATGTAATGATTTGATCTGATTTAAAACACAAGGTGCTGATGGTGGGTGGAAATGCCTTGAATAATAACTACAGAGGCTCCGTGGAGCATGTTGGTTTGTGGAGACAGGCTCTCTCTCAGAGGCAGATCATGAGGAACATGCATGGACACGAGGACCCTGAGGACCTGGTTGACCTGGTAATCCACGATACATTTGAACACCCAACACGCAAATGGCTGGCTGTAAAGGACGGCAGCTTCCCAATCCCAGATGATGGTCCTCGTGCAGGGTTGGGGTCTTTGGACATCACCCTGGAGCCTCCTGCTTGTGGACAGACGGTATGCGATAACACAGAAGTGGCGCGCAACTACAATCATTTCTGGAGCTTCCGCCGCCCCAAAACAGTACGGTATCGTGTTGTGAATGTGTTTGACGACTCTCATCGCAAACCCACAGTCACAGATCAACAGATTCACCTGCAACATCAGCATCTGAATGAAGCGTTTAACATATACAACATAACCTGGGAGCTGACTGTGCACAATGTGAGCAATTCCTCTTTGTATAACCGTCTGGTACTCGCCAACTGTGATATTAGCAAAGTGGGTGACGAGGACTGTGACCCTGAATGCAACCACACTCTGACTGGCTTTGATGCTGGTTACTGCAAGCCCAGAACACGATGTCCAGAAAATAAACAAGGGGATGGTGTCTGCGATCCAGAGTGCAACTGTGAGAACTATGGCTACGATAATGGAGATTGCTGCAACCCTAGCATCACCGATGTGACCAAGACTTGCTTCAATCCAGCTTCTCATTTAAGGTAAGAGTTTAAGATCAAGCAGTCTAATACCTGAGGGTTTTAAAGACACCCTATCTGGTCAGCTAAATCTTGTTTGTTCTTCAGACTGCATGTATGAATATTTCTGTCAAAAAGATTTCATGAGTTGGGGACAGCATAGAGTCAGGAGCTGAGACCTTTCTGTGTGGCATTAGCTCCCTGTGTTTTTGTGTAATTCCTTATGGTGCTCGACTTTCCCCCACAATCCAAAGACATGCAGCACAAGTTAATTGAAGACACTAAATTATCCGTAGGTGTGAGTATGAATGTCTATGTGTTAGCCCTTTAATGGATCGGTCATCTACACCCTAAGAATACACTGGACAAGTGGTTTAGAAATTGAATGGATAAAATGTCATAAAGGGAATTAAAGTGTCCATAGTTAAAGAGGTTTTGTATCCTTGTGTCCCTAAGATGCTGGGGTGGGCATTATTACCTTAATCTTAAACCCCATCAGTTATATGTGTAATTTAACCATGGCAGTGATATAACTGACCAAATACTAGTAAGGTTTGTCACTATACCAAACTGTTGAACAAATTAATCAAGCAAATCCTTACAGATTTATTCATTCATTTATATTTACATTTAGTCATTTACCAGACACTTTTATCCAAAGTGACTTAAAAATTAGGACAATGGAAGCAATCAAAATCAACAAAAGAGCAATTATGTGCAAGTGCTATAACAAGTCTCAGTTAGCTTAACACAACAAAAAAACAAGTTTTTTTATTGTATAATAAATAAAAATAAAACACATAGATAGAATACAAATAGATTAGGAAATCTATTTCTAGCTAGTTTTAGTTTTAGGTATTTTTAAAGAATATAATTTGAATAGAGAGAGCTAGAGTTAGAGGGTCAAATAATGATGGAAGAGATGTGTTTTTAGCCGATTCTTGAAGATGGCTACGGACTTAGCTGCTCGGATTGAGTTGGGCAGGTCATTCCACCAGGAGGGAACATTTAATTTAAAAGTCTGTAAAAGTATGGGATGGCACAATAAAGTGACGTTCACTTGCAGAACGTAAGCTTCTAGAGGGCACAAGTCTCAAGTACTGCATTTAGGTAAAGGGGTGCAGAGCCAGTGGGAGGTTTTGTAGGCAAACATTAATGCCTTGATTTTTTTGCGACCAGCTATTGGTAGCCAGTTAATCTTACTTATTAATCTTGCTGCCACATTCTGGATTAATTGTAAAGGTTTGATAGAACTGGCTGGAAGACCTGCAAAAAGAGCATTGCAATAGTCCATCCTGGACAGAACAAGAGCTTAAACAAGGAGTTGTGAAGCTTGTTCAGAATGAAAGGGCCTGATCTTCTTCATGTTGAATAAAGCAAATCAGCAGAACCGGCTAGATTCAGCAACGTGGTCTGAGAAAATCAGCTGATCATCAATCATAACTCCAAGGTTTCTGGCTGTTTTTGAAGGAGTTATGGTTGATGTGCCTAACTGGATGGTGAAATTGTGATAAAACGATGGGTTTGCTGTAACCACAAGCAGTTCTGTATTGGCAAGGTTGAGTTGAAGGTGATGGTCTATCATCCAGCAATAAATGTTTGTTAGACAAGCTGAGATGCGAGCAGCTATTTTCAGATCATCAGAATGGAATTAGAGGTAGAGTTGAGTGTCATCAGCAAAGCATTGGTATGAAAAGCCATGTTTCTGAATGACAGAACCTAGTAATGCCATGTAGACCGAGATGAGAAGTGGTTCAAGAACTGAGACCCGAGGCACCCCAGTAGTTAGATGTTGTGACTTAGATACCTCATCTCTCCAAGACACCTTGAAGGACCTATCTGAGAGGTAAGACTCAAACCCATGGAGTGCATTTCCTGAGATGCCCTGTACCAATAGGGCTGACAGGAGGATCTGTCAAAAGCAGTGAACAAAAGTAAACTTTTTTTAAAGAGCATGCAAGAGTTAGACAAATTGTTTATTTTGTTTTGATAGTATGTCTTTTTAGCAGTGTAGACATTAGCAAAGAAGTAAGAGATTAATGACTGATACACACAAAGGTCAGTAGGATTTTTTAATTTGCTCCACACCCTTTCAGTAGCCCTGAGCTTAGAATAATGTTCGCAAAAAAACATCAGACAGCCAAAGAGCAGAAGGGGTGGTATGGGTTGGCCGGGAAGACTAGGGGCAGACAGTGTCGAAACAAGATGTAAAAGTGGAGCAGAAAATATCAATAGCACTGTTAGTATCAAGAGATAATAACTGCCGTGCTGAAAAAAAAAAAAGAAAAAAAAATTAGAATCCTGCCCGAAACACAATAGAAAATTTAATGGAGCTAATGGTTATAATGGGAATTGTATTGGTTTTAATGGAAACTATAATGGTGTCTACTGGAATGTGATTGATTATATTGGTGGGATGTTAAACCATATTGGAAAAATGCCCAAAAAACACTACAACAATTCATTTTGTAATGGTTTTACTGGAAAAAGCTAATGGTTTATAATGGTATTTTAATGGAAACCATTGGAATTTCTATCTGGCTTCTATTGTTTTTTAATAGGGTGTTTAGGGGGAGGAAGCGAAAATGAAACCATAGCAGATAGCCGGGAGGGTGAGAGTGAGCGTAGGTTATGTCGAAAGATGACATGTGGAGGGGTATGTGTTGTGTCAGGAACCATGTTAAGGTTAAGAGTGAGGATGAAGTGATCCGAGGTGTGCAGTGGACTAACCAGTACATGATCAGTGGAGCAGTGTCGTGTGTAAATAAAGTCCAGTTGGTTGCCTGATTTGTGAGTAGCCATAGTTAAAACTCTATTGAGATCAAAAGAGGCAAGCAGAGTGTGGAAGTCTGCAGCATGATGTTTATCCATGTGGATATTGAAGTCTCCAATCATAACTAAGGGATTAACATCCTCAGGAAAGGTTGAGAGCAGCACGTCTAATTCATCCAAGAAGTTACCTTGTGGTCCTGGGGGTCGATAAACAACTACAAAATACACAGAGAAGATAAATTAATTAATTTACAATCATTAGAGATAAGCAGACCAGTACCACCACCTCTTCCAATCAGATGGGGAGTGTGGGAAAATGAGAAATTATTTTAGAGTGATGCAGGAGTAGCAGTGTCCTATGGTTTGATCCACGTCTCTGACAGGGCCATGAGGTCTAGAATTGAATGACTAGAAATATATGTAATTAAATCTGTTTTGTTTACAGCAGACTGACAATTTCAAAGACCAATACAAAAAGAAAGTAGTGTATCAGCAGACATAGGAAAAGTGCGCAGTTTGTTAAGATTGCGCTGCTTGTGGTGTGTTATGTGTGGTTTGCAAGTGGTAGTAATAGTAGTGCTATGGAAACACTTATGGCGCTTTTCCACTGCATGGTACGGTACGGTTCGGCAAGGCTCGTTACGGTACGGTATGGTATGGCTCGGTTCGGGTCGGTTTGCATCTCCACTGCAGTTTAGTACCGCTATTGAGTGGGCGGGATTATTCACGCGCCGTTATAATTGCGTTGCCTCTACTGCCGTGACATCATCGTAAACGCGCAACTCACAACAAAGAAAGGAGATGGAATAGTGTTCTATATAGCAAGTTCAAAAGTATATACGTAAGGCTTTTTCCTTCGGCGTCGCGCCATCAAGCTCTCGCTGGATCCGCTCCTCGGCTATCAACGAGAGGACAACGAAACAGACATTTTTTGGTTGATACAAAAAGGTACGTTTGTTCAAACAAAAAGTGCGTCCGATCCGTTGCGGGTGGTGCTGATTTAAATCTAGCGGGTCTATGAGTCTCATGTCGCAAGTTCAGTGATGCACAAATGACGATTTTCTCCGGACAATCAGTGATCAGCAGCGTTTACACGTCACGTTTTGGTAACGGTACGGATCGCTTGGAACCCCGGCCGAGGTGGTACTAAAAAAATACCAGGTACAGTACCCAGTGGAAAACCCCCCAAAAGTGAACCGTACCGAACCGTACCGTGCCGTACCATGCAGTGGAAAAGCGCCAATAGTAAGAGTTATCATAGTAATTGTATATATATATACTCAATGGTCACTTTATTAGGTACACCTGTCCAATTGCTTGGTAACACAAATTGCTAATCAGTCAATCACATGGCAGCAACTCAATGCATTTAAGCATCTAGGATGTGGTGAAGATGACTTGCTGAAGTTCAAACCGAGCATCAGAATGGGGAAGAAAGGGGATTTAAGTTACTCTGAACGTGGAATGGTTGTTTCTGCCAGACGGGCTGGTCTGAGTATTTCAAAAACTGCTGATCTACTGGTATTTTCACACACAACCATCTCTAGGGTTTACAGAGAATGGTCCAAAAATAGAAAATATCCAGTGAGCGGCAGAGGTGTGTGGACGAAAATGCCTTGTTGATGTCAAATGTCAGAGGAGAATGGGCAGACTGGTTAGAGATGATAGAAAGGCAACAGTAACTCAAATAACCACTCTTTACAACCAAGGTATGCAGAATACCATCTCTGAACGCACAACACATCGAACCCTGAAGCAGATGGCCTACAGCAGCAGAAGACCACACCGGGTGCCACTCCTGTCAGCTAAGAACAGGAAACAAAGTCTACAATTCGCACAGGCTCACCAAAATTGGACAATAGAAGATTGGAAAAATATTGCCTGGTCTGATGAGTCTGGATTTCTGCTGTGACATTCAAATGGTAGGGTCAGAATTTGGCGTAAAGAAAAGAAAAGCATGGATCCATCCTTCCTTGTTGCAACGGTTCAGCCTGGTGGTGGTGGTGTAATGGTGTGAGGGATATTTTCTTGGCACACTTTGGGCCTCTTAGTAACAATTAAACATTGTTTAAACGCCACAGCCTACCTGAGTAATGTTGCCGACCATGTCCATCCCTTTATGACTACAGTGTACCCATCTTCTGATGGCTATTTACAGCAGGACAATGCACCATGTCACAAAGCTCAAATCATCTCAGACTGGTTTCTTGAACATGACAATGAGTTCACTGTACTCAAATGGCTTCCACAGTCACCAGATCTCAATCCAATAGAGCACCTTTGGGATGTGGTGGAACGGGAGATTTGCATCATGGATGTGCAGACGAAAAATCTGCAGCAGCTGCGTAATGCTATCATGTCAATATGGACCAAAATCTCTGATGAATGTTTCCAACACCTTGTTGAATCAATGCCATGAAGAATTAAGGCAGTTCTGAAGGCAAAAGCGGGTCCAACCCGGTACTAGCAAGGTGTACCTAATAAAGTGGCAAGTGAGTGTATATATATTCAGGTGCATCTCAATAAATTATTATGTTGTGGAAAAGTTAATCTATTTCAGTAATTCAACTCAAATTGTGAAACTCGTGTATTAAATAAATTCAATGTGCACAGACTAAAATAGTTTTATTCTTTGGTTCTTTTATTTGTGATGATTTTGGCTCATATTTAACAAAAACCCAACAATTCAAGAGGATGCTGGAGATCGAGGCTGGGAAGGAGCACAAGAAGATCGGGAGATTCATGGCTGAACGGAACTAGCAGGATGACGATTGGCTGGGCTCTTGGTCGGGAGTGTGGCTGGAGACCTCCTCCACTGGAATGATGGTAAAAGGCAATCCACAGTTAACCAGCACCTACTCCACAAACGCGGTTAATCTCCCTCAAGGACCTTCCCAGGACAGCTTGGCCTTGGTCGACGTGTTGTGTCTGACATAGTAGAAAGTACAGAAGCAGCTGTCCAGGTAGTGAGTCTGGTATGCCAGTTAAACTAGGTTTCCTCATGTGGTCCTTGCGGGAGTGATCCTCTTGCTCCAGGCAGAGGAGCTTGACGGTGGGGATAACTATCTAGGGGAGAAAAAAGCCGCCAATTAACTATTTATCTGGTCTTCTGTCAAAATATTTGCAGAAATGCCTGAAGAAGACAAAGATAAACTACGAAACAGAGTTTAATAAAGGTCCAGAAATCCACAGCAAATTAGCTGGTTCAGGTGTGTTTAATTATGACTAGAGCTAAACTCTGGATGGTAGTCCCAGATGACGAGGATTGGAAAATCCTGGAATACTGCGAAATGGGCAAACATTGTGTCCTGAGTAGTATTTTGATTTTAGATACATTACCACTGCTTCCAATTAGAATGGATTTATGTAGCTAAACATTTCTTCCAAAACGCAGATCTATCTCCACATTTCAGAAGTGTTAAAGGTTTATCAAAAGAGGGAGGCTGAATTGTATGTATAGATAGTAGCCATGTCTCTCTGGGTCAGGGGTAGCATCCCTGCTATTGTAGGGCTGCCACTTTGCTGAGTTCAGCTCCAACCCTAATCAAACGCACCTGAATATGTTAATCAATGTTTTCAGGATTAATATGAAATAACATCCAGGTAAGAGCAGGCTTAGAACTAAAGTGTGGAGGAAAGTAGCTACCCTAGTAGAGACCCCCACTACACACTTTGGATGTCACCCTTATGTGCCACACCCAATTCAAATTTTGCAGTCTCCAATAATGAGCTGATGAGTTGAATCAGGTGTACCGAGTGTGATATCGAAAATGTGCAGTGGCTGGAGGTCTCCAGGACAGATTTGAGAAGGACTGCTATAGGTAATCTGTAAAGGCAACTGTGGATTATTACTGAGACTCTCACAACTCTCCTTCTTCTTCTTTGGCACTCAACGGAGGCGGTCGCATTTTTCACTCCCGTCCTCACCTTATTTTCCCTGCTTGCTCCCTTGTCTCATCTCATCTATTGAGAGACTCTCTCTGCACGGCTCTCCAAACTGATAGATTATGGATTTGATCAACTGGTCTCTCAATGCAATTGACACCATCTTCTGGGTTCGGGGGAACCTGTCTGCCCTGACGGAACGTTCGTAGCTGGCTATACGATGGACGCGTGGGAGAGGTGGCGAATCGTATGTCTAGCGGCTCTTTCCGTGGAGGACATTGAAGATATCTACCTATTCGGAACCATGATAACAGGTATTTTGCTGATTGGATTAGGCTTTGCCCTGGGTTATCGAAGAATTCAGAAAACGGGAACAGCTGTCCAAAGCCTCACAAGGCTGCCCGTTATGATTGAAGCAGTGGGAAGAGCGGTCAGCATTGAGACTGAGACTATTAACCGCAATATGGATTCTATCATGGAGAAGCTCACGGCTTTGCAAAGGAAAATTGATGGTTTTGTAGACCAGAATGGACAAAGAGAGTAGCCGTGGAATTGGAATGCGGTTACTCGCCCCAAGACAAAACAATCGCAATCTTATCGTTTTGGCTCGCCGTACCAGCCTCGGCCAAGGCTGCTCTGGAAAATTTA
This sequence comes from Gymnocypris eckloni scoliostomus, assembly GCA_027564155.1. Taxonomy (NCBI): domain Eukaryota; kingdom Metazoa; phylum Chordata; class Actinopteri; order Cypriniformes; family Cyprinidae; genus Gymnocypris; species Gymnocypris eckloni. Next base: position 41,624,513 of record CM050414.1, on the reverse strand, counting down.
CCCTGGGAAGAGCACTGCAGTGAGACGCTCTTGCTTCCTCCCCCATTCTACAGACATTCACCTCCCCTCCCCCCGATCCCTCGCCTCCATCGCTTTGAACCGCCAGCCTGACAAGCGGGTCTGACCAGTGCCGGAATAGTGGCTCCGGGACCGGATGGCTGCTTGCTGGAGCTGGATTACTTCCCCTGTGGCATAGTCGTGTGTTTATGGTGTATGTGCTTTTGTGCTGAGGTGTTTTTCCTGTTCTCACACTGTACTCCCCAAGGAGCATAGTCTGGGGGTTATTTTTTTTCTCCTCTCCTTCCTCATGTTATGCTGTATTTTTTCTTCCCCTGTCTACTACTTACATTTCACTACTGATTATACCCTGTATGATTGTGTAAGTGACGAATAATAAAGAACCTTGAATTATTGCAGTGGGATCTTCTCTTCTGGCTTTTCATAAGCACTTCAAGAAAAAATGTTCTTATCAAGGATCCCATATGAGAAATTTGGCGGTTGCAGAGGGCCGTGGGGTGTGTCTATTGGAGAGAGGGAAGAGTCTTTTTTTGCCAGGAATATAGCCATTTCCCTGGTACCCACAGTAAACAGAAAGCAGCGCAGCACCTGACTTTTAAACTTGCAGTGCCCATATTTAATCAATTAAACCATAGCATTTTGAAGTGAAAGTTATATCTCAATTTACATGAATAGTTTTTTTTTTTTTTTTTTACCAAAGCACCACCTAAGTCTTCTCCTCCCATTTCTACCAGTGAACCGTTTCTGTCACTGCAACATCCCGAACAGGCGAACACACAAACAACCAAAATCATATGCCTGATGAAATAATGTATTTAAAACATGTTCATATTTTACAAAATGTATTTAATATTTGCATCATTAATGAGTTATCTTATCTACGCTTGACCCACGCGCAAAAAAACAGAATGTATTTGGTATCGTATTGGTTCGTTTAAAAGTAGACATTTTAAACTTTCTTGAGATATAGCCCATTTCACATGTGAGGCAGCCGTACGCTGAGTTTCGGTTCTTTTTTCTGACGTGCTCCAGCTTCAGAGATGACAGAAAGCGCATCCTACTTTTATTATTTTACAAAAGCTACATTTTGTTGTTTTTACAAGTTTACAGAAATAAATCAGTTTTGTACTGAATTTAAGATGTTTCATTATCAGGAGGCAATTATCTGTTGCCTTGAAAATAAAAGCAGTGTGGTTGTATTGTGTACACCTAATTACACCTATTAGCGATTGACTTTAAATTAATGAATTACCTCATGCTTGCCGGTCAAGGATAGCCAGAGTGCTGGATGTGGCCTGGGGGCTGTACAATGCCCAGGTCTGCTTTAGGGCAACTGTTACCGCCTGCTGTGTGGCGATTTGCTCAAATTTTTAAACACTAGTATTTTTTTGCCAAAAGATGAATATAGTAAAATGAAATTGGATTTCTAAGTCTGAATACCTGAGGCCACTGGAGAGAAAGCACAACATGTTCACAATTCCACCAATGGATAAGGTCTGGTTTAACTTTTGGACTATATGAAATGTACCCAAGTAAATTTGTTTCACAATAATAGGTATTGCCCCAAGGACACACGTGCTGTAGTAATCCCAAACTATGAGATTTGTTTTATGAGGGATTTGTTGCCTTAAGAAGTCTTTTTTTTTGGGTTATAGTTGGGTGGACTGCAAAGTAAATGCCAACATTTCAAGGAAGCTTATTTGGTTCTTGTTTAGACTGGTCACCAAGCAACAATTTAGTTTTCAAAATTTATTCATAAGCGATTGTTTACAGAAGTGCACGAATGTTCATGAGAAAAAGTTTAAACTTTCCATGTCGAGAGAAAAGAGTGAATGAATTGATAAGTGAAAACAACCTTGTTACGTCTTTGTTTTGATCTGTATGATTCATCCTAGTATTCCAGTATTGTCCTTGCATTTCTTCTGCATGCCTTAATTAAGCTTCTCTTTCAAAGGAAAGCATTGTTTTCTATTAGCCATTTTGAATGCTTTCCAGGCCGCAGAATCACATCCAATAGTATTCTTAAAGCTCTTCAAATGACTCTGTGTGCGGGCTATGAGGTGACATCAGTCACAAAAAACATGCAGGTGGTTTTTCACAAATATTATCCCATTGCAATCATCAAGAGACTGTTTATCATTGGATATCCAATCCAGTAACAGAAATCAGCAGTTGGCCAAACTTGAGATTTCAATGGAAATATTGCAACTGATGGATGAAAGATGGTTTAGAAAGATTAGAGTGAGAACTGAAGAAGAATTTTCAGATAAGTTGTTTATTTTGCTTTGATTATGGGACGTCCAGGGAGACACGCTGATGGCTGCACCACAAGCATTCATCAACATTCCTTCTTAATTGTGGAATTAGACGCATGCTACATGCATGTCACAGCAATGGCTGTGTGGTCGGATGTTTATTTTTGTAGACCCGGTGCCTGTAACCACTTTGCTCGCTTGGAAATCTAGCTAACAGGAGACATCGGGTTGGAGTCTGAAAAAAATTGAATGCTATAAACGTATGTTGTTTTAGGCACATGTTGTAAATTATTTCTCCATGCTTTTTTTAATAATGCCACATTGTGGCACTGTAACAGCAAACAGCAAACAGCAAACAGCCCATTTGTAAGGAGATATTTGTGTTTTTACCTTCACAAGATCACTGATCATATTTGATGGCGTGCACATTGGACACAGTTGTTGTTAACACATAAACCAAACGTTAAATGCTTGTGTGAAAGCACACTATGTACACATGCTTGTATACATCAATTCAAGCCTTGCTTTGATGCCTGCCAATTTTTTGACATGTTGTTGATGTGCAATAAGAAAAATGTCTGTCATGGCTTTGGTCCAGAGATTGGTCAAAGGTGAAAGTCCATTCTACATGATCATCTGCCCTTTATTGCGACACCCATGCTTTCCCCTTGGCTATTGTGTGTGTTGGCTTAATTGATGAATGAGGTTTCCTGAGTTGTCACATGGGTCACCTCAGGGAGGTCCTTCCTCAGGTGCTTTACAGTTTACTAATGGCGCTTTTCCACTGCATGGTACGGCACGGTATGGTTCGGTACGGTTCACTTTTGGGGGGTTTTCCACTGGGTACTGTACCTGGTACCTGGTACTTTTTTAGTACCACCTCAGCCGAGGTTCCAAGCGAGCCGTACCGTTACCAAAACGTGACATGTAAACTCTGTTGATCACTGATTGGCCGGAGAAAATCGTCATTACTGCGTCACTGAACTTGCGACACGAGACCCTCCTCTACAGCCCTACCCGCTAGATTTAAATCAGCACAGCCAGCGAAGGATCGGACGCAACTTCTGTTTAAACAAACGCACATTTTTGCATCAACCGCAAAATAACAGTGTCGTTGTCTGTTGAGGAAGTACAGATGTTCTTCTCGTTGATAGCCGAGGAGCGGATCCAGTGAGAGCTTGATGGCGAGACGCCGAAGGAAAAAGCCTTATGTATATAACGTTACTTTTGAACTTGCTATATTTTCAGAGTATGTTTTCTGTTTATATTTTTACCTTTGTATCTGTGTTTTGCTTCAATTAAAAACAATCTGATCGAATAAGTGTACCTCCAGAGTCAGACTATATTAAATATGTATTATTGTATGAGCACGTAATGAACCTCTTGAAAAAGACAAATGATTAATGCCACGATTATAAAAACCATCACATAAATAAAAAAAACAAGGGATACATTGTATATTTTGAAATATTCAAAAGTTTATTGACAATTCACTTTACAGAACACGCTGCATGAATAGTTAACTAATCAAGTAACGTTAATGCAGCACACCTGCACGAACATCCCTGCTCTCCTCATCTACAGCCCGCGGCACTGCCACCACAGTCTCTGCTGCTGGAGGTAAATCACAAGCATTCTCATAGACCTCTCCATTGCTGTTAAAACATCCACATGCCGAGAATGAAGAACACTATTCCGTCTCCTTTCTTTGTTGTGAGTTTGTTTGTGGGGGTTTACGATGATGTCACAGCAGTAGAGGTGGCGCAATTATAACGACGCGTGAATAATCCCGCCCACTCTATAGCGGTACTAAACTGCAGTGGAAACGCAAACCGACCCGAACTGAGCTGTACCGTACCGTACCGAGCCGTGCCGAACCGTACCGTACCATGCAGTGGAAAAGCGCCATAAGTACCAATGAGCCCATAAACATAAGGGATGTTAATGGTTTGGAACTAATGGAGTGTTCTGGTATAAAACAGGCTCTTAGCATGTTGAGTTGAAGGAGAGCTACATGCTCATAAAAGCACCTGTGTCTGGAAAGACACACACCTGCTTTGGTCTCCTGGCTTGCTGTAAAAAAATGCGGATCAGACAGGGGAAAGGGAGAACATGGTTGTAATGGATTCTTGAGTGTGATGTTAACAGCTGCTGGACATCTTCTCTGATTGCTGATTGCTCTTGCATGCCCAGAATTTGCAATGTAGTGATACTTAGTAGTCAGCGATCTTGTGTTCTCGCTCTACGTCATCATTAACCTTCGGAGTTCAGTTCCAATTCTCAAGAACGCAAGTACAGAGGACGCATGAAAGTGCCCGGATGTGTTCTTGATATCGAGGATGCATTGAGTGCAGACTTGAGAGAATCGAGCCATTAGAAATCACAGAAGACGCTGTGGGCGTCCGGTGTACGCAAGCCTGTAAGCTTTAAACTCGCTCTAGCAAATACTTGATGACTCTTGAAGTTGAAAGTATTTCTTATGCTGAGACTATGCGGTCAGTTAAGCAAGAACACAGTACATCTCAATTGTCATAAGTTTGCGTTCTGTATCCTCGCGTCCTTCCATGTTCGTTCTTCCAAGGAAGCTTGGCAAGACCAGACTCCACGAGAATGCAAGTCCATTCTTTGCATTCTTGAAATTGAGAAAAAGCCTTGCATTATCTAAAACAGGACTTTAAGGACTTTAAGTATTGAGTATCATTAAGGATCTCAAGTCATTATCTCTACAGTAGTCAAAGCTCAGAATTGCACAAACAGGAATCGTTATTGTGGTGCACTCTCATAGCGACAGTCAGTATGCTACATACATAAGTACAGGCAGACAATTGATATACATTCATCTATTTAGTGTAGCATCTCATAAAATTCCAAAGGAGTAGCTATCCTGTTTTATCATCTGTAGGACAAGTTTTCCAGAAACTTTGCACTGTGGGGAATTAATTAATCAGTGTGTCATAATGAGTGTCAAATAAGGCTGACAAATAAATGAGGCCTACCAATGCTGGACTATGTAACCTTGTAGGCAGCACTCCATCATGTTACATGGCGGTTGAGGTTCGGGTGAGACGAGATATCCAAGTACTTATTTTGAAAATACATATTTACTCTCAACAGAATATATGAAAAAAAATGTATCACAGTACCTTAAGACACAAAAATATTTGTTATATTTACATTGTGTATACATATTGTTTACTGTGATCATATTCACCATGTGTCTCCATCTCTGGCTCCAGGGCTTATCTGGATGTGAAAGAGCTAAAAGAGATCTTCAAGCTGGACGGTTCCACACACCTCCAAATCTTCTTTGCCAATTCGTCAAATGAAGACCTTGCTGGAGTTGCTACTTGGCCATGGGACAAGGAGGCACTGACACATCTAGGTATAGAAAATACTAGATAAACGCAGTCCAGGAGTCTGAATTGAGTTTTTGCAGTCATACAAGTCTTACTCTGTGACATTCTGTACCTTCTTTCAGTGGTTCCTATTCTCAAGAACCCTGCTTATTTTCTTAGAAGAAGTATAACTGATACAATGACATGAAATGTACGCAAAGGAATATGACAAAAATTACAACACATTTCCGTTGCATTTACTCTGCAAGACATAGTGTAAAGTTTTGTTTTGTCCTTGCTGATTACAATTGCTTGAGAAAGAGTTGTGCTAGTTTAAAAAAAAGTAAATTATAACATGGCCACATCAAAATTTATTAAACAGGTGACTTGAAAGTGAAATTTTTTAGATTTTTTTTATATATATTAAAAGTTAGTTTTTTTTTAGAAAAATCAGATAATTCCAACAGCCTTTTTTTGTGTAAAAAGCAGATAACTCCACATTTCATTCTTCAGAGTTAAACAAAAACACTCGATTAATATTTGTAATCTCCTAATATTTGTAATCTCCTCAACTCACAGTGTAGATGCCTGACAAACTTTGTTGTTGTGATAACACGCAATACAGGAAACATTTCCCTCATCAATGTAATGTGCTGCTTTAGCAAGGTTCCTTGAAAAAGTTTCAGCTTTTATTTTCCTTTTTACGCCCCAAAGAAGATATCACGTATGGGTTCATCAAGTTCGTTGAAATTATCCATTCTCGATCACTTTAGTCATTTTTGACAAAGCTCCTCTCAGCTTGCAGGTCTTTTCAAAGATTCACGAAAATGTTCACAAACAACAAGGGCACTTGTTGGCTTCTGCAGTAAAACGTGAACTCGCAATGCCTTGCCAGCAGTCAATATCGGCTTTTGTGACAAAACATGTTTCAGAATGTGCTTTATGTGGAGAATAACGCATGACAGTCAGCTACTTACATTTTTTGAACGTGGTGTTTATTGGTTTTTGCATAGGAACTTTTCTTTTTCAAACTGCATAGTATAACCTACTTAGCTACAACAAGTGATACGAAACAATCCTGTATATTTAAGAACAAGCACATTAGGGTTTACACTGTGTACTTTTCTTCACCTCTTCATAGGTGGCATAGTTCTGAATCCATCTTTCTACGGTACATTTGGCCACACTCATACCATGATCCATGAGATTGGTCACAGTCTGGGACTGTACCATGTGTTCAGGGGTATCTCGGAGATCGAGTCTTGCAACGATGTATGTTTAGAGACTGAACCTTCACTGGAAACTGGCGATCTGTGTGCTGACACCAATCCAACTCCCAAATACAAGTACTGCAGGGACCCTGAGCCTGTCAACGAAACGTGTGGCAACCACAATTTTGTTCACACACCCTTCAATAATTACATGAGTTATGCAGGTAAAAACATATCTATGGAAACTCTCCTATTTAACCTTGATTGGACAAAAACAGTAACACTTTATTTTAAGGACCAGTTCTCACTATTAACTAGTTGATTATTAGCATGCTTATTACTGTCATATTGGCTAGGTTTTAGTGCATATTAAGCACATATTAATTATTTATTTTGCATGACCATATTTTGGATCCTTTAATCCTATATGCCATACCTAAACTTAACAACTACCATACTAACTATTAATAGGCAGCAAATTAGGAGTTTATTGAGGAAAAGTCATAAGTAGTAGTAAGTTAATAGTGAGAATTGCTCCCAAAACAAAAATTTGACTGAAAATACATTAAAAAATTATATATGCATTGATGTTTCTTTGTTTTCTTAACACATAGCATGCCTTATTGTATATTACATTGACTCTTTGCTAATTAAGGGTCTGTATAAAAAATAGTAGATTATTGTTAAACAATATAGTTTGAAATGGTTTATTTCACTCTTTGTTTAGATTATAACCATTCTACAATTCTAATTGATATTATGATTAATAATAAATAATAATTTGTTACATTTATATAGTGATTTTCTAGGCACTCAAATCACTGTACATCATAAGGGGTATATTTCCTCATCCACCACCAGTGTGCAGCATCTACCTGGATGATGTACAGTTATGATAGTCTTTCATATTATAAATTATCGACAGTCATGATAGTTTTTCATATGATAAATTATCGAAAACTAGGAAATTTTTATAAATTTTCAACATTACTCAACTTTGTTATATTTTTTTCTTTTTTTCTTTTTTTTACAGTAGATGTTACTCAAGTCACCTCAAATTAACAACTATCAAACATTAAAACCATTGATTGATTTTTATATTGGTCTTTGACCTGTTTAACAGCAATGCTTTTTCATGTGCTATTGATCAGGAACTAGGCAAAATAACTGTACTTTCACTCCATTTTTCCGCAGATGATGACTGCACTGATTCCTTTACACTTAATCAGGTAGCTCGCATGCACTGCTACTTGGACCTCATATACCAGACCTGGCAACCCATCTACCGGCCCCCTCCAGTCCCCATGTCACCCCAAGTGGTAGAACAGGGACAGGACTCCATTACTGTGGAGTGGTTTCCACCTATCTCTGGCCACTTCTATGACAGGTGAACTGAGGTTGCAATGGAATAGCAAGTACCCTGGGGACTATTTTTTACAAATATATGTGGCAAAATACACATGAGCATTTGGACAGATGCAATCTGATATATATGAAATGTTGTGGAATATAAATGTGGATGTACTGTAGGCAGAGGGGAGACATGTCTAAGCATGTTCTGTTTTGTAAATATTGAAAGAGGAGAAGTCAGATATATTTTATTGTCTTTTTTTAAAACAGTGACAGGATAGATTGGAGTAAGTGCAAAACAACTGAGAATTCTCAGTGTCTGCCAAATCGCTAACACATGTCGTCAATTAATGGTGCACCGGCTGTGTCGCAGATACAGTGGAATTATTAACATTGCCTTCCAAAATCATCTTGTTGGCTCTAGAATATCCACATTTCAAGACTCATACCTGAGGAACTTTGTTAGGTTGAGTCTCTTTGTTAGGTTACATCGGTTTTTACTGAGCTGAATGCAGTCTGAGATATTTATTTGTGGGCCTGCAGACTGTCAGCGAGGGACCGTTATGTGAGAGACAAGTGGAATTCACTGAGGCAAGCAGCAGGGGAATCCCCTTAGAAGGAGCATGTTGAGACATGTTGCTCTCAAACTCTCCACTTGGACCATGTGACATTGTTTACTGTATATCCATATAACATTCTAACAACAGAATCTGGCTGCTTAAGCAGCAACAAGATTTGTCACTGCCCTCTGGCAAAAGTGCTTATTGAGTCATTGGAGCTGATGAGGGAATTCTTACTCAAGAGAAGTCTTGAGAGTAATGTTTTTAAAAAAGTGTGACAGAAATATAACTATTTTCAACAGTGTACAGTAGTTTTTCCTTTAACAGCTTATGTTTACCAACAAGTAGCCGTGTAGGTCAAAAGTGTTATTTTCAAGGATTATTAATTATATTTAGTGTAAATATTTCAATAAACAAATAAATACATATAAGTTTCTTTTAAAAAGTAGATACTGCCAACTACCAACAAAATATTACATTAAATTATTTTATTTTAAATATGGAAATATTTTAATATATACTGTTATTGTTTAACCCCATCATTTTATCTAAATTGTAACAGTTTCTTGCACATAGAATAAGGATTTAATTAGAAACCCTTAATATAATATGTATTTGTTTGTTTGTTTGTTTGATTGATATAATTGAATCTAAACAATTAAATGTACACTTAATGTGAGCAATAACCCTTGAAAATAATATTTGTATACTACACTACTAATTGTTGGCAAAAGTAGGCTATTATAGGAAAAACTACTGTACAGTACACTGTCGAAAACAGTTATGTTTCTGGGAAAGACTAAAACATGGTGAGAAATATTTTCTTATTTAAAATAAAAATAATTAAATGGAATTTTTTCATTGGTAGTGCATCTACTTTTTAATTAAAATACACTATGAAATTGCACAGTTTTCTGTGTATTAAATTTTATTCATACTTTCCAAATGTAACCTGACTACATTAATCCGTTTATTTAATGATTTCTTCCAATCTGGATTTTATTTTTGTAAAAAATAAAACCCCATGTTTGCAATTCCCATCTAACTTCCCATCCACTTGATTTTGCTGTATCTAAGTTGCATTTTGTCTATCTCTGTTGGTTTCCTAGAGAAGTGGGATCAGTATGTGATAAATGTGCAGAAGGTCGCGTCCTCCTGCAGTACGCCTCCAATTCTTCATCCCCACGTCCCTGCTCCCCGTCTGGCCACTGGAGCCCCAGAGAAGCAGAGGGTGAGCTTTTCATACCTCCGCCATCACATCACTTCTTCTAAACACACTTGCTTTCCATTGGCTAGTCTTGCACCCAGTCAATGCTTCTTTATAGAATCGATATACTGACTGCATCACAATCTATTACATGTGTTGTGTCTAAGATGCAAGTGCCAAAAGTGCCTGAATATTACACATTTTCCAACTATTCTGATATAGAGAATTTGTAATAGAGGTGATTAACTCGTCTACTGCCTGAATTACGGATAAGTGTGATTTAGACTCAAGCAAAAGCCTTGATAAAATATTTGTGGTCTGTGCATGTCCCCTGGCAGACGCTTGTGTGAATTTCTGGTCAAGCATTCGTAATACTGAACTGTCTCTGCAACCAGAATAGAAAACCTCAATGTCTCTGGCCCATTGAAACTCATCACAAATAGTTTGTCTCAGCGGAATGCTTGCTTATCAGAGCCATGCAAGTGTGTAGGCTCTCCTGGTCAGAGGCAAGCGGTTGCCAAAATCTCTTGAGTTCATGATGGCAGCATCCCAAAGGAAATGTTTGTTGCCTGTTGTCATGATGAATTTGCATCCCAAGAGTAAGATTCTCATTTCATATTCTCCTGGTATAGTAGGATATCCAAACCTGTAGATCTACTTCAAATCACATTGTCAATTCTTACGCTTTTGTACATAGAAAAATGCAGAAACTTTTGTATTTTTTCAAAGCAAAGATTCTATGTAAACAATTCATAAAACCATTGTAAAGCAAGGGTTTATACAAACAAATGACAGAAATTAGTTGTGCTCATGTTTCATAAATTACATCCAATGACTGTTTTCAGACAGGTCTCTCAAACATTATAGTTCTGCCATAAAATGTATGTCACTGTTTCTTTCTGAACCAAGGGATCATTATTAGCATGGTCCCATTAGTCTTTGTTGATGGATGCCATAACCCTATTGGCTAAAACAAATATTTTTTCTGCAATCTTAACTCTTTCCCTGACTGGGATTTTATTTTTAAGTTGCCAGCCACTGCCAGCATTTTTTGCATTCACCTTTGATGATCTCATTATTTTACACGTGCAACTGTTTACGTACACTATCATTTGTTTATGCTTCTTTTTCACCATGTTTTGATCCAGACATTCAATAATCTTTCAGAAATGATTTGTCACATGACATTGACAGCTCAGGTGATTGGTCCAAAAAGTCAGTGTCCCCGTCCAAATATGTGGGCAAATATGTATATATGGCTTTCTTCAGGTAAGATTGAGCTCCTTGAAACAAACAGAGCAATGTTCTGAGTGTTTCACTTTTTGGTAAAAATCAACCTACAGTTTATAGTTGACTTGGTAATTTAGAGTACCCTTGTCGAGACTAGTAAACAATGATACATATTTTAAATTAACACTCGCCTTGTCAGGGAATTGTGACCCTGGCTCCTCACACTGATCTTGTCAAAGCATCCAGTCTCTCTTTTAACAATACTTTACATTTGGATGAATAAATGTATTCATTAAAACTTGTTTTTGTTTTAAATATACTTCATTTATTTAGCCTTTCAGTATGCCTTATATGTTCTCAGTGTAACTGTGAAGAGGAAAGTGAACAGTTAGCTGCCGTTGGGATTCTTTATTTTTCCTTTACAAATAGTCTACACAGCTGTGCTGCTCCAGAATTTGCAGACAGCTGCTCTATTAATTATTGTTTGTGAGTGTGGCTGGCATAAAATAGCATTGTGTCAGAATGCTCTTCCTCTGCAAATCAAAGTAGTTTTTTTTTATTTATTTTTTGGGGAGGTTTTTGGCCCAGTGGCATATGGGGTATATGTTTTTGTGGTCAAGGCTGTTTCAGAAGTATTATGCTCATTGGTGCCATTCGGAGACGTTGATTTCCTTGCTATTAAAAGGCTTCCCACGGTCAGGACGGAGGTCATGCCTTTTTGGGGAGATGGTGTCTTGCAGTTTTGATTTATATGTCTAGCAGGCTCATTGTCAATTGGATCAGTGTTTCCTCTTCAAAGACCTGCTTTCATGATAATGAACTCACGCAGACAGTGATGGATACGGGTCAGAGTTGGCTGTTAACCTTATTATCAGAGAGCACTTTACTTCAGAACCCATAATTTTCACTAAATGCTCTACATGTTCTAAATGTTGGAGACAGGTCATTCATAATTCCTTGATATGGCATTCTCTGCTCAGGCAGCACACACACTCTTAAAAATAAACATATGTGCTCTCTTAAATAAACATTAATACATGCCACTCTCTGCACTTGTTGCAGTGTTACGGTGACATGCCTGGGCTTGCCGCTGCTCCAGCATGTAAACGGCTCTCTGTTTTCCCTCTTGGAATGATGCCCTATTAATCAGTTAGTCCCCTCAACGTGCCCCTCTTACACTAGTATTCATCCTGCGTGACGTGCCCCAAAGACCCCAGCACAGCTGCTTGGCGATCTGTTTGTTTGTGCTTCTCAGCCAGGGATGGAGTTTCAGCATCCGCCCTTTTCTGCCGCGTCTTCCCAATGGCATTGCCACTCCACCTGCCGGCCGTGGAGTTCACAGGGTTTGTGGCTCATGTCCTCAAGACACTCCCGCTGTTCTTATTCTCAGCCTACACGAGTCAGAGTACCTCTCTCATAAATCTTTACAGCCAGGAGAATTATAGCAGAAGGAGAAAAAAAGCACAAGGGGAAGTTAGGGCAGTCACCACTGCATATAGGGGGAAACCATACAACCCACTCTTGGCATGTCAAATCACATGTGGTTTGCATGCAAATAATGCAAACCAACTGACTGAAGGGTTGGTTGGGCTGATTAGAGATTGAATAGTGAAAGGGACAATTCGAAAGCTTCATCTTTCAGTGACTAAATATCTATCTGCATCTGGTAAATCTGCATTATGGAGCAGTTTGACCAGATGTTAAGGGATGTTTTAATCATGGCTCAGAGTAAAAAGAGGCTGTACTACTTCTTAAAAGGGTTAGTTCACCAAAAAAGTAAATGAACCTGTTACTTACTTTTTGCATTCATCTTTGATGATCTCATTATTTTACATGTGCAACTGTTTACGTACACTATCATTTGTTTATGCTTCTTCTTCACCATGTTTTGTCTGTACTACTTCTTAAAGGGTTAGTTCACCAAAAAAGTAAATTAGCCTGTTATTTGCTCAACTATCCTGGGTTTATATGACTTTCTTCTTTCAGAGGAACTGGCACTTCTAAAATCTCACCGCAGTGGGCGGCGTGTGTTTCTATTCAACAGTCTAAAAAACTTTAAATAAAGCATGCGTATCCATAATAAAACGTGCCTCACACGACTCCGGGGGTGAATAAAGGCCTCCTGTAACTATGGATGGGTATCGTATACATTTTATCGATGCCGATATCGATACAGCTTATTGATACTGGTACCTATCAATACTGTTATCGATACTATTTGGTGCAAAAAAGATATGATGTAAAAAGCTGTTGAAAATGTCAAGTTATCTTATTACTGCTTGACTTTAGCAACTGTATTAAAGTTCTTCAGTCAGGAGTTTTTTATCTTTTTGTTTTATTTTATTAACATTAAAGAAATAGTTCACCCATAAATGAAAATTGTGTTAAAAAAGAAAACAGTTTATTTCGTCTGTTAAACCTAAAAATATTTTAAAGAATGTATAATTTTTTAGTCTTGTGCTGAACTCAAAAGAAGATATTTTGAAGAATGTGGGTAACCCAACAGTTGTTGGTCCCCAGTGACTTCCTTTTTTTTTTCTTTCTACTATCAAAGTCAGTGGGGACCAGCAACTGTTGGATTACCCACTTTCTTCAAAATATCTTCTTTTGTGTTCAGGACAAGACCACAAATTAATACAGGTTTGGTACAACATGACAGCGAGTAAATAATGACAGAATTAACACGTCGAGCAAATGACGCCCACATCATTCAGTGAAGTAAAATGACGAGATGTACTTGTGCTATCAGGGTTCTGAAGCTTACCAGTAGTCCGGTATTGACCCAATTACATACCGGTCCAAAAAAATACTGGTTCTCGGTACCCATGCCTACCTGTAACTAATCCATGCATTTTTGCAAGAAAGATATCCATATTTAAAACGTAATAAACACTTTTCTATCACTTCCGCAATCTGTCATACGCGGAAACTGTTCCGGCAGATGACGTAGGACGTCAGTGTTGCTTGATTAGTGACGAACGCGGAGAGAGAGAACAAAACAAAATGCCGGTCATGAATTAGAAGAACAAACTGAGGATTTTTAAAGAAAAATGTCAGAGGTTGCCTTTCAATATTTCACTCGTACTGCGTCAAGTACTCACGGACGCCACCGCGTAACGGTGACTCTGGCCTGTTGCAGGGACCCCTTCTGGCTAAAGCGAGGCATGATCCTAGACATAGCGCACAGAAGAAAGGTTGTCACGACAGATGCTTCCAACAAGGGTTGGGGAGCGCTGTGTGAGGGCAAACCCTCCTTCGGCCTGTGGTCCGAAAAGGAGTCGGGCCTGCACATCAACTGCCTAGAAATGCTAGCAGTGTGTCAGCCCTGTCAATTCTTCCTGCCGTACATTCAGAGACATCATGTGCTAATACGCTCAGATAGCAGGTCCGTGGTGTCATACATAAATCACCAGGGCGGCCTCGTCTCAGAGCGACTCTGCATGCTGGCGAACAACCTTCTTGTGTGGACTCAGAACAATCTGCGCTCACTGAAGGCGATGCATGTGCCGGGCAAAATGAACCAAGGAGCAGACATGTTGTCAAGGAACAATGTCTCTTCAGAGGAATGGACACTCCACCCACTTGCGGTTTAGAAAATTTGGGAAATCTTTGGCAGAGCTCGAGTAGACCTCTTCGCCTCCAAAGACAACTCTCACTTCCCAATCTTTTTTACAAGGAGCATGGATGCCTTGGCCCACGAATGGCCCAGCCTTCCGCTCTATGCTTCACCCCAGTTGCTCTGCTACCGCAGGTACTCAGGTGAGTCAGGGAACAATGGCACAAGCTGATTCTAATAGCCCCCTCTGGACGAACCAACCGTGGGTATCGAAGTTATTCCAGCTGCTGAAAGTAGCCTCATGGCCGATCCCCTTGAGACGGGACCTCCTCTCTCAAGCAAACGGCACAATATGGCATCCATGGCCCGAGTTATGAGCCCTGCATGTGTGGCCGCTCGACAGGAGCCTTCCGTCCTCCCAGAGTGTGTCCTAAACACTATGGCAGAAGCTAGAGCCCCGTCTACCAGACGCCTCTACGCTCTGAAATGGGCCATTCTCTCGACTTGACAACTACAGTAAGATCATGTTCACACAGCGCACTGTCAGTCAATAAATGGAAAAAAGTAACTCAGATATTCTCTAGTAACTAAAAAGAAATGCGTTACTTTACTAGTTACTTATTACGTAACTCGCATTACTTGTAATGTATTACCCCCAACACTATATATATATATATATATATATATATTTATAAGGTAACAAAAATTATTTTTATAGTTTAATTTCAGTTTAATAAACCTGGTCCACTATCAGTCACAGGGGCTCTTGGAAAGATGCAGCTCATTTACTGATAAACATTCCTACATCATCCACAGAAGCTTGCTGAATCAGACATACTCTCACACTTCATATATATACAGCCATATAAAACACCAACCCCCCACCTTCCCTTTTTTACATGAATGAGTACTTTCGCAGATAAGCTAATACCCCAATGGGATTAACTAATCAAGTGAAAATGCAAGGCACTAATTCATGGCCGAATTGTCAGGTCACCTTGAAAACCAGCCTACCGATGCTGTAGCGGCTGAACCCTGACTCTAATACCTCTGGGACAGGGTTATTAGTCCACCGTGGAGTCATTAAGATAAAATATGACTGTTATTCATCTTGTGAAATGACTACCCGATGAATACAATCATTTAGCCCCCTCCCCCCTTTTTTGTTGCATGTGTTTGTTTGCAAAAATATATGCTCCCATCTTGAAAAGTTCTGTTGCTGGTCAAATGTAGTGTAAGTGAGGTGAGAATGTAAACCTGTGGTATCGAAGACAATTTTGTTGTATGTTTACTTCGATTCTGGCCACACACATACTCACAATAATAAACATGTTGAGATGATGTGGCCTAAAAAGTGAAAAACTCATTGCTCAGTTGATTAAACACTGGAATTTTGTGCACTGCCCAGAAATGAGGTTAGCAAATGGCTCTTGCTGTAGCCAGTTTGGAATTGCACAAAGGAAAAGCAGGAGAAAACACTGTCTGCAGTGCCCTGGCTTCTCCCCATATTTGATGAATGTTGGGGTACGTCACTCCCTGTCAAATGGGTTGCTGTTGACTCCAAATATGGCTGGACTGCTGCATATGAGAGGTAATTGCCAGGCTGAAACTGAAAGCCTTGTGCGGGCCTCATCCTCAGGGCGCTCGGATTTCTGGTTTTTGCCACAGAAATGAGAGAGAATGTGAATGAGAAATGAATGGACAAGATGGAGTTTAACAACATGGAACTCTATGCATCAAGTGTGTGGCTGCATTTTCATTATGCTCAACTCCTTTTTCTACTTTACCTTACAATTTATTGCTCCTGCTTCAGATTAGATACTGCACTGACCTGGGTTGCTGGTTTTATTTTAGTGGTATTATGATGGAATGCTCCCTGACATCTGCACTAAAGTCATTTTGAAGTCATTTGTTTCATTAATGAAACCTATTCATTGTTGTTGTTTTTTTCTCTCTGGGACTAAGACCAGACAAAGACAACACCAACATCATTAAACTGTGACTTTATAAACATGCAATAAAGATAATACAAATAAAATCTATCTCTTTATAAAAAAAATATCGTCAACAACAAAATTCCAGAATTCGGCAGTGCACAAAATTCCAGTGTTTAATCAACTGAGCACTGAGTTTTTTGCTTTTTAGGCCACATCATCTCAACACGTTTATTATATATATATATAATAAATAAATAGATACATTCAATTTAAGGCCTGTATTCTGTTTGCAAAAGCTTAGCTTCGATTCCATAAAGAAAATCTGGTTCATTTCTTTTGTTGAACAAGAGAAAACATAGAGAAATTTGCAAGCCTTAAGTTACTGTAGTCCCCCTTCTACTAGATCACAATAATTTATTTTTATCTATATATTGAAAACAGCTGCCTTTACAATTGTCCTTTCATTAACTGGTATAGGAATATTGAAAAGACTGCATACCACACATTAAAATTATCATAGCTTTGAATATATAGCTGTTAAATGCTGTATAGATTTTAATGCATTTTGTTGCATCTCTTAGGACCACCAGATGTGGAGCAGGCATGCGAGCCCAGCGTTCGCACGTGGAGTCCGCATAACGGCATGGATCTGGGAATGGTACCTCCCCCCTGCCCTCTGCAAGGCTGCATGTTACAGCTGGAGTTTGCATATCCGGTGGTCCCTGGCTCCCTCACAGTGTGGGTGACCTTCTCCTCCCAGGAGGAAACAGTAATGCCTGCCATCCACAATATCATCCTATTGACTGTCAGTGGCAACAACCTGTCTCTGGGTCCCAGTAATTTGTTCTGCGACACACCACTGACCATCAACCTGGATGTGCATGAGAAGGTGTACGGCATGCAGTTTTTCACCATGGAGCAACATTTGGAAATTGATGCTACTCTGCTCACATCCAAACCTGATTGTTCGCTCTGTCGAGAATGTGAGCCACTGCACTATCGGCTTCTGCGGCAGCCGTCGTTTATTCACTCACCCCAGGGCATCATGCTAAGAGACTCGAGGCGAAGATACGTGGACAGGTGAGTCTTTTGGATTAATAAATAATTTGGTGTTCAATTTGCTCATTCACACGTTAACTAATGCAGTGAATACACTGGCCCTTATTGTAAAGATGTTAACAGTTATTTAAAAAAAAGTATTTTTGTAGTATTCCTGGTAAATAATTTACTGTAATTACATGTTTTTAGGTTCTGGCTAGTGATTAAACCCTCTTACTACCTCTTCCAGAAAAAGTCCTATTGACTTTGGAATTTGTCTTCGATTTGCAACTGTTTTACCACAGAACAAAACTAACATAATTGAAAGTTAAAGTGCGAAATGTGCCCGGTCAGCATTAGGCACAGCAAATCCCTGCTCAAATCTTATGGTGTCTCTCTGTTCTTTTTCAATTCTCGAGTGAAGCCAAAATAAACAAAGAGAAGGATACAGCTGCTGGTTGATTTCAGTCCAGCTCCTGGCATCAGAACGCCAGTTAACATGCTCTGCCATCTTGAGGTTGCTCTGGCTGGGCACCTCTGGTTTAGGCAGTAACATACTGACACTTTCCCACTTAAGGCCAGATACTGGGTCTCTGGTCAGCGTTTCTGTATTGGCCACTTTGGGATGCATGCAAAATTGAGGGTTTAACTTGCCACCCACAAATATAGCTCAAAATTGCAGAGACCTCCAAAAGTTTTGAGAAATGTGCGGATCACAGATTTATCTACCACCAGCACAGATTAGCTTTGCTCATGGTAGAGGGGATCAGGGATGGGTGTAAGATGGGAGCGTTTGTGATGCTGCTGTTTGAGCATCTATTGGAGAAGTTGTGTGCAGGAATGAAAGGTTGTAAAGGTTTAAAATGGTTTGCATATCCAGTATATTCCTATTTTACAGATTATTTAAGACTGACACCACCCCTTTCAACTGGTTTGATTGAGGTGTTTACATGAAGAAGTTTTTGGACTTTTTAATGGAGCTATCGGTTATTAGCAGGGTATTAACATATTATTACACACACACTCTCTCGCTCTCTCTTTCTCTTAAAAAAAAAAAAACTGTTGCTGAGGCTGTACCTTTAGTAATGTGCACCATTTAAGTCATAATATGTACATTTAGGGACACATATCTACATTTATTGTACTAAAATGCACCCTTTTGGATTAAATAAGGTGTATCTTTTAGGTTTCAAAGGTAAAAAGTGCACCATTCCAGTGTCAGCTTTTATACCTCTTTTCCCTGAGAGCACAGGTTGTCCGTAAACATTACAACTGAAGCAATGTTGTGTTTAATTAAATAAATATACTCTGTACATGATAATTTACCATTAGTGATAACATCTGCTGCTTGGAATTAGAGTCACTGGAGAGACAAAAATATATTGTTCATGTTAATATAGTGCATTACTGTACTGATGCAGGTGTGCAGATGCATCACATTGGCACAGATTTACTATTTTTTCCACTTTCTATTTTCTTAAGTTTATAGGACTTTTTCCTCACCGTATTGTGCATGCTCTTTCTCCACTATACTGTAGCTGAATAAAGCAGACATGTTTTTGATGTAATCTGAGGTAGGTAAGGTTTTGGCTCAAGTAAACTATGGTCAACTCACAGCTGGGTTTGAGAGTCTGTTTTCTGAGTGATGTTGATTCTGAGATATGAGTCAATTACAATCACATACTCTGAGGTCCCATGCTGAATGCATTCATTACCTCAGCTCTGATCCAATAAATATATTGATCTTTGGTAAATATGTTCTGACACCTCTGCCTAACTTGGGTCATCTGTGTATCTCTCACTTGGCACTCGCTCATTCATTTGAATGGGGAGCCTTGGGTTTTAAATTCATACAATATGGGACCTTAAGGTATGTTCATAAATATGAGAGTAGGGATGAAGCTCTGGAACATTGGAGTAAATCACGGAGGGGGGTTGACCCTGGATGCATGTGACTCTGGCCTTCAGAAAACCCCCAGCCATCTGCTATTCCTCTCCCTAACCTGGCCCTCTTTGCTGTCATGGCTTCAAAGGGCACCCCTGCTTTGAGCTGCCAAGACCCCCCTGCCAATGAGAGAGAGGCCAAGACAACCGGCCTACTCATCCACTTTAGGGGCCCCAGCTTCATGGAACCTGGTCCTCTTTGGTCTAAGACTCTTACTTATGTTATGTCAAGTCCACTGGCTAAGGCATTCCAGAAGAGCCACCCTCCTACTGCTAATGGTGGAACGATTACAGAGGTTTGATTTGGTGCCCCATAGTCCTTAATCTCACTGGAAAATTGCTTTATCCAGTTTACGGGATAAGTACATTTGAGAGAAAATTGCATCAAATCAACATATAGTTCAAAATTGTCATGATTTTTTGCATAGTCTGGTTAAGTGTCGTATGACCACTTTTGAAATTTGTCAAGGGATTTGGGGCAAGACAGTGCTGGGTGTTTTGGGACATGGTGACCTTTCACGTTTACTTGAAGATTATCCTAATTCCTAATTGGATTTGAACCAAAATGTTCCACGAAGAACAAGAATTTGGCCTAGATTATATGTAATGTTGCATAGGGAACGCGCATGAGCTATACACCACTGTAGAGCTTTTGACGTCATAGCTGACCGCAGTAATCCCTGTTTAACAGAAGGAAGATTTGTACTATGGAAATGTTGAAGTTTCTTTCTAAAGTCACCGCTATGAGTTGATCTCCTTTATAAATGATTGACATGACTTCTCAACCAGAACAACTGGGAATGACCCAACTAATGATTTATCTACGTTGGTGTATTTGCTGTATTACTGCAGTTCCATCATCCTGACTGATTCCGTAGAAATACAAGGAAAACCTAATCTGCTGTGGTTATGGAAATATGACTATGTGCGGGCACTGGTGGAATTCTTTTAAAGGTACATTGTTTAGTGAGAACTACTGGTGGCTTGCCGAAATGTTGGCATCTCATTTGAAACCATCAGTTGCCATTTGCCCAGAAAAAACTTAATCTTGTATATTCTTTTGCAAAATAGAGAACATATTGTTGCTTGCGTATTGTGTTTCTCTGGAGGAGGTCACTTGAACAGCTACTTTCTTTTGTCTTCAAGCACTTCATAAGTCCTGAAATGTATCTGTGGTCAGTCTTCCAACAAGTATCTTTCTTTTTATCAAGAATTCCAGAAGGAGGACATTTTCATTTGATGAAGTATTGTCTGAATATAACTATTTCACTAATATGTATTCATCGTTAGACAATGGGGATAAAATAGGTGACAAAAATAATAATCCTAAAGTCATTAACATTTTAAGGTGTTACATTAGAGATCAAATCACTTCTAGTTTCTCTGTCTTATATATATGCCATAAGCTTATTGGCAGGCCTGCTGATCTCTCAAGAGTGGCTGGCTCATGACATCATATGACATATCTTCAGCTGCACCGGTTCAATTGAGAATACAATGAAACGTGCATTAATAAGCCACAGATGAAGTTGTGTTAAAGGGTGGATGCTGAACAGAGGATGATGGCATGCTCAGAGACTGATATCTTTAACACCTCAGGACATGTGTGAGGAAGAACGTCTGGAGGCTGATGTCTTTTTATGCAATAGGAAGGAAGCGGAACTGGTTCTTCATCCATAGGTATAGGCATGAGTACTCGGAAGTGATGGCAATGATCAATCATGCAATGATCTGAACAATTCTCATTTGAAAACTAAAAACAGCTATAGTCAAAATTTTCCAGTACATCTGACATCATTTTACATCAGTACTGGGTGTGTATTTCCTTAGCTTAGTAAGTAGAAGCTGTGAACTGGGAATAAATTGTTCATTGTTGGTATAAACTCGATGAGTACAATCCCAAGAACACCATCCCTACCTTGAAGCGGAAACATCATTCTTTGAGGGTGCTTTTCTGCAAAGGGGACAGGACGACTGCACCGTATTGATGGGAGGATGGATGGGCCATGTATCATGAACAACCTCCTTCCCTCAGTAAGAGCATTGAAGATGGGTTGTGGCTGGATCTTCCAGCATGACAATGACCCCAAAAACACAGCACGGGCAACTAAGGAGTGGCTCCGCATTTAAATGCATTTAAATGTCCTGGAGTGGCCTAGCCAGTCTCCAGACTTGAACCCAATAGAAAATCTATGGAGGGAGCTGAAACTTCGTGTTGCCCAGACCTGTATGGAGGAGTGGGCCAAAATCCCTGCTGCAGTGTGTGCAAACCTGGTCAAGAACTACAGGAAACGTCTGACCTCTGTAAATGTAAACAATAAAAAACTACATACAGAGGCTATTCCAACAGCAGGGCTTCATAGTAGAAGTAGAAGTCTGGGTGCTGAATTGGCCTGCCTGCAGGTCCAGATCTTTCACCTATTTGGCATTTGACATTTGGCATATCATTTACACTTACATTTAGTAATTTTGCAGATGCTTTTATCCAAATCGACTTACAATTTGGGAATGTATAAAGCGATTTATCTTGAAGAGGCAAACAGACAGAGGAAGTGCTCGTAACACCAAGTATCAGGCCTTGTTCAAATAAGTTCAAGCTAGCAAGGGAAGGAGAGAAAGGTAAAGAGCATTCTGAATTACTTGTAGAGGTTTGATTGTGTTTGATGGAAGTCCAGCCAGAAGAGCATTGCAGTAGTCCAGCCTAGAAATGACAAGGGCCTGGACAAGAAGTTGTGCAGCATGCTCTGTCAGAAAGGATCTTTCTGATGTTGTGTAGTGCAAACCTGCAAGTTCGAGCAGTCTTTGCAATGTGCTTTTTGAAGGTCAGCTGGTCATCAAAGATTACACCAAGATTTCTGACCAAATTTGATGAGGTAATTGTTGATGAAACTAATTACGTTGATGAGGTAATAGTTAATGAACCTAACTGGATCATGAAGTTGGAGTGGCAGGGGAGACAAGAAGCTCAATCTTTTTCAACACCAAAACCCCAAAAAGTCATAAACTTGATGCCCAGACATCTTCAAACTGTTTTGAAAAGAAGAGGAGATGCTATACCATGGTAAACATGCCCCCATCCCAACTATTTTGAGACCTCTAGCAGACATACCATTTTAAATGAACTTATTTAGTGTATACAATTGAAAACATTTGTTATGTTATCTTTGTTCTATTGTGAATAAAATGTTGGCTCATGTTATTTGAATTTATTTTAGTTTTCAAATTCAAATTTAAAAAACGTCCCAACATGGAATTCGGGTTGTAACAAAATACTACGGCTATGGACATTTTCAGCCATGAGGTAAACACTGAATGTACTAAACGTTTTCTTACAGTTCACATGTGTCTGATGATAATGCATAATGTATGTTGGGCTCCATATAAAAAATGTGATTTAGCAAACATGATCTCTGGTTTCATATGCGCTCTTAAAGGGACAGAGCTCTTCATGTTCATGCCATTTGCGTGGATCACCATCATCATCATCATCATCATCATCTTGTTGATAAAGTACAATCACACAGACCTGGCAGTCCTGACATAGCTTTGATACAGCACCATCCAAGTTCTCTTCAAAGTCTAGAGGTGGCCTTCCTAAAATCTGCTTTCTGTTTCTATTTGTGTCATATTTTTCCCTCATTTGCTTTTTTCTTTTGTTTGTTGTCTTTCCTTTTTCCCTCCTTGCATGCACACTCACTCTTATTTCTCTCCATTCCACCTTTTTATGTCAAGTTGAATGTTGACTTATAAGGTGTATTGTGAAAATTAGTTTGGCACGTGCTGTGCCTTCTGTGTGGCAACTGGCCCGACTCATCCTAGAGTCCTGATTCAACAACATACAGTCTTCATAATGCATCCGTTTAGCTTCCACACTAAAAAGTGTCTGTTAGAGCTAAATAGATAGCTAAATATTAGAAGATATTTTGAAGAATGTGGATAACCAAAGACTTTGACAGTAGGGAACACTGTGGACCAGCAACTGTTTGGTTTTCCACCTTCATCAAAATAGCGTTTATGTTTAGCAGAAGAAGGAAACTCAGGTTAGAAGAAGAATATAATATTTTTTTATTTGTCTCACACACAATTATACAGAGTATAACCAGCAGTGAAATGTGTTCTCTGCATTTAACCCATCCAAGTGCACACACACCCGGAGCAGTGCACCCGGGGAGCAGTTGGGGGTTCGCTTCCTTGCTCAAGGGTCTCACCTCAGTCGTGGACAATTTCTGCCGGAGCCGAGATTCTAACCCACAACCTAGGGTTAAAAGTCCAACGCTCTATCCAATAGGCCACGGCTTCCCCGGTTTAAAACAACTTTTGAGTAAATGAAGTTATAAAAATAAAACACTAGCCTATTTTTATTATTGGGTGAATTATTCCTTTAATGTTAATAAAACCCCAAACACAAAGAGAAAAATCACTCACTAATACAGTTTAATACAGTTGATTTAATAGGAATCAATCTATGTAGTGTTTTATTTTTATATTTGTTCATTCAGTTTCTTGAATGCTCCTGCTAAATACACCTATTGTAGCCTACCTGAAAATAAAACACTGTTTATTTTATTTGTATAGTATGTGTATTTGTAATGTGTATATCTGTTCTCATTTATTTTAATAACAAAATAAAATATTGACAAAGTTTATCTTCACCCACTTTGGCCTAAATATCCGCCTTCCGAATCGTGATACACCTGGCCGAGGGGGAACAACACCCCCTCCACCTTCGGTCTGCGATTGTGCCCTTGTAACGCCATTTCGCCCCTGCCCCGGAGGCCTGTGCACACCACTGCTCTACAGTGCAATAGAACGACAGCAACAGGACAAGACACACATTGTACAATAATAATATACAGATATACAAATAGGCAATATACAAAAAGCAAAAACACAATATATAATATAGACTATTATGTGTGTACAGGTCTGGGGTGTGCAAATTTGAAATGAAGAAACAAGTATTTGTGATGAATAAACAATATAGTGTTGAGTGTTCCACATTTATTGTCATGTGTTCATGAGATGGATTGCTTGGGGAAATAAACTGTTCCTGTGTCTGGTCGTGCTGATGCTCAGAACTCTGTAGCGTCAACCAGATAGTAACAGTTCAAAGAGGGAGTGTGCTGGATGTGAGGGGTCCAGAGAGATTTTGCCAGCCCTTTTGCTCACTCTGGATGAGTACAGTTCTTGGAGACTGGGGAGGGTTGTACCAATGATTCGCTCAGCAGTCCGGACTACCCTCCGTAGTCTTCTGAGGTCAGAATGTTTATATGTGGCACGTGTAAATTGCTTTTCTCTTTGCAACACTTATGTTTTTCTTGTTTCATTTTATGGGACTTTCACAGATGTTTTTCCCCTTATCCAAAACACAGGCACTTGCAGCGTAAACCTCTGATTTGTTTTGTCTCTTATTAAATGTTACTGCTTCCCTGCCCATTATAACAGGCACCTTATAACTCTGCTGATGGCAGCACAAAAACACTTGGCCTCACGTGAACCTACACCATTTGAAATAAATGTAATGTCTGTGGCACTTAGGCAATTTGGCAGTGTTGTTTTGTTAATCAGCAGAGAAGTGCTTGTGTTTCTCAGGGGACGAGTCGTACGTAGATGCAAATAATGAAGGCTTTGTATATTTTCCTCTAGCTTGTGTTGGCTCTTTGATTAATGACTGGTGTTCATGCATGTTTTTGTGTAGTTTTGGAAAGCTGAGAGATTTGGGGTTTCTGCCTGTTACAATATAGGTGGATGTGAGTAGACAAAATGCACATGCAGCTTTCATGTGATAGCATGCATGCATGGCTTTCTTTGTCTGTCTATGGTGGGTGTAAGCTAATATGTCACATATAAGGGGAACAGGTCAATTTAGCTCAAAGGGAATAATTTATGATTTATATGGAATTTGAACAGACTTACTATTTTTTTGTTTTAATGTTGCAAGTTGCTCTGTGAAAGAGGCTTGTTGGTTAGGCTTTCTTCAGACGGTTGGAGCTAGGCATCTGATTTACGATGTTGTCCTGTTTTCTAAGGGCCTCCCTGGATTTTCGGCTCCTCATGTTTCGATGTTTTGATCGAATCTTAATTTGTCTGACTCATTCTGATCCTACATGGGGTTTGTCCGAACTTTAAGAAATTCCTTAAGGCATGTAACAGTAAGCAGATATTAACTGTATTTGATTGCAGAATAATATCACAGATGTGTGTATATTGCCTGTTTTACAATGGCCTTGTGAAAAGACGTGTGCTTAATTGTACTGAATGTGCACTTGAAGTACTTTAAATCTTTCAAGTACATGAAAAATTGTGCTTTCAAATAATGTAATAAATACTCACCCTTATGTTGTTCCAAATCCGAAAGACCTTCATTCATCTTCGGAACACAAATTAAGATATTTTTGAAATCCCAAAACCTTCTGACCCTGCGTAGACAACGGAATGACCACGTTCAATCAGTAGTTCAACCTTAAATTTATGAAGCTATGAGAATACTTTTTGTGCACAAAGAAAAATAACTTTATTCAGCCGTTTCTTCTGTTCTGTATCAGTCTTTGACACTCATTTAGAAGAATACCACAATGCATACGTGTGCATTCCTCTGCTTGCAAACAAGGTGCAGCACATCCAGGTTCTACGTCAGAAAGCCGGCTCCAGAAATTGAAGAAATTGTTGAATAAAGTCATTATTTTTGTTTTCGTTGTTCACAAAAAGTATTCCCGTAGCTTCATAAATTAAAGTTGAACCACTGATGTCCCATGGACTATTTTAATGATGTCATTACTACCGTTCTGGGCCCGGTAGTTGCTTTTTTTTGGTGAACTTTCCCTTTAAGTTCACTTTTAAAAAGTGCTCTTTGGAATTCTGTAATAATAAATAGAAATTTGTAACAATATTACATTTCCATTCAATTTCTATTAACAAAATAAGTTTTCAAACATATTATAATAAGTTGGCAATCTATTTAAAATAAATTGTAATGCATATGCTTCTATTTCACAACAGAAATAGAAGCATATAGAAACCTAAGGGTGGGAAACGTAAGGGTGGGTTATTTTCACTTTTCACCAGAATATAATAGAGAGTATTTACTCTGTTACTAAATGCATTTGTACTGACCAAAGGTCAATGGCCTCCAAGAGACATGCGAGGTGGACAGCACTCTATTTCACTCTGAGAAGTATATGACAATGAGAAGATGCGACTCGTGTTTTTTTACAGATGTCCTCTGAGAGATGAAACATGTCTGGCCTCTTTTGCTCATTATCAGCCACCGCAATCTTTCACCACCAGAAAGCTGTGACTCTTTCCTCTAAGCCTAGCACTTAGTGAACAGGTTTTGGATACATTGTCTCAGCACAACTTCTTCCCTCATGACATCTCCCATGGTTCAGATTGGGTACAGAGCCTGCCTCCTCAGACGACACAAGATCGGATATATCTTTTCTCAGACCCAATATCAACCACTAGCAGCCGAAGGTTCAAAGTGACAGCTGAGGAGTGTGTTGCAGTTTTAGAATCAGCACTAAACTGGCACTACGATTGCATAAGAGTTTTCAGGGTGTAGAAAGAGCTGTGTCGGATTGACTCCGATCCTGTAGTGTAAACTTTGGTGCATTAGCTTCCTAAACTCATCAAATTTAGTACGGTAAGATCAGAGAGGTCTCACTGACCACTATTAGGAGGTGTTTGAGCTATGCTGGAAATAATAGGGAAATGAATGGGGGCTAGGTGCAAAAACAGATATCCCACCCTGCAAAAAAACATTTCATGGAACTAGTGTCAGAACTATCAATATGTGGAGGTGGGTGGGATGTATGGAAGCCTGTTTCCACTATGTGAAAAAAACATAATTGTGACTTTTATCTCACAATTCTAACTTTTTTTCCTCACAATTGCGAGTGTGTTTTTCACAATTATGACTTTTTTCCGCTTATAATTGCAAATGTATTTATTTCAATTCTGAATTCTCTTCTTTATATCTCACAATTTTAAATAAATATGTCACAATTCTGAGGAACAAAATTGTGAGATGTAAACTCAAAATTGCGAGATATAAATGCACAATTCTGGCTTTTATTCACAATTCAGTTTATATCTCACAATACTGACTTTTTTCTCTCAAAATTTAGACTTTTTCATAGTTGAGAATTTATACGCTTTTTCGTAATTCTGAGTTTATATCTAAATATTTTCTGTTAACTCTTCTGTTATTTAGCAAGGCATATAATACATACATAATCAGGGAAAAAACAAGTATTTTACATTAAAGTATCAATCACAGAGGGCAAACACCGCCCCTTAATGCAAAAGTACATGTATACATTTCCAAAAATGTGTGATTTTTATTTTGTTTTTCCACAGGGACGTTGAGCATGGTGGGGTTTACACTTACCAGGTCCAAACAATCTCCAGTCGGAGTGTGAGTGAACCATCACCTCCATTGACACACCGCCTTGGAGCTCCATACTGTGGAGATGGTCTCATCCAGAGGTGGGTTTTGATATGTTTCTTAACCAGGGGACCAGGACCCACTAGTGAGCCTTAGCAAACTTCCAAAGGGGGCTGCAGGAGGTTTTTCAATTATTAAAATTAATATTAAAGTAAAAATAAAATAAGGACCTTCAAATATTCTGTTGCATAGTGAAGAGCCTTCGAGAACTTTAAAGGGGTCATATGATGATTTTTTTTAAATATCATTATTTTGTTTATTTGGTGTAATATGTTGGCATGCTTTAATGTTCAAAAAACACATTATTTTTCAAATACTGTACATTATTGTAGGTCCTCCATGCCCCGCCTCTCTCAAACACTTAGTTTTATACAAAGTCCCTCCTTCCAACAAGCGCAGTCTGCTCTGATTGGTCAACTGGCACAGTACATTGTGATTGGCTGACACCATTAGTACGAGTCGGAAATTTAAAGCCCCTTTCCATAATCGCAAGCTTTAGCTTTCACATTAAATGTAAAGACCATCAGCTCAAGTGATGAAGCTCATATGTGTTTGCAGTACACAAACCGCGGTTGTGTGACCGTGTCTCCCTCTCTCTCATACACAACTAGCAAAACTCTGCATTTGAGCAATCAATAGCAAATACTTAAACTGATAACTAAACATACAGTTGTTGATTCAGAAGCGCCAGATTGTCATAGCAAAGTAAGGATTACCTCTTATCCTAGGTTCACAAAACTGTCATCCATAAAATGCGTTGCTGTTCTGTTGTAAGTAATCTTAATGATTCCTAAATGCATCTACTTTCGGCAGGCCAAATAAAGTGCTTTTGCATTCACATAGAAAAACACAGTGTCTCCCTGACATGACTGCTTGCGTGAACACTACTGCGGTTACTAAAACCACGCCTTCTTTCTTTGCGTGTGAACATTTGAGCGGAACCACACAAATATTTCCACATCTTGACATAGACATGTGGGGGCATGTTTGAATGAGCCGTTTTAGGGGGGCATAGCAGAGTCTTACATTTCATAAATAGTATCTCTTTGATTTTGAGACTTTAGTCTTTGCAACTTCAGGGATCTTATCTATGCACAATACGCTTATACAACTCCAAAGAGAAAGGAAAACATATGACCCCTTTAAATTATTTAAATTAATATATTGTTAAAAATATAATATTTATATTATTAATAGTACGTTCAAATCATCTTACTTAATTAAAGGGATAGTTCTCCCTAAAATGAAAATTCTGTCAATAATTATTCACCCTCTGTCGCACATTCGTAAGAGTACCACAACACATGCGTGTCGTGCTGCTGACACAGTAGCCAGCATTTTGTTTGCAAAGAGAGGAATTCACTCGCATGTGTTGTGGTACTGTCGTGGACGCGTGTCAAATTCTGACACGGAAGATAATAAATTATTGAATAAAGTCATTATTTTTGTTTTCTTTGCGCACAGAAAGTGTTCTTGCAGCTTCATAAAATTAATGTTGAACCGCCGATGTCACATGGACTATTTTAACAATGTCTTTACTAACTTTCCGGGCCTTGGATGTGGTAGTTGCATTGCTGTTTATGCAGGGTCAGAAAGCTCTTGAATTTCATCAAAAATATCTTAATTTGTGTTCCAAAATGAACAACGGGTCTTACTGGTTTGTAATCCCATGAGAGAGAGTAATCAATGACAGAATTCAAATTTTAGGGTGAACTATTCCTTTATAATAAAAATAAAAAAAAAATGTATATGGCAGTTTTTATCTTTTTTTTCAGTTTTAGTTTGTTATTTTTGTATATTAATTTAAGATGTTTACGTTTTTCATTTAAATTATATATTAAAACCAGGACTTGACATTAACACCCGCTAACCCACCAAATGTGGGTGGATTTTGGCAATAGAGGGTAACACGGTCACTCCCACTAACCACTTTAGTGGGTTTAATTTTCTATAGCCTACAGTAACAGACGTCGACATTAAGGCTTGTCTCAGAAAAGTGGATTTTTTTTTTAAAGGGCAAGTGCAAAGAATTTTACTTCCCAAACTGGCCAACTAATCTGATTAAAACGTCTTATCAGGGAAGTACCAAAATGTCAGCAATAATAAATCTGATTCAATTACATTTGGTGTAAACAGCAATTGATAGTGGATAATCAACAGTAACGTACTCGGTTACTATCGTAACCTTGGTTCCTTGAAATATGGGAACGAGTACTGCATCGAGTATCTACGCTAGTATCGGAAAGACCCTTTTTTCCTCTTCAACTGAAGCCTATTTCAATCAAGCAGTTATAACTGCACGTGATTGGTTCGTGTAGGATTAAAAAACGAACCAATGCACAGCAGTGGCGAGCGAGCCAATGGCTATGCAGCCCGCCATTGCCCGCCAAAATGGTAGTGGGGTTTGGCTATATAATCAGCTGCCTGCCACCGCATCTCAGATTTCTTCGAAGGAAGCAACCGAGCGTGCAGCTCATAGCACGGCCAGAAACGCAGTACTCGTTCACATATCTCAGGGAACCGAGGTTACGATAGTTACCGAGTATGTTCCCTTTCGATATTTCACTCGTACTGCGTTGAGTATTGATGCTAGTAGGGGGAACCAGTCCAATCACGCCGTGCTATGACATGGAACGACTCAAAACCAAGACTCATGTGCGATTAGGCCCAGGGTAGTCAATAGAATACACCAAGCACATGGTGAGCCTTAGGGGTCATCCGTGGCCTGGGTGTCATCCCGTAAGTGATACCTGGCATCCATATAGTTATGGACAGACCAAGCAGAAGAGGAGCTTGAACAATGTTGGTCAAGTGAACCCGGAAGATTGCTACTTAAGCAGAAAGGACCCTGGCCTGCAAGGCAGGGACATCCAGGTTGTTAAAACCTTACAAATGTGGACGGCGAGGACCAGCCGGCCGCCTCACAAATGTCTGAAATGGACACCCCACTGGACCATGCCCAGGAAGAGGTGATGCCTCTGGTGGAATGGGCTCTGACTCCGATGGTGCACTGCAACCCCAAGGAGGAGTATGTTAATGTTATAGCATCCACTAACCACCTAGACATTCTCTGCTTCGTGACAGGGCCACCTTTAGCGTGGTTACCGAAGCCAACAAAATGCTGTTCTGACTTTCTGTACGAGGCAGAACGCTCAATGTATACTTTCAGGGCTCTGACCGGGAAGAGCAGGGATTCCTGGCTGCCCGTCAGGGGGGAAAGCGTGGAAAGTGCTATGACCTGATATCTGAACGGAGTGGAGAGCACCTTAGGTACATAACACAGCCTTGGTTTCAGGATGACCTTGGAGTCGTTAGGCCCGAATTCCAGGCAAGCAGGATTGACGGAAGGGGCCTGCAGGTCTCCTACTCACTTGACCGATGCCAGTGCTAACAGCAGGGCAGTTTTCAACGTGTACGCTAAGGCTCGAGGATTGCAATGGTTCAAACGGGGGCCCTTTTAGGGCCCTTAGTACGGTTGGTACGTCCCAAGGTGGAACTGTACGAGGACACAGGGGATTAATTCTCCTGGCGCTGCTATGGCTGCCGCGTAAACTTTGATGGTGGATGAGGAACGCTGTTTATCCAGCATCCCCTGCAGAAATGAAAGAACCACTGACACATCGCAGGTGAGTGGGTATAAGTTGTGGTCTTGACACCAAGCTGAGAAAATTGACCATTTCAGAGCATAGAGGCATCTAGTAGACGGGGCTCTAGCTTCTGCCATAATGTTTAGGACACGCTCTGGGAGGACGAAAGGCTCCTGTCGAGCGGCCACACATGCAGGGCCCATAACTCGGGCTGTGGGTGCCATATTGTGCCGCTCATTTGAGAGAGGAGGTCCCGTTTCAAGAGGATCGGCCACGGGGCTGCTTTCAGCAGCTGGAATAACTAATAAGCTGGAATAATAAGAATCAGATTGTGCCATTGTTCCCTGACTGGCCTGAGTACCTGCGGTAGCATAGAGCGGAAGGCTAGGCCATTCGTGGGCAAGGGCATCCATGCTCTTTGTAAAAAAGATTGGGCAGTGAGAGTTGTCTTCGGAGGCGAAGAGGTCTACTCGAGCTCTGCCAAAGACTTCCCAAATTCTCTGAACCACGAGCGGGTGGAGCGTCCATTCCTCTGAAGAGACATTGTTCCTCGACAACATGTCTGCTCCTTGGTTAATTTTGCCTGGCACATGCGTCGCCTTCAGTGAGCGCAGATTGTTCTGAGCTCACACAAGAAGGTTGTTCGCCAGCGTGCAGCGTCGCTTCGAGACGAGGCCACCCTGGTGATTTATGTATGACACCACGGACCTGCTGTCTGAGCGTACTAGCACATGGTGTCCCCGAATGTCCAGCAGGAAGAATTGACAGGCCTGACACACTGCTAGGCATCTTCCCCACTGCGTTCAATCAGGCTCGGGTAACCCCACTGCTCAAAAAAACCTACATTAAACACTTCTCTCATAGAAAACTACAGACCGGTCTCTCTCCTTCCATTCATAGCCAAAACACTCGAACGAGTTGTCTTCAACCAGGTCTCATTGTTTCTTTCAGAGAACAACAAACTGGACGCTAAACAGTCAGGTTTCAGGAGTGGCCATTCAACTGAGACAACGCTACTCTCAGTCAATGAAGCCCTGCGAATTGCAAAAGCCGATTCCAAATCATCAGTCCTCATTCTGCTGGATCTGTCTGCCGCTTTTGACAGTGTCAATCATCAGATCCTCCTGTCCACCCTCTCATCACTGGACATCACTGGGATTCCACTTCACTGGTTTGAAACCTATCTCACTGGTCGGTCTTTCAGGGTTGCCTGGGGAGGGGAGGTATCCAAAGCACATTAATTGGTCGCTGGGGTTCCCCAGGGACCGGTTCTTGGACCCCTCCTCTTCTCCACATACACTACATCACTGGGTCCCATCATACAGGCACATGGCATCTCCTACCATTTCTACGCTGATGACACACAGCTCTATCTCTCATTTCCACCAGATAATCAAACGGTAGCTGCACGGATCTCAGGCTGCCTGGCAGACATCTCGGCAAGGATGAAAGAACATCATCTACAGCTCAACCTGGCAAAGACTGAACTTCTTGTCTTCCCTGCCACTCCAAATCTACAGCATGACTTCACGATTCAGTTTGGTTCATGAACAATTACCCCATCAGCTTTGGTCAGAAATCTTGGGGTAATCTTTGATGACCAGCTGACCTTCAAAGTGCACATTGCAAAGACTGCTCGATCTTGCAGGTTTGCACTACACAACATCAGAAAGATCAGGCCCTTTCTGACAGAGCATGCTGCACAACTTCTTGTCCAGGCCCTTGTCATTTCCAGGCTGGATCTCCAACAAACACAATCAAACCTCTACAAATGATTCAGAATGCAGCGGCACGACTGGTCTTCAACGAGCCCAAAAGAGCCCATGTTACACCTCTCTTTGTCTCCTTGCACTGGCTACCAGTTGCAGCTTGCATCCAGTTCAAGACACTGATGCTTGCATATAGAACAACCACAGGCTCAGCACCCACCTACTTCCACTCACTATTATGAATCTACATCCCCTCCAGAAGTCTGAGATCTGCTAGTGATCGACGCCTTGTGGTACCATCACAGAGAGGCTCAAAATCACTCTCCAGAACATTCTCGTTCACCATTCCTGGCTGGTGGAACGATCTTCCAACTGTAATAAATCTATGAAGCTATTATTTCAGCTCCGGTGAATCATTAGCTTACAGATAAAATATTGCTTGATTAAAGTAATATTAATCTTTGACTTATGATTTATACTGTATTAACATTTCGTCCAGCGATCACTAACATCAGTATATCTTTAACAATTTAGTTTATTTTAAAGTGTAAAATAGCCCTCTTTGCTATTTCATAACTGAGACCATAAGGAAGATCACGAAAAAGGACACTGTCCTCTCTTCTGCATTCAGATCTATTCACCAGTTCAGTTAGGATAGAATCTTAGTTTGAAATACTTGCGTTGATTTAAGTTTCAGCAGGCAGAATCTTTTGTTTCGTCCCACGTGGTGTCCTCGTGTTTCCTGGAAACCTCAGATGGTTCACGTCGCTGTTGTGTGACGTCACTGGGAAAACCCTCTCTTGTGCTCGGTGGTTGCCTGGTTCTGTGTTGAGATGGAAAGCGTTGTTGAGCTGCTGGTTCTGTGGTGTTACGGCTTTACGAAGTCTTGGATTCGCTTAGCTAGTTTGTCTCAGTCCGATGTTAAAGGCGAGCGTCCAGCGAAGCTTCCAGGGCATCCGCGAGCAAGCAAGTTGAAGAGCGAGGATGAAAGAGAGCGAGCCAGAGCGTAGTGTCCACTTTTAAACGGCACTAGTTTGGATACGCCCCCGGCGGCTGTCCCAATTAGATTGTTCTTGTGTCCGAGTCACTGTTACGCGGTGGCATCCGTGACGTCAAGCCGCGGATGGAACCCTCTGCTTCAGCCAGAACTGGATTGGTAGCATGTGAAGCAGACCCAACTGAAGTACCGGTGAAGCCGCTACCATAAGGCCCAGCATTTTCTGGAAAGCTTTGAGCGGACGGGCGGTGCCTTCCTTGAAGGAGACCGCGTGGCGCTGAATTGTCGTGGCTCGCTCCGCTGAGACAGTTGCTGTCATCTGCACGATAACTGTGCCCAGGAATGAAACTCGTTGGCTAGGTGACAGTATCCTCTTGGCAAAGTTGACCCTGAGCACCAGGCAATCTAAGTGGCTGAGGAGGAGGGTCTTGTGCGATATTAAAACCGCCTGCCACTGGGCCGACTGGACTATACTCGATGCAGTACGAGTGAATTATGGAAAGGGAACAAGGTCACGCCAGTTGAGTCTCATGCAGCCTGTCTTTAAGTGAAACAATCTTGTGGAGAAATCAAAATAAATAAATTCAACTGCATACAGAAGAAACATGCAGTAAAAATTTAGTTTTTATATTTATAACATAGAGACTAACCTATAGTTAAGCAACATAAAACAACCAAGACAGTGTAGTTTTCCCTGAAAACCATGATTTCAAATTTGACATAGATTTTATACAAGAGTTCAAATGAGTACTTAATATACATTAAATTGTAATATACAATGTTACCTGTTTTTGCTCGATCTGGTTAACAAAAATAATTCCAAACAAAGATCATAGCAGAATAGTCGTGCATCTCTGAGGAAGACAGCAGTGTTTCATTACTAAATGATTCCGAGTTTTTGAAATTATATTATGAGTCAATGATTCAGTGGTCTATTCATAAAGACTGCCATTTATGAATCAGCCATCTGAACAAATAATTTGATGTAGCGTAATGTTTAAGTAGCAAATGTTTTTTCCAACATTTCATATTTGTATATATATATATAAAACACATAAAAATATGTACATATAATGTAAAATACCAAGTTTATAACATTATGTATGCTGTTATAATTTTGCAATGTAAATGCATTCCTGATACATTTCAGCTTCATTAAACTGTGTGCAAATGCATCTAAATGCCACTACAGCTGCTTCTGTTTCTTCTGCAGTGGAGAGATCGGTTTTGTTAAAACTGATTTAATTTTACTGGTGACAGTCCGATGGCGTTGTCTTATATTAAGTGATGTTATTAATAAAATGTAGGAATCTGATATGAAAGATGACACATGTATTTAATACAGTTAGGGGAAAAAAATCCCTTTCAGTTTTCCCTTTAAATGGAAAATCACCTGGAAATCATATTTTTTTGTATGTAGTAACTAGTCATATAAAACGGAATTTCTCAACAACAAAATTGTGGCCAGTGAAAAAGCTGAGTGGCTAGTAATTTTGGAAAACCATTAGCCACAGTGGCAGATGAGCAAAAAAGCCCAAAATAAGATTGTATTAATATTGCAAGTAATATTAGTAATATTAATAAATATAACAATCTAACTCCATCGAGATGTAAACTTAAATCATGTTACTCTTTCCTCTCAGATACGTTTTTTATTTTTTATTGGAGAACATATAGTTAAAATTAATTGTGGTTAATCATTGTACCTATATTGACTCCTAGACTCTTTTAAAATATATTTTTTGTTATAGTTTGGTTAGTATTAAATTATATAAGGGGCCTTTGAATATTGTGATGAATTGTGGGGGTCAACAAGGTTTAGAGGATCACTGATTAAGGCACTGATTTAGAGGATCATGAGATTGACCTTGAAGTTAATCGGTGCTGCCTCAACAAGACATTTTAAAGTTGTTAGAAAATATACTGCCATATCCACACTGCAGGTTTCAGATGTTCATGCTTTTGGCAACACAGATTCATATCAACCAGGGGAAATCATCATAATGTTTATTACATATGCATTGATTTATTTCAGGTCCCTGGGAGAGGAATGTGATGATATGAACACTATGAATGGAGACGGCTGCTCCAGCCATTGCAAGAAGGAGCATTTTTTTAACTGTATTGGTAAGTGTGGAGAGAAAGCGTAAGTGCGTCAGCGGCTCATTACAGCCATCATCTGTCATAAGCCTACGACTGCATGTCAGAAAGTGTGGCATGCTTTTAAATGTAGTCACTGCTGTGCATCAGTTTTTATTGACGGTTTTGCGAGATATATTATCGTCTCACTCTGAAAAAAGCATCTTTTAGAGAAGCACTTTAGATGAGCTCTTTTGTTCACTCCCTCCAGAGTCAAAGCAATTTTTTATCACTAGCATTATGGCATCCTTGTAAAATCTGTAACACATTTAATTAAAAACGAACACACTAACAAAATCATGAAAGATGTCTTGGCACCGTCTCCTGCTCTGTAGTATTAATAAAGAATGCTTTCCGGTCTCCGTTTTTATGGTCAAAGCCTGAGAAAAGATTACGTCATTGAAAGACAGCTGACAATTTTGTTTCCTGTTAGACACAAATGCAAAGAGCCTTATACATCCAAAATAGACTATTTTACTGCTCATGATATAGACCAAATCTATGACACCTATTCAGTGATCAGCAGATTGGCTTCAATCTATGTAAAAATAATGTTGAACAAATAAAGAATCATGGTTTCCACAAACATATGAAGCGGCACAATGTTTTCAACATTGATATTAATCCGAAATCTTTTTTTTTTTGAGAAGCAAATCAGAATTATTTCTGCAGGATCATTTGGCACTGAAGTAATGTATGCTGAATATTTAGCATTGTTGGTATATTCACATAAAAACAGCTTTAAAAAGTATTATTTCACAATATTACTGTTTTTATCAAATAATTGCAGCCATGATGAGCAGAAGAGACTTAGCAATCTTATTAATTCTTTAATTCAGAATATCAGACATTTAAAAATTTTCTCTGAGAGTTTTTACTATTTATTGAAGGAATCACATCTGTGAGGCAGCTTGGAACTTTTGTTTTTATGTGGAACCATCAGGCACCATCGTGAATGAAGCATTTGTCTTTCTGACTGTGCAACTGATTGTTTTTATAGCTGCACTCTGCTGAACCAAAAGTTAGCGTTTGGTTGTCCTTATCTCAATATAATGTTATCTATGTTAGAATTAGAATCGAGTTGCCCAGGGAAGGTACAATTGCTCGTATCATCGTATCTGAGGAGTGTAACGGTGCCATGGTATGGTGTGGCGCAGATGTGTGTGCATGTATAACTGTAGGTTGTGCAGAAGGCTACGTGAACAATAGTTGTGTGTGTGAATGTGTGTGTTTGTCCTCCTCTGCAGCCCCTCGTTTCAACATCAGCAGAGGGGAGTGCTGGAATTTATGCAGAGGCTCGAGCCAACTTGGCACGGCAAGCCTCTGTCCTCCTTGCTGGAACCCCTTACATTGAGAGACAGACAGAAAGAGACAGAAAGACCATCTGTGTCTCTTTATCACTAAACATATGCTCACTATATTTGGCACTTTCAGCCTTATTCTGTATAGCAGTTATGCATTCAACTGACATGGCTTGGTAGTTGATTAAATTGGTAGAAACACTTGACAAAAAGGTCCCATTAGTTAACATTGTGCAAAGCATTACTAACAATGCATTAACTTACAATGAGCAAAACATTTCTTACAGTATTTATTAGTCTTTGTTAACCTTTGTTAAAAATACAACCGCTCATTGCTAGTTCATGTTAGCTCAGGTGCATTCAAAATATTTTACATATATTAAATATATAAAACAGTTATTTACTTGCTAAGTTGTTCATGTTAGCTCAGGTGCATTCAAAATATTTTAAATATATAAAACAGTTATTTACTTGCTAAGTTGTGTATTAAGCAATTTGTTTGTTTGTGTGTGTGTTTTTTGTATTAGTAACATTGTAAATAAATGCTTTAGAAGTATTTTTCGTAACACTTTAGTTTAAGAACCAATTTTCACTATTAACTAGTTGCTTATTAACAAGAATATTACTAGCATATTGGCTGTTTATTAGTGCTCATAAAGCACATATTAATGCCTTATTCAGCATGACCACATTTTAGATCACTTAATCCTTAAACCCATACATAAATTTAACAACTACCTTACTAACTATTAATGAGCAGAAAATTAGGAGTTTATTGATTTAAAACTCAGTCAAGAGTTGATGAGAATTATGGCCCAAAATAAATTGTGACGGAATTTTCAATGTTACATATTTGTGTTAACTAATATAGTTAATAAATTAACCTTATAGTCAAGTGTTTACATTACATTTAGTTTAAATGTATTGTACCTGATTTGTTCGAAACCTGAAAAATGCTGCCTTCAGAGGTAGAAAGGCATCAAGGCACATCT
The DNA here is from genome assembly GCA_027564155.1 of Gymnocypris eckloni scoliostomus. NCBI lineage: Eukaryota > Metazoa > Chordata > Actinopteri > Cypriniformes > Cyprinidae > Gymnocypris > Gymnocypris eckloni. The sequence goes on along the minus strand of CM050414.1, from coordinate 41,585,701 downwards.
GAAACCAATGTTTGCGCAACATCCTGTCTGCAAATATGCCTTCATCTGGTGGGATACTGAAGGCAGCACAGATGTATCTAGAGTCCAAAATTAACACCCGCAAAGCACCAAATTTTATAAACTTCAATGCAATTGGCTAGTAACTTTATTGGGACCTGCGGCATGATTTGAAATGACATTTGAGAAGGAAAATCTGATCCTCACTGATGTAAACTGTTTGAATGATACAGAGGAGACATTCAAGCCATCTGCAAAATAAAACATCTGTTCCTATTCTGTAGAACTCCATGTGGTGACACATATGTTGAATATTGCTCACATTAGGCCATAAAAGTGAACACTTTAGAAGAAGGATCTGTGTCTTCACAGATTTGAAGTGGGTCCAGTTTCTCTCGGAAACAGAAACTGGCTCTTCTCTGATGGGATGCTGTGAGTATGACATAGTCAGTATGGAAGGGAAAACGATCTAATAAACCCAAAGATATGGGGACAAAAGCATGTATATATGCATATACACTCACCGACCACTTTATTAGGCAAACATGTTCAATTAGCTTGGTAACACAAATTTCTAATCAGCCAATCACATGGAAGCAATTGATTTAGGCATCTAGATGTGGTGAAGACGATTTTCTGAAGTTCAAACTGAGCATCAGAATTGGGAAGAAAGGGGATTTAAGTGACTTTGAATGTGGAATGGTTGTTGGTGCCAGACGGGCTGGTCTGAGTATTTCAAAAACTGCTGATATACTGGAATTTCCATGCACAGCCATCTCTAGGGTTTACAGTGTGTGGATGGTCCGAAAAAAGAGAAAACATCCAGTGAGCGGCAGTTGTGTGGATGAAAATGCCTTGTTGATGTCAGAGGTCAGAGAAGAATGGGCAGAATGGTTAGAGATGACAGAAAGGCAACAGTAACTCAAATAACCACTCATTACAATCAATATATGCAGAATACCATCTCTGAATGCACAACACGTCAAACCCTGAAGCAGATGGGCTCCAGCAGCAGAAGACCACACCGGGTGCTGCTCCTGTCAGCTAAGAACAGGAAATGGAGGCCACAATTCGTACAGGCTCACCAAAATTGGACAATAGAAGATTGGAAAAACGTTGCCTGGTCTGATGAGTCCCGATTTCTGCTGCGACATTCAGATTGTAGGGTCAGAATTTGGCATAAAGAACATGAAGCATGGATCCATCCTGCCTTGTCTCAATGGTTCATGCTGGTGGTGGTGTAATGTTGTGGGGGATATTTTCTTGGCATACTTTGGGCTCCTTAGTACCAATTGAGCATCGTTTAAAATCCACTGCCTACCTGAGTATTGTTGCTGACCATATCCATATCTTTATGACTACAGTGTACCCATCTTCTGATGGCTACTTCCAGCAGGATAATGCACAATGTCACAAAGCTCAAATCATCTCAGACTGGTTTCTTGAACATAACAGAGTTCACTTTACTTAAAAGGTCTCCACAGTCACCAGATCTCAATCCAATAGAGCACCTTTGGCATGTGGTTGAACGGGAGATTCGCATCTTGGATGTGCAGCCGACAAATCTGCAGCAACTGCTATCATGTCAATATGGACCAACATCTCTGAGGAATGTTTCCAACACCTTATTGAATCTATGCAACGAAGAATTAAGGCAGTTCTGAATCAAAGGGGGATCCAACCCGAGATTAGCAAGGTGTACCTAATAAAGTGACAGAATCAGAATGAGCTTTATTGGATTGTTCATGAGATTGATTTCTTGGGGAAAGAAACTCTTTCTGTGTCTGGTCGTTCTGGTGCTCAGAGCTCTGTAGCGTCGACCAGATGGTAATCGTTCAAATGGGGGAGTGTGCTGGATGTGAGGGGTCCAGAATGATTTTGCCAGCCCCTTTGCTCACTTCCTCCTTAACCTCCAGTCTGTAAGCAGACTCGTCACCATCTTGAATGAGGCCGATCAGTGTGGTGTCATCTGCAAACTCCAGGAGCTCGATGGAGTGGTCTTTAGATGTGCAGTCATTTGTGTACAGGGAGAAGAGCAGTGTGGGGAGAACACAGCCCCGAGGAGCTCCAGTGCTGATAGTACGTGTACTGGATGAGAATTTTCCCAGCCTCACTACCTGATGCCTATCTGTCAAGAAGCTGGTGATCCACTGACAGACGGAGGTGGGGATGGAGAACTGTGTCAGTTTATTCTGAAGGGTGTCCGGGATGATGGTGTTAAAAGCAGAGCTGAAGTCTACAAACAGGATCCTCACATAAGTCCCTGGTCTGTCCAGATGCTGCAGGATGAAGTGCAATCCCATGTTGACTGATTCATCTACAGACCTGTTTTCTCTGTTGGAAAAACTGCAAGGGGTTCAGTAATGGTCCAGTGGAGGCCTTCAGATAAGCCAAAACCAGTCTTTCAAATGATTTCATGACCACATTTTCATGACCACAGACGTTGGACTACAGGCCTGTAGTCATTAAGTCCAGTAATTTTGGGTTTATTTGGGATGGGGATCATGGTGGATCATTTGAAGCATGAGGGGACTTTGCACAGCTCCAGTGATCTGTTGAAGATCTTTGTGAAGATGAGGTCAAGCTGGTCAGCACAGGTTTTAAGGCAGGCTGGTGACACACTCTCTGGTCCTGGTGCTTTCCTTCTTTTGTTCTCTCTGAAGACCTGGCGCATGTCATCTTCACTTATTTTCAGTGTAGGTGTGGTGGAGAGGGGGTTGCTGGAGGTGTTAATGGTTGTGTGGAGAGATGTTCAAACGGGTCAGGGGTGTTTTTCCAAACCTACAGTAAAAGTCATTCAAATTGTCTGCCAGTTGTTGATTCTCCACAGTGCTGGGGGCTGGTGTCTTGTAACTGGTGATGTCTTTCATAGCCTTCCACACTGAAGCAGAATCACTAGAAGAGAATTTGTTCCTTAGCTTGCCAGAATAATCCTCTTTGCCAGTCTGATCTCCTTTCCAGTGTGTATTTGGCCTGTTTATACAAGACTATATCCCCATTTCTGTAAGCATCTTCTTTGTCCTGACGGAGCTGTCTGAGTTTTGCAGTAAACCATGGTTTTTGGCCAACCAATTTTTGGCATCTTCATGAACGATCTTTCGAATCATGGTTTTCAAAGTGCGATTAAATCGTTCCACCAGGCCGTCCGTTTGGGGGTGAGAGACGCTAGTGCAAACAGATTTAATGCCCAATAATTCGTAATGCTCGCGTAACATACGTGACATAAATGCCGTGCCTTGATCAGTGAGAATCTCTTTCGGGATACTCACTCGGGAGATTATGCGAAACAAGGCATCCGCCACACTTTTTGCGGAAATGTTGCGGAGTGCCACTGCCTCCGGGTATCGCGTTGCATAATCCACTAGGACTAATGCAAAGCCGGCTGGAGAGACTGTCCGTCGATGGAACAGACCTGTTAAAATGCATTTTTTTGCGTTTCGTCCCGAGACTGATCCAGGGTAAAATCATCACGCTCCAAGAGGATTAGCTTCTCGGCAACACTCTGTTCCCCTGTCTCAGATCCGGTCGGTCACGGATCAGCCTCCCCCGTCCGCACGTCCGCCTCCTCTCCCAGCTTTCCATTTTCCCAAGAGACATCCACACACAAATACCTCAATAAATGACCAAAGGGGCCAATTGGTACCCAAAATCAGCGGATGCCTGAGGTGCAAGTTAACTGCAACCTCTACATTATGCTTCTGTCCCCAAAATTGGATAGCTAGGATCATTAGCGGATACTCGACCACATCCCCATGCACACACCGCACCTGAACCACGTGGCTCTTATCCAATGCCCCAGGCTGAATCAGGCTTTGATGGATCGAGGTTTGATTACAACCTGAATCCACCAAAGCCCAATAAGTACCCCCTTAATACCCACAGCTTTTTGGTACATGTCAGCTTGATCGGGGGCAGCCTGCGGGTGTCCAGAACCCGGATCAGTGTCCCCACATCCATCACCGGACACCGATCTATAAAGTGCCCTGGGTCCCTGCAATGCCAACAGGCCGGCCCAGACGTCCCCGCCGCCCTAGTGGCAGGAAGTGGGTCAAGAGATGGACGTGGAGAGAGTGGAGGAAAATGAACAGATGGGCTGCTCTGACTGGCAAGCCCTGCCTCCTTGGGCATGGACCTCAGCCCTGCTGACTCCGGGGCCGGACCTCCCCTCCATTGGGGTTGGGCTCGAGGAGGGAGATTTACCCTGAGACCTAGGGAGAGGGACAGGATTGGAGGTAGAAGGAGGGGGGGAGAGATAGAAGGCAGGGTTTCGCCGACCCCCTGGCATGCCACCATCTGGTCCTCCTCCAGTTGAATTGCCAGGTCCAGCGATGTCGGGCAATGGCACTGGACCCACTATGAGGTCTTCTTCGGGAGCCGTGCAATGAATTTCTCCAGCACCACAGGATTGATGATATAGTCGACGTCGTTTTCCCCGGCCAACAGCCATCTGCGGCATGCGTCCCGGAGCTGTTGAGCCATCACGAAGGGCTGGCCGTTTCCTCTAGTGATCAGCTCTAGTGATCTGAACCACTGACGGTGCTGCTCGGGGTTTAGGCCGACCCGCTGGAGGATGGCCAGTTTGAGGTCATTGTAGACCACGAGGTTCTGAACCGGCAGTTGTTGGGCAGCCATCTGTGCTTCCCCCGAAAGCAGCGGGATGATACGCATTGGCCAGTTCACCTGGGGCCACGCACATGTCTCTGCAGTCCTCTTGAAGAGGTCGATGAAGGCCTCCGGATCATCCCGTGGACCCATTTTGGTTAAAGGCACGTGGGCTGGCAAGGCCGGGACAGATGAAGTTCCCCCAGCCCGAACCTCCCGGTCCATCCAGCTCCGGAACAGCTCGCGGTTCTCCTGCTGCATCTATACGAGGATCTGGAACTGATGTTCCTAGTCCTCCCTCATGTCCAGAAACGCCCGATGATGCTCCTGGTGGAGTCCTGCGAGCGAGTGGATGACCTCCGCAAACGGAACTTGACGGAGATGACATGCTGGCGGCAGCTTTCCTACTTCCTTACTGGGTTTCGGCACTAATGTAACTATGTAAGGAAGGAAGAGGATAGGGTCAGCTCACGAAGACTCGTGCTTTTATTCCAAACGCAAAACAATAAACATACAACTCAATGTCGTGCTCTGGTGCTTTAAACAGTCTTCACTCTCCCAATCACTCTCACGTAGATCTCTCTTATGGTGTTTGAGCCGATGTGCACGCACGAGTTCTCCTTCCCATTTCTCTCTGCTGCACGTTCTCCAGACGCTCTCTTTTATCTGGTTTCTTCACGCTCATCACTGCAATCAGACACAGGTGTTATCACTTTGCACTTGACCCACTTACTCACTGCTCGTCTCCCAAGCCTCTCTCCCACTGCAGATCCCACTGAACCACGCCCCCCACGCCACAAAAAACAACAACAACAGTCAAGTTGCTAGGCAATTCAGTCAAAAGTACAAAGACAGCGCTCTGATGTAGGCTACAACATTGAATTTATATAAACATGATGAGATTTTGCCAAAATTATCTTCTTTGGAACAAATAATAGATTAATGAGACCAAAGACTACTCGTTAGATTTACCCAAAACTAATTGTATTTCATGTTCAACTACTATAGAAACATCAGAGCCAGCGGTAAATCCCAGAAAATCTGGCAGAGGTGAGGAGCTCTCGGCTTCATGAATGATCAACGGCCGCTGACGATCTGGAGCTCATGTCTGAAAACATTGAAAGATATTTTTTAAATAGACGTATTTATTACCAAACTGCACATGTGAACTATAAACAAGTACATTCTCTCCTGAAAACCTCTTAAAACTACATCACATGACACAAAAACAGAAATATTTATACAATTATTCTGGATTTGGGCATCTGCCATGATATTTGCTGTAAGAAGTAGCGCAAGAGGAGTGATACAATTACAAAGGGTGAAAAGGCTGTTAGAGCTCTGATATCACTCTAATATCGCATTTTTATCAGCCAATCCGATTTGACCAGAAAAAAACCGTTTTATAAATATATATATACAGATTGAAAACAGTTTCATGGCTAGTGGAGTCATTTATGGCTGATCAATGTTCTGAATTCACTCATCATTGACCAGAGGTGGTCAGTAAAGAAAGTAGCTTTACTTCGTTACTCTACTTAAGTACATTTTTCAAGTATCTGTACTTTACTGGAGTAGTTTTATTTTGAGTAACTTTTACTTTTACTTCACTACATTCCAAAGCATAAGATCATACTTTTTACTTCACTACATTTCATGAAACATCGTTACAATACATCGCGTGCTCCGAGACGCAGAAGTGGTGTCTGATTCATAAACAAACTGATTCTTTTCAATCAACCTGTTCAATCGGTTCACAAATCTCAACAAACGATTAATTTATGAATAGAAATTATCAGATTGCAGCTGTTCTAGAGTCGACAACTCACTGATTCAAATGATCCGTTTAGAGCAAGTCTCTAGTGAACCGAACTCACAAGAAAGAACCGGGAGATCTTGTGAGCGCGCGTGCGTCTGATGCTGCGAAAGTAAGTTACTAATGTCGAATTTTAGGATTAATTATTGTAACTGAAAATCATATTTAGGTCAAAACTGTCAGTTGTTTGTGAACTAAATCTGCTGTAAAATGTGATTTATTTAAGCCCACTGAAATGCTTGATTGCATACACATCAACATCAGTGTCTCTGTTTTAGGTCAAAAAACTAAACATTAAAATGACACAGATTAAATAAAATAACTCATGCACGTTCATATTCCCCACTGCTGTAACGTTAGGAGTTTTATTAAAATGCTATGCATTTAGCCTTGTGATGTCTGTTTTTTATATGGTTTATCAACAGTATACATTTTTATATGGATTAACTTAGATCAACCAGCCGAGTAGACATATTAATATTTATTCAAAACCATATTGAAAAAAAGTAAATATTGTTAACTGTATAGCTAACAAGCTTGCTGGTGCTAAGTTGAGGAATTTTTTAGATATAAAGTCCAACTATTTTTTATTCAACCACCTAGATAGATTGCATCTGAGGGAAAAAGAAAGGATGTGATGTTCAGAACATAACTACAGTAATTATAAAACTGTGAAGTGATGCCCACTGGGGGCATTTAGCCAGGGGTGTTTTTACACCACAGCCAAGGTTTGAGAAGAAAATAAATATTATGAAACTCTAATTATATTATACTTTCCTTAAAATTGTCTTCCTAACTTCAGGCCTTATTCTCATGTCATATATAATGGTGGCATTCTACAAAACAAGATTTAAAATAAGATTAATTTTTTTCTTACTGGTGAAAATATACAAAATATATAAAAGATAGTCAACTCAGTTTACTCTTAGGTACATTACAATGCAAGCTTCACAGTGAACATTACTACATCATTCTCGTCAACGTAGTCCATATCGACAACAAAATATATATTGACTCCATATAGTGTTTTTTTTTGTGAAAATCCCAGGTCTTTTGAGCAGAAGGATTATAAAAATATGTGCAAATATAATATTAAATTAAGTAGTCTATATACAATTGCTAAATAAATATATCTATCCGTATTTTTTTAAGTATATAACATTTTTTACTCAAATACTTGATTTGTGTACTTCATCCACCACTGTAAGTGTGGATGTATACTTTGCTGCTTTTGACATCCAATACTATTGTGTGTGTGGTCTTAAAAACACAAACAAGGAAGTAAAGTCTTTTTTTTTCATTTTCACAACTCTTGGTACTAAACTAAACTCCAATAGATTATCAAATATTTGTAATTGACTTTCATACAGAAAGTCACAAAGTATTTGTTTAACCATACCTAATAAAGGCTTGATACAGACCAATGTTCTTCTCAGATTCCTTACAAACTATTATCTCTACTCTACCTTAGGTACACCAAAATTTACCCAAACATACAATTCACAGCAGTTTCTAGCTGAAATTATCACAGGTGGCAATAAAACACTAACAACTTTAATTCCTTTCCACAGAAATTAGACTTTTACCATAGTGTATGATTTGAAAATTAACAAATTTTGTATCACATAATCAGCTCCATATATTTGGCTATTCTGACATTGCTCTGTAGCACATCTGGTACAGCATTGCACTTGTGTAGCACTTGGGTATGATTCCCTAAAATTATAAAATAGCTTAAAGCAAGGCATTTATATCTCATATTTTCATTTGTTAACACTATTGTTTAAGGTTTATTGCGATAATACATAGAGCGTTAAACTTTTAGGGCCATTCACCTGACATTAAATTCTGAACTGGCACTATGCATACACCGAGTAACATGTACTTTGTGAAAAACCGAGTGCTGCATTAAATTTTAGCCTGACCTGTAAGATAGTTACTCGAATACATGATAGTTATGAAAGCCATTAAAATAATATTGTTGATGGGACATATCAGATTGATTATTATGATTATGCATTAAATTAGACTTTTACTTAATGCTAATTAATGTGGGGATTAAACAATAACTAGCGGACCTTCAGGTCATCATGTTATCAGGATAGACTGAAAGAGAGGAACCAGTCAATGACTTTGTTGTGCAAGAGGTCTATCAGATGTAATTTATCTTTCTTTTCTCTTTCTTTCTTTCTTTCTTTCTTTCTTTCTTTCTTTCTTTCTTTCTTTCTTTCTTTCTTTGTTTCTTTCTTTCTTTCTTTCTTTCTTTCTTTCTTTCTTTCTTTCTTCAGTGAGTTTAGGCTCTATTTTCTGATTTGTCACCGTGGAGTCTTATGAAACTATATGCAAAATAATGAGCAACTTAATAAACTCCTTTAGTTAACTGAAATATTTTTATGCTGTAACGTTTTAATAGATAAATATTTATATTTTATGGATTTTTTGAGTGATCATTCAAACAATAAATAACTGAATAAAATGCAAGAAGAGCTCTATTGCAACTCTATGCACATATATGATATTTGGCTGTTTATAATTTAAGCATTTTTACAAAAATACAAAGTACATTTTACTGTTAAAAGAATAGTTTTGCTGAAAATGACAATTTTATATCATCTTGTACATACCAAATATTTTGCGAAAGACAACATGAGCAAATTGATTAAATATCATATGCAATTCACTGATCAAATAAAGGATTCACAAATTAATTTGAATCCCCCTTTTCATATATATAATTCTGATAAATTCTGCTTTTCGTGCTGTTATGTTTTCAAGTTGTATGGATAGCAAACTTAAGATGCAATGTTGTCTCTGTAATTTACAGTAGATTTACAGACTGCAGAATTAATATCTGATGTATTTGATATATACTTTAAAGAGATTGCACCTTCTTGTTTGTAGCTTGTACCATGGCTAACTAATTTTGAAAGACTAGTTAAGGTACTTAAAATTTTGAATAGTTTGTGGCTTAACAAGCTATAGTTTCAAAGCAGCTTCCCAAAATGTGTATCATAATTATATTCAGAGAAAATACACATGCTACAAAGTCTGCAGTACGTTTTTTTTAACCTTTAATATATATTTAGTATTTTTTTGAATTTATGTGATACTAACACGATTGTTTCTGTCTTTCTCAAACACAAACATGCAAACTTGTGTTCAGATGAGCCCAGCATGTGCTACTATTATGATGGCGACGGCGTCTGTGAAGACTTTGAGCGTGAGACGAGTGTGAAGGATTGTGGCCTGTACACGCCGAATGGTTTTCTAGACCAGTGGGCTACCTCAGTGGAAGTGTCCCATGATGAGAGACTGTACTGCCCAGCTGACGTGGCTGCTGGATATCCTGCTATTACTAAGGTTAGTGTCCCACTAGATTTAGCCTTAGATACATTCATACATACAGTGATAGAGGTTGCCTAGTGGGTGTTTCAGCTTGAATAGTGTAAGTTGTATACTGAGGCATGTCAACTCACTGTAGTCATTGCACCATATCACTGTGCAGATTGTATTGCTCAACTTTGTATTGCTAACATTCGCTCATGTCACCTCAAACAAACAACTCTCTTTAAAAATGAATGGTTTCTGGTCACTTTGCCATTATAAACTGGCATCGGTGTAAATTAACTTTAGACACTTTGGACATTTCTGGACCAGTCATGTTGAGTCACTATGATTTGTATAGCGCTCTTAACAATGCAAATTGTGTCAAAGCAGCTTTACATCAGCGTTATATAAAGCTGGGTGGCTTTATATCAGCTTTACACTATTTAGACGGGGAAACAGTTTGTCAAAATAGTGATATTCTCCTCTGGCCGGACAAAATCAGCAGTTTAAATCTAGGCTAAAGCAGAGTCAGATTGTGCAAAGGACTCATCTGGTACCTGTGGTCTTGTCCCGATGGCCGTCTAGAAGACAGGGTCTTCAATGAGGATCAGTCTCTGGGGCTCATCTAGTTGTCCTGGTCTCCGCTGACGTTCAGGGCTGAAGAGGTCATCTCTAGGTCCTTATCCACCATTTGATCTGGATACGAACTGTATCCGAGTGGCTGCAGTGACCATCTGATCTGGATACAGTCTGGATCTGGAAGGTTACGGTGACCATCGGAATAAGAAAGAAACAGACTACTATTAGCGTAGATTCCATTCTTCTAATGATGTATCAAGTACACCGGGTATTTTGGGAAGTGTTCACGGTTCCGGTTGACCTAATTAATGCAGCCTAACAATCCTTTAATGGATTTGAATTATATAAATGCGATAGTGCATTATGTGTAAGCCAGGTTAAAGAGATGGGTCTTTAATCTAGATTTAAACTGACAGAGTGTTTCTGCTTCTTGAACAGTGTTAGGTAGATTGTTTCAGAGTTGGGGCGCTAAATAGCAAAACGATCTCCCGCCCACAGTTAATTTTGATATTCTAGGTATTATCAAATGGCCTGAGTTTTGAGATCGCAGTGGACCTGAAGGACTATAATGCGACGAGAGCTCACTACTATTTGAGGAATATTGCTCAGCAAAAACTTTTTCAATTTGACAAGCTGTAATATAACATATGCCATCTTTACCAGTCCAAAATTGTTGAGGTTCGTGTGACACTGACGTGAAATCAGACTTTATTTGCCCTGATGGAAGGTATAATTAAACTATATAAACGATTAAACAATTTATTTATTATATTTTATATTGGGGTTTTTTTGTACAAAAAGGTCTGGTTTTAAAGCTAGTCTTGAGCCTTTTAACCCTATTTAACCCTGTTTCGCATATAATCGTTTTATTTAATTTAATTATTTATTATTATTATTATTTTGTAAATTAAAATTTTATTGAGCAAAGATTTTATATATATATATATATATATATATAAAACAAAATGTTTGTATATAAGTTTTACAATCAGAAACAAAAATAAAAAATATCCAAAAGTCCAAACTAAACCAAAATATGCCATCTGATGCATTTTTCTGATATTTATGTGGCCAAAAGGTGTCCTTACTATTTTTCTTTTTCCTTGACCGTGGTAGTTCCCTTGCTGTCTATGGAGGCTCAGAAAGCTCTTAGATTTCATCAAAAAATAATCTTAATTTGTGTTCCAAAGATAAACAAAGGTCTTATGGGTTTGGAACGACATGAGGGAGAGTAGTTAATGACAGAATGTAAATTTTTGGGTGAACACTTTAATACAAACCAGCAAAGATGACTTTATACAGTTAAGCCTTTTGGAACTCTTGCTGAATTTTGCGAAATATGGTCCTTTTCATTGAAGAACTTTGGCTTGCCACAAATACTTGCATTAGTTCCTTTGGTAAGACTGGAGATAAAATCTCCAGAGCTGAGTAGACCATAAATATGTCTGTGAAATTACACACCGACCTCAGTGTCAAATGGCCCTTGTGCACAATGTCCTGGTCTGATGCCTTCTAAGAACAGACGGTGTTATGTATGGCTGAGGAATGGCTGAAAAATTGTCTCAAAAATAGATTTTGCTTGTTAATGCAAAACCAATTTTTTATTGTTGTTGTTTGTTTGAATAATAATAATTAATAATAATAGGTTGAATATTTCCAAAACCGTTTTCGTTTATACTCTTAAACATGTAGCCCACATTACTCTAGCTTCATCTGGCTCTTAGAGTACCATCTGCAGTCTGAATTGCCGTCTGAAGTGGCATATCAGAGCTACTTGAAGAGTTTTTAAACACTCATCTTTGAAATGCTTGTGTTGTTTTGTTTTCTTCAGTTGTTTGTTGTGTCCCCTCATTCAGAAGGGTTTGGACATGTCTCGAGGCCCATTCACCCTTGTAGGGAAATGAGCGTAGCCGATAGGGATCTGCTTGGATGGTTTCAGGGTGCAGAGGGGGAGGATGGGTCTGTGCTGGAGCATCAGATGCCAGTGGGCTTGGAGCCACTGCTTTAAGCTATGTGCCGTGAAGAACAAACTGATCTTTAGGTCAAGGGAGCATATTTTCATTCATGTGAAAGCCACATCTGAAAGCTTGCACACTGTAATATTTCTGCTCTCCACTTGACATTTTAAAGACCAGCTGTGTGTCTTGCATCTAGAGAGAACACAGCGTCTTTTCTTCTGTGTGGCCTGGAAGAGATGCTCCTGATTTAGGTCAATTACTGTAACTCTAGTCCTTTTTCATCAATTTGAACCATAATTAACATTTAATACCAATGAATCACGGAAAAGTTACGCATTGTGGATGCCAGTGAAAATTCCTTTTTTATCAGGATGTTAAGTTAAATTATGATTTGCATGACAAGCTACACTTTCAGTTCAAGTTACATTAGTTTTACATTAGTAGTTACATTGCAGTCACACTATTATTTTTGCAGTGATGCCATAGAAGAACCACTTTTGGTTCCTCAAAGAACCTTACAGCGAGCAGTTCTCAAGTGTGGAGAACATTTTTCATGGACTGTATGTACATTTTTTAATGGAACCAAATGGATAAAAACAACAACATTATTTTAACATGTTTAATAATATTTAAGAGTGTACAATCCATCATTATGATTTGTACGACAGCATTTTGGTGCCACGTAAAAAAATTGAAGATTATGAGATTAAAGTCGTAATATTCCAAGAATTAAGTCGAAATTGCAAAAATAAAGTTGAAATATTACGAGAATAAAGTCTAAATGTTTCGAGAATAAAGATTAAAGTTATAATATTTTGAGAGTATATTAGCAGATTGGGAGCACCGGGAGAAATTCCAAAGTCGGTTATAGCAATAATATTCAAATCAATCCGGGGGCCAGGCAACTTCTCCCGGTGCTCTCAATCTGGGCCATTTGTATGCGCAATAGGCTATACTCTCAAAATACTGTAACTTTAATTTATCCGATTTAAATTCTCTAAAACATTTCCACTTGACTTTATTCTTGTAGTATTTCGACTTTATTCTCAAAATATTATGCCTTTAATCTCGTTTTAGAATTAATATATATTTTTTTTAAAGGTGCCTCTTTTCTTACCGAAAGTAAGTTTTGCCTCTTTGTCACCATCTCTGTTTGAAAACCTGGAAATGCAGCTCTGTGCAGAATTATCTTCCTTGCATGGGGTTGTGCACTGGCATGGCTCCAGTGTGGATGAATCTAATGTTTTGAGGAGTATGTGTGTCAGTCTGTCAGTCACCGCACAGGTGTGGATACTGTATTTAGGAATCCCAGATCCTTGCCTACATCTTGGAATATATGACCCAAATAAGAATGTTCACCATATATTGCTATCTGAACAAGTAAGTAACAAGTCTGCCACATTTGTTCTGACCAAATAAGGAAAAAAGCATTACAATAAATCGCACTACCAATGGTAGTTCAATCAAACGATTTGTTAGTTAATATCACAACTAACTGTCCAAATTATTATTATTGTTATACTTTATTATTAAATTATTACCGTTAACAACATCATCATTGCGTGACAATGAGTAAAGTATGTATTAGCGTGTAGATTTCAATTTCTGCACAGTCTAATCTCTAATTGTCAGACCATTCAAATTTCATATTAAGAAATTATTTTAACCCAAAAAGTAAACTATGCTCCCTTCGAACTGATTTTCTTTAAAATACAAATCTTGTTTAATCCCAGGCTATCTGTAATCAGAAGCACAATTAAAACTGAAATATAATTTAATTTCACCCACATGTGTTTCATATACATACAATCCTTTCTAGATTACAATCCGCCATCAGAATGATACATTTAATTATTCTAGCTGCAGTGAGAAAAGGCTATAAACGTTCCGTCACCTACAGGATCCTCACATGCGATAGCCTACTAGCCTGGACAACTTCTTTGTTTAGAGACAAAGCAGCATGCTCGAATTTCCCTTTAAAACCTACCCATACCACCCTAATTAGAAAACATTATTATAATCTAACCGTTGTGGATCGGGCTAAAGTAAGGTGACATTTTTGAACACTGGCTGGTTTTGTACTTGCTCAAATATTGATTTCAGATCATTTTTAACCCAAAAAGTTATGAACTGCAGCTTTAAAGTGGCACTAAAAAGCCGTCGTAGATTTTAACTTGATTTGCTCTGAAACTTTTCATATGTTAACTAAAGAAGTGCTTTAGCCAAGTTTTTCCTGAATGTGTTATTCAGCTTCAGGCACATGCCTTTTTTGCACAACAATAAAATAGCATGCATCCATTGTGCACTTTTCATAGCACATAGTTTTGTAAATGCATCCTTTCCTGTTCTGTGCATGTTTAAATGTCTGGGAAAAAAAATATTCACGTTGTTACACAGACCGGCTAATCGTGCATCAAAATTACTGTTGACTTATTTCAATAATTACCTGCTCCTAATTTTACCTGTCTCTTGAGCTAACTGCTGCTGGGGTCAGTTGAGGTACTTCTTACACCCCACACCTGGCCAAGCACGAACAGAACATCTTGTTTATGCGGTGGTACCAGTGGGATGCCGCTTTTAGCTGATGCTGGTCCGGGGGGAATCCACCAGTTAACAGTAAGTAAGCACACACCCTAGCAGAGTATGGTCAAATAATGCAACCAGCTGATCTCAAATGCATCCATGCTTCTCAGCAAGTGATGACGTAAGCTCCATTGCCCTGGAGGCATAATGACAGCACACAGGAGAACATTGTGCTGCTGAAGTCTGCGTGTGAACAGACACAACCACAAAACACTGGCAAGGTCTTGCAAGGTGAGAGGGACAAATGAGTCATGCCCATTTCCTTGTTGGTTCACCAATCGTCTTTAGCAATGCTTTGATTGCTGTGTGGCAAGATCATTTTGTGCAGTCAACTCTCAGGGTTTCCTAACTAATGAGATGTCCAGAGATTTAAGGCTGTCGGTTGATTTTTCGAAAATTTATTTTAAGAATGTTAATTGTATTATTTGTGCAACCAGAATTGGGGTAGCTGGGTTGCCAATATTTTATAGCTTCTTCTGCTTCATGTATAACTTAAAAAAATACTTTTTGGTTTTCCAATTGAAGACTGGACTGGCAACCACCATTTACACTGCTGGCTGTTAACACATCATGGTTTTTGGAAGCCTGTTGAACGAGGGCTGTTTATGTGATGTGGAGGTAGTGCATAGACGGACTGCTCTTGGGAAGCAATTGGCCAACCGCATATTTTCATTGTATGCCCACAGATGCGAGAGCCAATTGTTTATGCCTTACACTAGATGGTTTATGCCTTACACTAGATGACACACTAGATGGAAGCCATACAAGGTGCAGTCCCACTTATGAGATCAGTACTGTCATAAATCATTTTGTTTGATATGGTGTAGGTTGCACCTAGACGAGAAGAGTGTTCCCACTCCCAACACTGCAAGAGCTTTTGTTGCATGGCTTCCAAATGATGTTACCTCACATGGCAAACTTTGTGCAGGGTTCCATTTGATTGTTGTTTAAACCTCACAAAGGTCTTTCAATAAATACAATGCAGATGTTAGGTGGTTAGTTGATAAAGATTTGTCATATTTGTCCCAATTTTGCTGGGAAAACGAGTTCAAGTTTATCCAATGTGGGCAGTGAAAATAAACAAGCAAATATGCAAATAGATTCCAAATAAGAAATGCTAATTTCCCTTAAATTTGGTTTGGGTATGCAGAAGAAAAGCAACAGTAGAGCTGAAAGTCTTTAACCTTTAAGACAGAAAAAACAAAGACAAAATGTCTCTAAATGTTCACAGTGACACATTTTTTTCAGTATTCTAGTTAGTACAGCTGCACATCTTCACACTGTTCACACTCTTCATGCACATCGACTTTCAGCAGATTTAGGGAAATGCTTCTTCACTGAGAGATCTTGCAAAAGATAAAATTACGCAATACCTAAACAATTTCTGGTTAATTTAAGCCACTCGGTTAAAGAGGGAAATCACTGCTTGCAAGATGGGCTTTTAATAAAACTTGTCTGTGTAAGTGATAGAGAGAGAGTGCTACATGACTACAGAAAACAGAGAAAAAGTGTGGTGCTTCCTTTTTGCCCAAAACTTTATTGCACTTTTAATGATGGCGCTTACCCTCTCTTAATGTGACTGTCCATGGGCAGGAATACAAAAAAGCAGAAGTTCGATCTAACACTTTACCAAAAGCACTGGAGCTGTCAAACGTCTATTAGGTGATGCAGATTGTGTCATTTTGCATCATCTGACAGACTTTTGACAGCTCCAGGGCTCATGTTAAAACTATCATGTTATCTAACTTTCACACTTTTGCTGACATATACACAAGGACATCTGAGTGCAGGTATCACAGAGAAAGAATGTACATTGTTAATTGCACATTAACTTATATTACCAAAATTGAATCAATATAAAAGCTAGTTTAAATTCGGCAAACATATCCTTTAATCATGCAATCCAGGGGCTGATTCGGTGCCAGGTCACACACCTGTTTGTGAATAAGCTTGTTATATAGAAAAGACTGCAGTTTGCTGTGACTGACCTGAGTCAACCCTGGAGTACATTGTTTTACCTCTGCACAGGTCACCTGTTACATATCCACATATTTTGTAAAGAATTACAGAAAATGTGATATTTTTTTGTTGCAGTGATGAACTTCAACATGTCTGAATGACTGGCTTTGTTCACAAGTTCAAGTTAATGTAATCTTTAATGAAGAGGAGGTATAAAATGTTTTGTTTGCCATCCATGAAGGAGGGTTCAAACTCAATATTCACTCTGAGCAGAAAGTACCCAGGTGGAGAAGACGTAGTATTAAATGTATTAAAATATACTTGAAATTAGTAGTAGTATGTTTATAATACATTTGTATTGCCAACATGCTTATTTGAAGTGCATTAAAATATATTGAATTGCATTTTAATGTATTTCTAAAAAAGTACACAAAAATACTTTGGTAATAAACTTATGCTCAGTTACACTTTTAATGAATATGCTAAACACAAGCACACTATTAGTATATTTCTAAAAAGTATAGTATAAATAACATGTTAATAAATATACCTAAGGGGTATATCCCTTACGACAGTGTTTCTCAATCTTGTTCCTGGAGCCCTCCAAACAATATTTTTTTGACTGTTTCCTTAACCTTAATTCAGGTCATCAGCTCAGTTGGAGAGACTCCAAGACCTGGAGTTGATATGTGAGATAAAGTAGGCAGTGTTGGGGGGTGGGGGGTGAAAACCACTGCCCAAGGACTTCCTTGACTGGTTTAATGGTAACCAGTCAAGAACCAAATCTAAGGAAGGAAGAGTTGAGGTGTTGGAGGGATGCCAAAATAACTGTTCACTAATGGGGAGGAAAGTGCTGATGATTCCAGGGCCCCCAGCTATTGGTAACAATTGACTTATACAGTATGGAACCCCAGGTTTCTTTGACAGTGGCCTTCAGCTCATCTGCATTTTTTGGTCTCTTGTTTCTCATTTTCCTCTTGACAATACCCCATAGATTCTCTATGGGATTCAGTTCTGGTGTGTTTGCTGGCCAGTCAAGCACATCAACACCATGGTCATTTAACCAACTTTTTGTGCTTTTGGCAGTGTGGGCAGGTGCCAAATCCTGCTGGAAAAAGGAATCAGCATCTTTAAAAAGCTGGTCAGCAGAAGGAAGCATGAAGTGCTCCAAAATGTCTTGTTAAATGGGTGCAGTGATGTTGGTTTTCAAAAAACACAATGGACCAACACCAGCCGATGATATTGCACCCCAAATCATCACAGACTGTGGAAACTTAACACTGGACCTCAACCAACTTGGGCTATGAGCTTCTCCACCCTTCCTCCAGACTCTAGGACCTTGGTTTCCAAATTAAATACAAAACTTGCTCTCATCTGAAAAGAGAACTTTGGACCACTAGTCAACAGTCCAGTTCTTCTTCTCCTTAGCCCAGGTAAGACACCTCTGATGACAACAGTAGCCAAATTCCTTGACGCATCTGTGTGTGGTGGCTCTTGATGCCTTGACCCCAGCCTCAGTCCATTCCTTGTGAAGTTCCCCCAAATTCTTGAATCGATTTTGCTTGACAATCCTCATAAGGCTGCGGTTCTCTCGGTTGGTTGTGCATCTTTTTCTTCCACACTTTTTCCTTCCACTCAACTTTCTGTTAACATACTTGGATACAGCACTCTTTGAACAGCCAGCTTCTTTAGCAATGCATGTGTGTGGCCTTACCCTCCTTGTGAAGGGTGTCAATGATTATCTTCTGGACAACTGTCAGATCAGCAGTCATCCCCATGATTGAGTAGCCTAGTGAACCAAACTGAGAGACCATTTTGAACGCTCAGGAAACTTTTGCAGGTGTTTTGAGTTGATCAGCTGCATAGCCCTTGTAATGACGTATGACGCACAGAACGAGCTGTTCTTCCTGATGAATAAAATGTTGTATAAATCAGTGCTCTATTATTATTCAACTCTTCTTTCATTCAGTGTCCCGAAGTGGAGCCGGAAAATGTCCCACCAGTCCTTGTTTGTCATCCATGATCATTACTGCATGATCAATATAAACAGCATGGCTGCTTATACAGTAAATATTAATATATAGCATAAATATTAATTTGGATGTAGAAAAAAATAATTAGTTTGTGCAAACAGCAGGAAACTCTCTATATTCGTGCAGTGTGCTCGTGTCAAAAAATGAAATCCAAATTGAAGCTTGTGACATATAAATGCGCACATCAACCCGATCACTTTATATATCGTTCATGTAAACACTACATTCAAATTCATCAATCAGAAAAAATTGCATCCGATCGAAACTAAAGTTGTGCTAGTAAACACAGCCAGTGAGCCAAAATAAGCAAGAAGAGTTTTGCCCATGCAGCAGGAAGGACAAGCACGCAGGAGGCCTGCCCCTGTGGCTCCCAATGATTCTTCTCAATTTCCCTTTTATCTTAAGTGGTGATTTACAAACAAAATCTTGGGGTTTGGCTGTGGTTCTTTTGCGTATATGTGTGTGCAGTAAGGTGGTGGTAGGGGAGGGGGGCTTTCACTCCAGAACTACACAGCTGGTAAGCATTAGCTCTCGGACGCAATTGGCAAACCATCCCAGGCTTACTTTGTTTTCAGGAGTGAGCACTTGAGGTTGTTTGCTTATAATTAACTTCACATTGAAACACCCATTTGCTGGGTCGACCATGGTGCTGGATTATAAGTGCAATTATTCTGCATTTCACCCCTGGTCTATTTTGCTACACATACATACCATAAAGTGTGGGACCTGGTGACAAAAACAGCTACTTTTACATCACGGTGTAATTTTCTATGCTTGAAACCATACAAAGTGATCCACTGACATGACCAGCCTCACAGAACAAGATTAAGGTATTTTTTCTTTTTTTTCAGATCGGTTTTCCTCTTGGTTGAAAAAACAACACAACCGGCTCCGAGCACTGAGTGTTGATTTTTCCAGCTCCTTTTATAATTTACTGCCTGTCCTCACATTCCAGTAACCTGTGGTTTGAGTCAATAAGTTGTAGATCATTTGTTTTATTGGTTTATTTAGCCCCTCATGCTGGACTATTGGTGGGCCTTTCCTGGCGGTGATGTTGTGGTTTTACAGTGATGTCACAGTCCTGCTATGCAGCCACAGGGAGACTTCCACCACCCACTGATAGGTAGCCGTTTCTCCAATGACCTCATCAAATCAATGATAAACACACACAGAGGAGGCGAGAAGCCACTGTAGAGGTGTAGTTTTCTACATTCCCTTGTGAAAAGTACATTTTAGCGTATAGAATAAAGTACTTATCATGAAAATTATATACTTAAGTGAGACCTAAATGTAACATTTTTGGACACTTGATTGCATTTTAATTGCAATGAAAGGAAAATCTATTATAGTTTCAAGCTTATTATAATTTTACCTGTAGTGTTTTATTTGATATTACATTTAAAGCTAATATAATAAAGTTAAATGTAACAAATATACCAGCTTCATTACAAATATGTAATTACAAATATATTTAAATAAATGGCATGCAAGTTTCAATATAAATTGCATTAATATATTGTAATTGTCAATGCTTGCCAGCAGTGTTGGGGGTACATTATAAGTACATTATAACTCACGTTGAGTTATATAATAATATTACTTTTTCAAGTAACTAGTAAAGTAATGCATTACTTTGTAATTTACAAGAAAATATCTGAGTTACTTTTTTCCCCATGTATTGACTAACAGTGTGCTGTGTGAACATGATGTTGCTGTAGTTCTAGACTAAATGTGAATGTGCATTAATTCATTCCATTCGCAAAAAACAGATTCAGTGTTCATCAAAATGAATTAAAACAGTGAAGTGCAAACTCAAAATATGACGCAAACCTGCAATATTAAATATGCTAAACAACACAAATGTATCTAATCCCATTTTATTAACCGATATCTTTGCTACTGACCTTTGATGATCCAGTTCAACCATACCAATAAGCAAAAATGACTTTAGATAAACTAACAAGTGTGCTTCATTGTTTTTTTATTGCTGAAGAGGTACCATCACGGTACCATCACAGAGAGGCTCAAAATCCCTCTCCAGAACATTCTCGTTCACCATTCCTGGCTGGTGGAATGACCTTCCTACCCCTATCCAGAATCCCTGTCAACCTTCAAGCAACAACTGAAAACTCATCTCTTTCGACACTACTTGACTTAATCCAAAAAAAAAAAAAAAAACCTTGTCTTACTCTTGATGTTTTCCTTCTCTTGCTAGCAATGCCTGAGACTTGGTATTACGAGCACTTCCTCTGTCTGTTTGCCTCTTTCAGATTAATCGCTTCATGTATTCCCCAATTGTAAGTCGCTTTGGATAAAAGCGTCTGCTAAATGACTAAATGTAAATGTAAATACAGTTTCTTAAAGATCATGTTATCTGCATCTCCTGCGCTTCATCAAGCCCCTTCCATAATATATCATCACTCAAATTAATGCACGGCTCAGATTAACTGTATAGCATGTGTGTAAGACTCCAATACAGTTATAAAGTAATTATTTCATCACTAATAAATATTTCAATGAGTGAAACTGGCTATATCTATAGTTGTCACGGTACACGGGGATCCAGGAACGAGGAGACGAGGATAGAAACAAACAGGGTATTTAATGGATGACAAACGGAGGAGGCACAGGAACACAGGTAAGAACATTGACACGCTGACATTAACAATAATCCACAAGTAACATGGGGCAGAACAGACTAGATATAGGGAGACATGACTGGAAACACCTGGGACATAATCAAGATACAGACGGAGACTAATTAACTAATAATGGGGAACAGGACGGATCAAATATGGGTGAGGAGACATCGGCAACAATCAAATCCAGCTAACTGAGTTAGCGACGTACGAAGAACGGACCCCTGGTCATATTTAAAAAGTAACGCAAAAGTAATACAAGGGTAACATAACGCATTACTTTCCATAAAAAGTAACCAAGGTAACGTAATTAGTTACTTTTTAAGGGAGTAACGCAATATTGTAATGCATTACTTTTAAAAGTAACTTTCCCCAACACTGCTTGTCAGTACATTCAGCTGTACTTGAACCATATTTTAAAGACAATATAAGTAATTGTGAAATTACGTATACAGATATAATTAAGTCCTTCTTAAGTGGGTCAGAATAAGTACAGCTAATTGCATTTAATACAATTTAATGTCAATCAAAATGAGTGTTCTTGATAAAATGTGCATTAAAGCAAACTTTTAATTTGACAATATAACAATCTAATTTTAAAGGTGCACTTAAGTGTGTTAAGAAGAAAGATTGCTGTCTTTAAGTACAGTTCAGTGTAAAATACACTTCAGTAAGAACAGTGGAGTAGAAGAAGAGATTTTTATTTAATTTATATGTATCTGAAACATATTAAAAAATCTGCAATGGTCTAAGGTCATTCTTAAAATGCAATTCAACTGCTACCGTCACTTGAGGGTCATTTTATATGGTTATTTTTTTTATATTTTTACCCAGTTGCCGGGCAGTTTTTCAAATGCACATTCAATACAATTAAGCTCATGTCTTTTTCACATGGGTTTCCTCTCCATTCCACTAGCGTATGGTGCTTATCAGTGTGGGTGAAGGCTTTTTGCTTTGCATAAACGTGTGTAAAATCGCATGCCTTGCATTTAGGGAAAAAAGTGCCACCTGCGGTTGCAATACTTGGAAATGCAATATAGCTTTCTTCCCTTAAGGGACCAGATCATACATGACACATCAACAGATCTCTTAGTCAGATGCTTCAATATTTTCCCGTGTGGTTTCCATAGTGGCTCCAATTACATGTATCATATTCCATCTGGTCAGGAGAATGGGCGAAACATGGTGTCCTTGATTAATGTCATGTGTACAGCTCTTTTTTTCAGTGAGGTTTGATAAAATCATTTCTGTAGTACACATCACATGATGCAGATAAGGGTAGACATTAATTTCAGAGCTGTCCACCTGCAGTACAGCTCTAGGTTTCAAGGTTCAATGTTCAAGGTTTTTTTATTCGTCACATACTCAATTATACAGAATATAATCAGTAGTGAAATGTAAATCCGGTCAAGTCCCCTCAGTGGACAGTGCAAAATATATAACACAACACAAGATAATATATATAAATATAGGTAAAAAAATAAATAAAATAAAGAGTAAATTGTGCAATAAAATAAAATGTGCAATACAGTATACAGTGGACTTAATAAATAATAATATAAACAGGGATGTGCTAGAGGAATGTGCAAACAGGTTGTACCGGGTATCTACACAGCAGCAATACGGATGATGGAGAATAGTGAATGTTTTACAGTTTATTAAATTGAGTCTTGTAAATGTTATTAGACCGAGTTTGAGTTTAGGAGCCTGATGGCCTGATGGAAGAAGCTCCTCCAAAGTCTCTCAGTTTTTGCTATCATGCTCCGGAAGTGCTTGCCAGATGGCAGTAAAATGAAGAGACGGTTACCAGGGTGATTTGAGTCCTTGATGATTTTAGCAGCTCTGCTTTTGCAGCGTTTGAGGTAGATGTCCTGCAGAGAGGGGAGAGCAGAGCCTGAGAGGCGCTCAGCTAAATGCACAACTCTCTGCAGTTTTGCAGTCCTGATTTGAGGCGTTACCATACCACACTGAGATGCACTGAGTCAATACATTTACTATGGCCCCTGAATAGAAAGTTTTCAGGATAGCTGGTGAGACCCTGAATTTCCTCAGCTGTTGCAGATGGTACAGTCTTTGCCTGGCTTTCTTAGCCTGTGTTTGAATGTGTGCAGTCCAAGTCAGGTCCACGGAGATGTTTACACCGAGGTACTTGAAGCTGCTCACTTATTCCACAAGGGTCCCACTGATCATAAGAGGAGTGTAGGGCCGCTGCTGTCTCTTCCTGAAGTCCACAATCAGCTCTTTAGTTTTGCTCATGTTCAGAGAGAGACAGTTGTCCTGGCACCATGATGTAAGTCTCTCTACCTCATCCAAGTATGCGGTCTCATCATTGTTGGAAATGAGGCCCAGAACCACAGTATCATCAGCACATGTAATAATAGAAGTGGAGCTGTGAGAGGACACGCAGTCGTGTGTGTAGAGCGAGTAGAGCAGGGGACTCAGGACACAACCCTGTGGGGCTCCTATGTTCAGGGTAAAGGAGTTGTAGGTGAACTGGCCCATTTTCACCACTTGAGGTCTGCTGGTGAGGACATTTTGAATCCAGTCACAGAGTGAAGTGTTTAGGCCGAGGTCTGTGAGTTTAACAGCTAGCTTGATAGCGACTATTGTATTGAAAGCTGAGATATAGTCAATGAAAAGCAGCCTGACATAGTTGCCAGTTTTGCTGTCAATGTGTGTAAGGGAAGAGTGCAGGACGTGAGAGATGGCATCGTCAGTAGACCTATTTGGGCGATAGGGAAACTGAAAAGGGTCCAACGTACCAAGGATGGAGGAGCAAATGTTGTTTCTTTAAAAGTCTCTCAAAAACCTTCATGACTATTGATGTGGGGGCAACTGGATGATAGTCATTCAGGCAAGAGGGCTTACTATTCTTAGGCACAGGGATGATGACATATTTTTAAAGGAGGTGGGAACCACAGAGGTAGCAAGGAACTCATTGAAGATGGATGTAAACAAACCAGCAAGCTGATCAGCGCAGGACCTCAGAACACGGCCAGTAATCCCATCAAGTCCGGCTGCTTTCATAACGTTCACTCTCTTTAGTTCCCTCCGAACCTCGTCCTCCATCACGGTGATGATATGATCATCGCTGCTCTGTCTGCTGCTTCCTGACGTGCTGATCAGCAGAGTCGTGCTACCACCATTGCATTCAAAGCGACCGTAGCTCTAGCAGACAAAACAACATTAATACAAACCACATGCTTCATCCCTAAATGAACTCTAAAAGATTCCATATAATAGGGTTATACATGAGTATGTACCAGTCATTTTGTCAAGGCATGTTGTAGACAACAGAGCCTTTGGCTCTGCATGTTTACAGAGGGACAAACAGAAAAATGCATGGAAACAAATTTGTAACAAAGACTATCTAGGAATTACAGGGAGAAGATCAGATTCATTTTCAAAATCCATCAAAATTGTTATGCTGTATTTTTAGGTTGTTAACTTCCAGTCTGTTTTTTCTCAGCTGGGGGACAAGCTACTGTAAAACTAAAACATTACATAGTTATGCTAAACATAGTCTAGCTAGACAATAAAGTAAATGTTAAATGGGTTGTGTGGGGTATTCACAAAATTGTACTAATTAGTAAATACATGATGAAAGTTTGAATTTTCTCAGTAAGAAACGCCTATATATTAATACAAAATTCAATACAAAGACTTCTTTAAACGTTTAAAAGTTTAAAAAGCCTTGGAGTTTGACGGTTTGATTACTTGTTGTGCTATATTTATTTATTAATTCATTCAATTTATTCTTCACATGAATTTTGTCGAACAGTGGTAAATGTATGTTTTCTGTCCCCAGACATGCCAGTCTAAAGTGTTTGACCTCTCTGATGGAGTGTCTCAGTATGCCTGGTTTCCATGTCAAGAGGCTCAGGGTGTTTCCTGGTATCCCCAGTACTGGTTAAAGGTAATATTTTTTATATCATTATAATTGTATTTGACGTGTTGGGAGATTTCAACTTTAAATATGATTCATAGTTGTTATAATACATTACAGAGTGTGAGCTGCTGTGGCATGCAGGTTTATTAAGTACTTTAGGGTAAGACACTACAGATAAATGGAGTAAGATTTAACTAATAGTTATTACTGTCATGTTATGTAAGAGAAATAGGAGCAGGATCTAAATGCAGCTGTTTTTGTTAATTTAAGAAAAGATTTACTGCAATGCGTGCATAATTATTAGGTAAGTTGGTATTCTGATTATTGTTTTTTTTCACATTTTACCAATTCTAAACCACATCAATCATAATAACTACTATTCATCTTGTATTGAATACTTTATAATTTATATATAATTGTACATGAAGGCTGGAGGTAAAAAAAAAAACCTCCTTGTATTCAGGTGTGCATATTTATTAAGCCGGCTTTCCTTTACAGATAAAATGAGCCAAAAAAGAGAGATTTAACTCTGACTAAAAGTCTGAATGATTAAATGCTTATGAGATGGATGCAATACTAATGCAATACTAGAATTTGCAAAGTGAAGGCATGACCATTAGACAGCGAAATACTCATTGGGTCAGCAGGGTCAAAAATAAAAAATAAAATGGTGGAGAAGAAAAGACACTTGTTAACTGCAAAATAATTAAGAATTAAGGTGAAAAAGTACTGTAGGCGTGAAACCATCAGGAACCATTTAGTCTCCAGCGCCACCATTTTCCAGAACTGCAACCTGGAGTCTCCAGAAGTGCATTGTGTCAAGTTCTCAGAGTCTTTTCGTGGCCGGAGAGGTTTGAAAATCCACTCTCGTGTTACCCTCTAGTGTGTATGCGTGTGAGAGAGGGAGACAAAGTCACACGACCGCGGCTTTTGTGCAAACACACACGAGCTTCATTACTGTGTTTGTCACGCGACTCTGTTCTCCTTTCGGGCTTGAACTGATGGTAAAACTTAAAACTACTTTTAGAAAGGGTAGTTAAATTTCCAATGTGGCTTGTGATGTTCGGCCAATCACAATGCACTGGGTGAGTTGGCCAATCAGAGCAAACTGTGCTTGTCGGAAGGAGGGACTTTGTAGAAAATGAAGCATTTGAGAGAGGCGGGGAAAAAAAAATTTTTTGAACATTAAAGCATGCCAACATATTCTGTTACACCAAATGTACAAAATAATGATTTTTAAAAAAGCATCATATGACCCCTTTAAGAGTGACTCTTGAAGGACCAGCATCACATCGTCTTGTACCACTGTTTGAAGAATTTAACTTCCAGAATCTAGCTGTAAGTTTTGGGAATTCATTTTTAAACGAACTCCCAAAACAGCGAGTCTAAACTCCCAAAATACAACGGGTCTGATAGTTAGGCCCATGTCTCAACTTACATGCATATAATGAGTGTTGCTACAGTACATAAGAAGACTTTTGCATAAATGTAAGACCAGATATTGTGTCCTGCAGGCGTATTTCTCACATCCTATGGTTGCTGCGGCCGTAATCATCCATTTAGCCGCAGATGGAACCAGCTACATAGACCAAGCCCAGTGTAACATCACAGTCCAGCTGATCGACACTAAAGAGAGCATCCACAGCTTAGGTAAGAGCTTGTGACATTTTTTCTTTCAGTGTAACTATTTGACTTTGTGATATTAGCAAGTACCTAAATTCAAATTACTGTCATATGAGTCCATTCCTTCCCCTGAAATTTTTAGGCGACTGGCGTTTGAGCTGCCGCACCAATCCTCTGGTCATCCCAGTGAGTCATGACTTGAGCATGGCCTTCTACCACACCAAAGCCATTCTCCTCATGTTCCGCTCCGATCTCGTGGCAATCTCTGGCATTGGGTTGCGTTCCTTCCAGTTCTTTGACCCAATCACCATCAGCGGCTGTCAGAGCAATGAAATATACAACCCCATGGGCCAGAGGTGAGCAGTTATGACCTAAGTATACTTCATTTTTGTATGCATACGCTAGCATATGCTTACAGTCGAACGCATAGCCTTTCAAAGTATACTCCATTTGAAGCTGTGCGCGAAAGCGGGCTGTCGACACATGCGCTCTAGAAAGCTTCATCCATGTTCAGTGTCTGCTCTATATGTCTCATACCCTCTCGCTCAGAAGCGCTTATCAATGTATGCATCTGTTGTTGCAGTCGCCGCTATTTTGTTGTTGTGGTTTGTCTCTTTAGTTTTGTTTTCTACTGTGAAACAACGGCCCGGGACAGTATTGCCACCATGTGGAATACCTGATTACAGACAAAATAACTTCAGTGCGCATGTGCGACCTGAGCGTATAAATTTCACACGCACTGTACGCTGTCCCACGGTTACACATAAAAAGTGAAGTATACTTTGGGCATTAGGCCTAGATTTCACGCTCCTGGTTGTTACTTCTGGTTTTTCATGCAGCTTATGATAGAGAGTAAAATTAAGAATTTTTGGTTTTGGATGTTAACGATGTTTTACAAAGAAACTAATTATTCTTGACCTTTTGAGTTAAAAGAGTAAAAGGAAAATTGCAATGTTTCCATTTTAAATAATAGTTTTTTTTTCATATCAAGCCATAGTGAGCATCCAAACCAGTCAAAAGCCACATGAACAAGGGCACTAGGACAAGTGCTGTTACATGCTCACCATGCTTACAATAATATATAATAATGTCCATTTATGTAAAATGTGCATTGCAATAAACATGATTTGCAGAATTAGGTCATTTTTAAACAGGGCTGAAAAAGATGAAAATTATTTGTTTGCCATGAATTGCCCTTTGAATGCAAAGTGCCTGCTCTTATACTGTATTGACAGCAGTTTGATTTGCTTCAGGTGCACTTTATCAAGTGGCTTATTTATTTTAGTAAAATAATGCTCAGCGGCATAAATGCTGAATATTCAGAACTTGCAAACTACTTATGTTTCTCTGGCATGAATACACAAATGTGATCTAATTCTGCTCCGGTCAGATCTTATGCAGTGGCCTTTGTTTAGTAACACCATATTTCCTGTATTACTGTCTGGTCCGAAACGCCATGTCCCCTATTCCCACTTCTGTTAACTACAGGGGCCATTAGCATGGATTGGTTTTATGTGTCCCTCCCTTTTTTAAGTAGCGTATACTACTAAAGCATAACTTTAACGTGTTTAGAGAGCTGTGTTTGGCACTGGGTTTTGGCAAACTGATTATTGGGTGTACCGTAAATTAAATTTATTTGCAAACTAATAAGAGGAATTCAGGCCAAATAATTACAGTTGTAACTCAAATGCACTGTTTTGCAATCTTACAGATATATATGGCAATATACTATACTGAATACCAAAATCTAATGCAGCATCATGTTTGTTTTTATTGATGTCATTAAAAAGCTTCAATAGAAGCATTAATTGCCTGATTAATTAACTGATTGATTGTTTGATTAGAACATATAAAACAAACAATCAATCAATCTATCTATCTATCTATCTATCTATCTATCTATCTATCTATCTATCTATCTATCTATCTATCTATCTATCTATCTATCTATCTATCTATCTATCTATCTATCTATTTATCGTGAGAGAGAGAGTGAGAGAGAGAGAGAGATGTGATAATATATAATGTTTTTATTATTATTATATTTTTGTGCTTTTATATCTTGTACTTAGAAAATTAAGATGCAAAATTATTGTGAGTGAATCCTTATGATAAGCTGTTATTGTAAATGGGTAGACAAAAGATTTTTATTCAACTTCAAGAATATAGGTGACATTTTGTATGTATGTAAGGAAAATTGTGTATCTTAGGTCCTGTAATTTTCTTGTATTTACTGGCCACCATGCATTTTCACTATATACATTGACTAGTTCATTTTAAATCATCCTGTGATGTGACAAAATTATTTTTAAGGGAACATATTACTTGTCTGTCAATTAATACCAGACCATTAAAACTGCATGCATTGTACAGAAATCGCCTTTTTATTTTTGGGAAAATATAGCATATCACAATTTTAGTTTAAACACATGGCTTAATATGTGTGAAAAAAAGAAAAGGTTTACGATTATATAAAACAACACTTTAGTGATTCCAATAACTGGAGAGATGCTTCTTTTCATGTTCTCCTGCTTTAAAAAATGTGTCTGAAACCTTAAACCGTATTTCTTAATTTCTTGCTTACTGAAAGCTCCCACACCTCATGTTTGCCCCTCTGACCACCGCCAGATCTGCCAGGATTCTACTTGGTCAGCTAAGAGTTGAAAAATGCCAACTCTGCATTTACAAACTGACTCCAGCAGAGATTTATTTTCCTTCCCACTGGCTTTTTTTCTCTTTCTGAGGATAGTGATTAGCTCTCAATTTGTCCAGCATTGTTCATCTGACCACATTAATTACTCTTTATGTAACAAAGAGCAGCTTAGACATCAGACACCAAAACTTCCCCACAAACCTCTAAATGTTCTAAAAAAAAAAATTCCCCTTGTGAAAGATAGATATTGACTTAAAAAAAAAACACTGAAGTGAATTGTGTTTGAAAGCATCTGAAGGAATCCAGTTAAAATGCACATAGACTTTTACTGTAAGTGTGCTAACTATCTGTGGTTTCATGAATAGGTACCAAAGCTGTATTTTTTTTTATAAAGCTGACCTGTTTTATTCCAGTAAGTAAAAACAAATGTCCCCCTCAGGGTTTCCAGAGCTCAAGGTTTGCCAATTTATGTCTCATTGATTTAAATTGAAGTTCAGCCACTGACTCAGTGTCTGTGTTTTATGATAATATGTTATTAATCTGCCTTTTCTATTAGAATAAAAAAAAAATCATGTAATTTTGGAGGTTTGCTGATAACCTCTGCATTAATGTGTTAATTACAACAATAAATAATATATTGTCACATGACATATCACATCTCTCAATCTTTCTGTTTTCAGTTGTGTTCATTACTCCTGCGAAGCCATTGATTGCCAAGAGCCGCTGATCCGGAATGCAGAGGTGCAGTGCAGTGACAGTGGCTACTTCAACGGAGCACGCTGCTCTGTCACTTGCAACAGCGGCTATGTCCTACAAATCCACCGGGACGATGACATCGTCAAGAGCCAGGTATGCACCAATATGGGAAGACAAAACGAGATAGATTATGTTGGATCTAAAGCTGGTCGTTAAGAACAACTGTGCCATTCGTATCGTGGTTAGAACAATGCAAGGGGACGTACATCAGTATTGTTGTAATATTATTTATATATTATCAAAAAGTATTAATAAATAATATTTTTTATTTTCATTTTAATGCATTTAAATTTAGTTGCAGTAATTTTGCTTTGTGCCATTTTTGTAGCCATTTGTTTATATACTGTATATCTGCAAGTTTTAGGCACTCGCAATCCATAGACAGCACCTGCCACTGTATTTCAATCACTAAAAAAGCTGGGTGTTCTAAAATGCTTAAAGTGAAAAATGCATAATATGCCAAATCAAATAAAATAAAATCACTTTTATTACAGCACATGTGTCTTGGTGAGTGAAATTCTTGAGAGCGTGCTCCAGACAGTGCAGAAACAATTTACATATAGGCAGTACATACTTACAGACTTATACAGAAGACAATGTGCAGAAAACACATACATATAGTCAGTACAGACAGTGTACTATTAGACATACTTACAGTTATCAATACACATTATGTACACGTTCTACATTATGTACACACACATATATATATATATATATATATATATATATATATACACTCACAATAATATGCGAATGTGCAACAGATTATACATAAGCTTATATTCTAAAGGAGCAAGAACTTTGTGTTTCTCTTGATATTTTCACTTTGTTTTTAATCGGTTGCTGTTGCAGTGATGTAATAGATTGATCAAACAGCGCCCAGAGTGATCTGATCATGCCCTCACGTTTGATCTCTTCATTCATCATCATCTCAACAGCATTTATGAAGAGATCATGCAATAGATATGTCAGAACAGCGTGTTTCTGTGGCATCAGCATGGGAGCAAGGACAATGGTGTCAAGTTGCATCTTGTTGAGCTTCATTAGAAAGTGCACTCGCTTCAGTTATGTCACAAGGCTTCCAGGAAATCTGCTTTAGATGGTGCTCTCTTTAAATGATATGTTCCCTCCACTTGTGTGCGTGTGTGTGTGTGTCCTTGTTTGTTTTCATCATGTAAACACTATTCTCATATGTTTAATGAATAACCAATGTTAAATCCAGTCAAACTGCTGCTTTTCTACTCGATTAAATGTATCATCTAATCAGTGCTTGATTTTTTTAAAGCCAATTTGTCTGTTAGCTATATTATAATTACTTGCTAATTTTCACACAATGTCTCAAAGGTGTGCAGTATTGGGTACTGTTGATTTGTTTAAAGCTAGATACCTTAATAATCTGGAATAATGGTACAGACATTTGCACTCATTCAGTCCATGAGTTATTCAGATCGGTTACTGCCACAGTAACACTAAAACGCTTAACACATCAGGTTTAAGTATTCACATCAGAATGTTCCAACTTACCTAGAGTATGGTTCTATCCTTAAAGGGATAGTTAATACAAAAAAATTGAAAGTTGTCATAATAAAATAAAGGTTCTGGCTTTCCATAAAGCATCTGTTAAAGCATCTTATTTTCTGTTTTTAATTCTGAATATCCCCAATCGTGTTAACTATATATCATGAAATATCTTGATTCTCAAAAATGTGCAAGTTAATGCATTTTGCACCTTTATAGATTATGTTAGTTGATATGTAATGGGCAATGGTCATATCTATATACGCGTAAAAACCTGTCTTTTTGCTTACCAGAAATGGGTGTCATGCCGTAAAATGTATTTAATATTACTGACTTTGTATTTAATGTGAATTTAATAAAAAAACATTGTAAGTTAGTATTATAACACTTTCACTGTACAGAAAGAGAGCAAATAACATTTACATTATTTAATCTAGCCAGAGTTCAAACGCACTGAAAAAACTCCCATTAAAATCACTGAAGCTGTTTACACTGTGAAATACTTACATTCGTATGGACATCTACACTTTGTTGTTTCTGATGAAAGAATTCATCAGAGAGCAGAATTCATTTGGCGAACGATTGAACGAAACAACAGAGTTTCATCGATGCCTCATCTGGATGCATTGCATTCATAAGCTCAACAGAATCGTGTGTGACTGGTTATAATGTGCAGTGCCGTGAATACAGCCGGTTTGATTGTATCAAATATATATATATATATATATATATATATATATAAATCGGCTGTTTTTTGTCTTTTGGAAGCTGTGTTCAAAATCCACTTGGCTCAAAAGTCTGAGGGGGAATGTGCCCCCTCAGTTTGAATGGGCATGAAACCTCTGGAAGGAGACACACTTTAATGTGATTAACTTTAATGTTATTTTAGACTTTTAATCACATGCAAACACTAATCAATACACATAGAACACATCAGATATGGTAAAGTGAAGCTCAACCGTACTTGCTTGATGCACAAGAACAAACCTCAAAGTCGGATGGGTTTGAAAGGATGACATTTATTTTTATTTTTTTGAGTGAATTAACCCTTTAATGTCAAAATATGTTTATTAGTGTTTGATATAGTGATGCATTTAAACAAAAGCATTTTATTCAGTAAGTCGGCTGTGTTTAATTAGGCACAGTAGCCCAAATGAGGTTAACCATTTAGCTATATACTCAGTGTATTAAAGAAGGAAACTCACCATCCAAACAAATTATTTTTTTCTTAATCTGTCTCCAACCGAGCATTTATTGGCAATAACTCAGTGTTGTAAATGTGTTTGTTATAAGATTGTTTGTATGTTTATTATTGTGTGTGTGTCAGTATGAGTCAGTAAGCGAAACTGTTCGGCTACTAAATGCATGTATGTTGGGTTGCTGTTAGGTTAGGGTTAGGTTACTAGAAGAAGTTGTGCTTGCAAATTTTTGGAATCGCCAAAATAAAGTGTTAGCAGATATTAAAGACAGTCTTCTGCTAATCTTATGATATATACTTTCTACTTATAGCTTGTAGAATGTTAGATCAAAATACAGTGATAGCTTCATAACCCTGATTCAGATCTTTTGAATGTGATTGTATTTGTACAGATACTGAACACAGGAAGTTTCTTGCCTGATTCAAGCTTCCTTTAAAAAGAGCTGTATATTATGCAATGATTATAAAGCTGTTGTATTATTAATATTTTAAGTTTTTCCATTGGTGAGTTGTGTTCAGCTGCGCTCTGATGCACATGTGCCTATAGGTCAGCAGTCACTTGTATATACCCGCGTGTTCTTCAAAAGCCTGCAAATGACCTTGTCTGATGTGATAATTTATTGTAATTCAGCACTCGCTTTTAGTTCAGTCAATTTCGGGAATTCTGTGCAGATATTCTAAACATATTGATTGAGTTTAGCATGTGGAAAGCATATGTTTTAAACAGAGAAATGCGAAAGTGAGTAATGGCTTGGTAAGAAGATATTGTTGTGGTGTATCAAATAGTCAAATACAAGTTTGAAGTATATGAGAGAGAAAGAATATCTGCCTGAGCTTATCAATAATGTGTGTATCTAATGTTATAGTCCTCCTTTACCAACCACATGCTTTATGCTGAAGGTAGAAGTTCTGTTATACGAAAAAAAAATGTGAACTTTGAAACAGTTTTCATTTAGAAATTGCTAGTAAATCTCACAAATAATTACAATGAAACATCAAGTAACAAACTGGATTAAACAAGATATTTTGCAGTAGAAAGACTGAAATAGCATTTTTTTTGTATAATGTGCTCCTATAATCTTCAAAAAATATTTATTACAGTTTACACATGATCAAACGGGTTTCCCATTTACAGATCTTATATTTTATGTTTTTATATATACGATTATCATGCACCTAATGAAAAAGATGGATATAAGATGAATTTTATCAGCTTTTTGTCACACTTTCCTTTTAGTCATAATTTCCTTTCACACTACATCTTTACAAAAAGAAAAGCTACCAGGAACTATTTATTTATTTATTTGTTTGGACATCTAAACCAAACAAGATTAGGACTTTAAAAATCACATTATGCGGTTAAGTTGCGAGATGCAAATGACAAAATGATGTTTCAGGCAGTGTAACCAGATGTCAGGCCGTTTCGGGGCATTTTTGGAATAGTTTTTTGGTCAGGAGAATGCACTAACATTTTTGGACAGCGGTGTCCAAATTACACACATTGTCTTCGTATTATTAAAACACTGTGTATCACGTGGATCTTTAAAGAAAGAATAATATGTTTTGCCTTTGGATTATACTCTCTACTCACTAGCTCTACTTAAAACGAGCCAGTGTTCTCTACTCTCTACGTAGGCAGCGTCCTGAGTTTTCTTATTTGAAACACCCTACATAGGCAGCAGATCATTGAACCACGCAAATAGGGCTCCTTGAGGAGACTCCTTGAGCTGAGTTTGGTTTTAGGGCACAATTCTCATGTTTACTTGATCAGCAAATATTTTACAGCAAAAAGATATGTGATGTTTCATCATGTTGAGCATGATTTTTTTTAAATGTGCATATCAAATATGATTTTAATATTTAATATAATGGTTCCCTTCCGAAGGAAACTTCTACGCTGCGTCCTCTAGAGGGCACTATGGGAACGCATTCAGCGTGACCGGTCTCTGAAGCATGAATAAAAACACACAATGCACTTGGCATTGGCAGGTGGAAGCTTATGATGTAAGCAAACTAGTGTCTGTGGGCATAAAAGGGCGCCTGTGGAACACGTCATCCTCTTTTTGTCTTCAGGGGACTTTGTTTCTGAAGTGTGAGTATTATGAAACGCTTTAGGAGGTCTCACACCAGATGACACACACGACATATGCGAAGAGCACGCGCGCTCTATTCTCGAGGGAATGGAGTGCGTTCATTGTGAACCTTTTTCTTTGGGAAAAGCTCCGCTCTCGTTTGTTCCTTTTCTCGAGAGAATTGGGGCGATCATCAGCACCCCGCAGCTCGGGTCCAGCCGCTGCTGAGGCAGTGAGGAGACTGAGTTCGCGGCGATCACAGATAGAGCTTGCTAATAAGTTTGAGAGAGGAATTTTTCACCTTGCGCTCGTCAGCGGCTGATGAGAGTAAACTGCGGGAGGAAGATGTATTGTCTGTTACATCTTCTGATCCAGCAGGAAGTGCTTTGCTGGCTCATGGTGGGCTGAAGAAGGCGGAGAGGATATTTCTGAGCCTTCTCAGCTTCTCTGTCCTGCGATGCAGAGCTGCTGGAGGTTATGAAGCGTGCGCTTCTGCTAGGTTAGACCTACAGTGGAGGCACGAAAAAGGGGGAGTGGCTCGCAGTAGACTTGATGAGCGATCTCTCTCTGGCATAACCTCCCAGCTCCCGTGAGCCTCCCATTCCTTCCAGATCTTCATAGTGAGATCATGTAGGCATGGGATAAACCATATTCAGCCCGCATCCATCGGTATAAGCATGCTAATTATGCTGACATCGAAGGGAGGTGCGAGTGCGGATATGCGTCGATGCCCCCTAGGGGCGCTTGCGAGCTAAAAAAAATAAAACAATAAACAAAGTGTATTTTTAACCTGGATCGAGTTTTGTTAGGCTTCCTCTCGTTTAAGAGAGTCATTTCGCTGAAGCCTCCGCTCTCCAGAGCTCTGCTTAGACTGCACTGTTAGTATGTAGGCTCTATTGTGAGCCTCGCTAGCTATCTCTAGCGCTGAGTGCAGTCAGGTCTCCTCTCGCTTAGAGAGTCGTTATGCTGAGACTTCCACTCTTAAGAGTTCCCTTACCTGGATTGAGTGTTGTTAGGTTTCCTCTCGTTTAAGGGAGTCATTTTGCTGAAGCCTCCGCTCTCCAGAGCTCCGCTTAGACTGCACTATTAGTATGTAGGCTCTATTGTGAGCCTCGCTGGATGTCTCTAGCGCTGAGTGTAGTCAGGTCTCCTCTCGCTTTAGAGAGTCGTTATGCTGAGACCTCCACCCTTAAGGGCCCCCCAACTAGGATTGGGTGTTGTTAGGCTTCCTCTTGTTTAGAGAGTCGTCCTGCTGAGGCCTCCACTCTTCAGAGCTCCGTCTCTGGCAGTAATAGGAGAATGTAGGCTCTTTTTGAGCATCACTAACTGCCTCTGGCGTTGAGTGTAGCTAGGTCTCCTCTCAATTAGAGAGTCGTTATGCTGAGACCTCCACTCTAAAGAGTTCCCCTACCTGGATCAAGTGTTACCTGGATCGAGTGTTAGGCTTCCTCTCGTTTAAGAGAGTCATTCTACTGAAGCCTCTGCTCTCCAGAGCTCCACTTAGTCAGCACCAGTAGTATGTAGTCTCTATTGTGAGCCTCGCTAGCTGTCTTTGGCGCTGGGTGTAGTCAGGTCTCCTCTCGCTTTAGAGAGTCGGTATGCTGAGACCTCCACTCTTAAGAGCCCCCCAACTAGGGTTGAGTGTTGTAAGGCTTCCTCTCGTTAGAGAGTCGTCCTGCTGAAGCCTCCACTCTTCAGAACTCCGTCTCTGGCAGTAATAGGAGAATGTAGGCCTTTTTTGTGCCTCACTAAACTGCCTCTGGCGTTGAGTGTAGCCAGGTCTCCTCTCGCTATAGAGAGTTGTTATGCTGAGACCTCCACTCTTAAGAGCCGCTTAACTAGGGTTGAGTGTTGTTAGGCTTCATCTCATTTAGAGAGTCGTCCTACTGAGGCCTCCACTCTTCAGAGTTCCGTCTCTGGCAGTAATAGGAGAATGTAGGCTATTTTTGAGCATCACTAACTGCCTCTGGCGTGGAGTGTAGCCAGGTCTCCTCTCAATTAGAGAGTCGTCATGCTGAGACCTCCACTCTTAAGAGTTCCCCTACCTGGATCGAGTGTTAGGCTTCCTCTCGTTCAAGAGAGTCATTCTACTGAAGCCTCTGCTCTCCAGAGCTCTGCTTAGA
This sequence comes from Gymnocypris eckloni scoliostomus, assembly GCA_027564155.1. Taxonomy (NCBI): domain Eukaryota; kingdom Metazoa; phylum Chordata; class Actinopteri; order Cypriniformes; family Cyprinidae; genus Gymnocypris; species Gymnocypris eckloni. Next base: position 41,548,373 of record CM050414.1, on the reverse strand, counting down.
CTGCACTATTAGTATGTAGGCTCTATTGTAAGCCTCGCTAGCTGTCTTTAGCGCTGAGTGTAGTCAGGTCTCCTCTCGCTTTGGAGGGTCAGTATGCTGAGACCTCCACTCCTAAGAGCCCCCCAACTAGGGTTGAGTGTTGCTAGGCTTCCTCTCATTTAGAGAGTCATTCTGCTGAAGCCTCCTCTCTCTAGAGCTCCGCTTACGCAGCACTAGGCACAGGCTCTTTCTTGAGCCTCACTAACTGCCTTTGGCGTTGAGTGTAGCCAGGTCTCCTCTCACTTAGAGAGTCATTATGCTGAGACACTCTGAGAGTTCCCCTACCTGGATCGAGTGTTGCTAGATTTTCTCTCATTTTAGAGAGTCATTCTGCCTAAGCCTCCACTCTCCAGAGCTCCGCTTAGGCAGTACTATGTGCATGCTCTGTCCTGAGCCTCACTAGCTGTTCATAGCATCGAGTGTAGAAGTCTCCTCTCAATCTAGAGAGTCGCTTTTCTGAGACCTCCACTCCGAGAGCCATACTCTGGTGAGCTAGTCTATGATGGCGAGCTTTGAGCTTGCCTGAAGAGGGGTTTTTGACCCTAGTTCTGCTGGGCAGGGATGGTGTTCCTCGAGTCTGTGACTTAGGAATCCAGCTTTTGGACACACTCTTTCCCTCAGCATGGCGGCATTGGCATAGCGTTCCCATAGCGCCCTCTAGAGGATGCAGCATAGAAGTTCCCTTCGGAAGGGAACGTCTCAGGTTACAAATGAAACCATAGTTCCCTGAGAATAGGGAACGAGATGCTGCGTCTCTTGGCCATGCTTCGGGCATTCCTGTCGGCATCCCCTTCGGAAAAAAGAGGATGACGTGTTCCACAGGTGCCCTTTTATGCCCGCAGACGGTCATTTGCTTACGTCATAGGCTTCCACCTGCCAATGTCAAGTGCATTGTGTGTTTTTAGTCATGCTTCAGAGACCGGTCACGCTGAAGGCGTTCCCATTCTAGAGTGTTGAGTGGACACCGTTCTAGAGGACGCAGCATCTCGTTCCCTATTCTCAGGGAACTATGGTTACATATGTAACCTGAGACGTTTTATATCATTCAGATGACATTTTTGGAGGATTGTTGCTGCCAGAACATTTCAGAGTAAATAAGTATGAATTATTTCTATCTGTGACCAGAAGAATCACTTGCAAAGTGCATTCTGTGCGTTTCTCATGATTCACGAGTCACGACTTAATGGCACTTCATTCCTCATGCAAAATACCAAAGCACTAGATAGTAGTGCTGCTTTCAGGCCCATGAGAGGAACACATGTATTCTTTACTGTGGTATCACGCTTGTATACTTCGTGGTCAGCAGCACTAATCTCATTGAAAATCTGACGTCTTTTCTCTGTAGACGGACTCAACCGTGACCATCACCTGTGCTGATAGGAAATGGAACAAGCAAGTATCGTGCGAGCCAGTTGACTGTGGGCTTCCAGATAAGTACCATGTGCACCCTGCCCACTTTGATTTCCCAGAAGGTACAACCTACAGCAAGAAGAGCACATTCCAGTGCAAGGAGCCTGCGCAGCTCGTGGGTGAGAAACACTGGAAAAACTCTAACTGAACTTTGATGCGGTAAAAAGAACAATAAGATTACCTGGTAAAATAGGTCATCTAGGGTCTTGGCAGATTTTCTTTCTCAGCATTCTGAGAATTCAGCATGTAATTTAAAATGCTTATTGCAATAATTAGAAAAAACAAAACAAATATATATATATAAATATATATATATATATATACATATATAATAATAATAATATCGCAGCTCGTATTGTAATAATCAAAATAAACATTCTGATTATTACTTGGAATATTACGCCGCTTAATTTGTGATTTGCAGCTGTTTGCAGTTGCAACATAGCCCTTTAACATGAAATTCAGTCATGTGCGGTCACAGTTATGTTTCAGTGGTTTGATAAGTGACTAATCTAATCAGAATTTCCAGGATCTATTCATTTTATAACACTTTTATTTATTTAATTCTTAATTTATTCTTCACAGAGATGTTAACTTGTCTCAATCTAATAATGATAGTAATCAAATACATTTTTGTACATTTTAACAGAAGTGGTGACATAGCAGTCAGTAAATACTTTCTAATTTGTAATGTTAATTTTTTTTAGAACATTTTTGAGAAAACAAGACTTAATATCTTTGCTTTCAAAATAAATTGTACTGTAAAACAAGACAAATACAGTATACTGAGAAAGAAAATCACATTGTATTATACACACATACAAACTATTGTTAAAAAGTTAAATAACTTTTTTTGAAAGAAGTCTCTTAATCTTATGAATACTGCACTTATTATATACTACAGTAAAATTACTGTAATTTGTATAACAATTTAACAATTTTAATAGATTTTCTCTCTGAATATAATTAAAAATATTATTATTTAATGTGATATTATCATTACTTCAGTCTTCGGTTTCATGTGATCCTTCAGAAGTCATTCTAATGTTGGCGTGTTCCTGTGGCTCAGCGGTAGAGCATTGCATTAGCAGCGCAAAAGGTTGTGGGTTCAATTCCCAGGGAACACACATACTGACAAAAAAAATTATAAACTGAATGCACTGTAAATCGCTTTGGATAAAAGCGTCTGCTAAATGCATAAATATAAATTGAATATGCTGATTTGCTGCACAGAAAAATGTAAGATTATGATCAATGTTGAAAACATTTGTGCTGCTTCACATTTTTGTGGAAAAAGTGATACATTTTATTTTCAGGATTCTTTGATAAACAGAGAGTACAACATAATTTACTTTAAGCAGATTTTTTTGTTACATTATAAATGTACTACTACATTACTTTCACTTTTGATCAATTTAACGCATCCTTGCCGAATAAATTATTTTTTTATTTTATTTTTATTCATGCTTGTTTATTTGATTTGTTTTGTCTTTTGCTCATTCAAAGGCACAAATAACACTCTGACCTGTATGGAGGATGGTCTGTGGTCATTCCCAGAGGCTTTGTGTGAGCTCCGCTGTCCCGTGCCTCCTCTCTTGCCCAATGCCATGCTTCAGACCAAACGCTGCAATGAGACAGGTCTTAAAGTGGGCACCCTCTGCAAATACAAATGCAAACCGGGATACCATGTGGCCAACAAGCCAAAGAGGTTTGCAACCATATGTATCATCCTCAAAACACAACAACAACCAAACATTATGTGTTTTGCATGGTTAAACTCCACCTTGAACTAAAAATTGAGTCATCTTTTATCATCACAATTAAATTTTACATGGACACTATTACAGCATATGACACATCTCTGTACCTGCAGGAGAGCCTTCAAGCGTCAGTGCACAGAAGACGGCCGCTGGTTAGAGGGCTCTTGTGAGCCGGTCACTTGTCCACCTCCTCCATCCGTCTTCTATGGCATGTACCAGTGCACAAACGGCTTCAAATTTGACAGCACCTGCTGGATCCACTGCAACGGGGCCAACAACACATTGAGACAACCACCTTGCAAACAGGTTACTTTTGATATTCTCCTTTAGACATTCGATCAACTAGTAATAACTCTGCAACTACATGCAAACTATCTCTCATTAGAATATTGCATTGCATTGATCAAAAGAGTACAGTGACAGTAAAGGCATTTATAATGTTGCAAAATAGTTCTATGACTATTCTATTTTTGCATGCTAATGCTAGTATTTGAGCTGAAAATCAGAATATTAGAATGATTTCTGAAGGATCATGTGACACTGAAGACTGGAGTAATCATGCTGAAAATTCAGCTTTGCATAACAGAAATAAAGTAATTTTTTGTATGTGTTTAAAAATAAATCAGTTATTTTAAAATGTAATAATGTTTCATAGTATTACTATTTTTTTATTTTTGTTTATTAAACAAACACAGCCTTTGTGAGCAGAAGATACTTTGTTCAAAAACTTTTTTTAAATCTTACCGACCCCAGTCTTTTGAACTTCATTTTTTTACAGCTTCTTTATGGCTGAAATCATATTTATTCCATTACATTAGTAGTTATTTTATTGTTTATTACTGTGAAGCTGCTTTGAAAGAATCTGCATAAAGATTGTTAAAGACCTGTATAGATCTGTATAAAGACCTGACCTAGAGTAAATCGTGATAAAGCAAATAACTCTTTAATTTGGTATTTATAGATGCTGCAGTAAGCATGCATGTCTTTATCTGTTCATTCCACTGGCTGTGAGTTTAGAGTGTTGTAGTGAATGCTGTGACGTCTCCACAGGGGCTCGGCACCAATGTCATCCGCTGCAGAAAGGATGGGAACTGGACCGGAAGCTTCCGCTTATGCCCTCAGCTGAAGGGTCAATGCTCTCTACCTCAGAACCTGCATCCCAGCATCCGCGTCAACTGCAAGAAGGGCCACGGCATAGGTGCAAACTCCTCCCGCATGGCAGTACAGGTGCCTCTCAATAAATTAGAATGTCCTGGAAAAGTTCATTTATTTCAGTAATTCAACTCAAATTGTGAAACTCGTGTAATAAATAAATTCAATGTACACAGACTGAGGTAGTTTATGTCTTTGGTTCTTTTAATTGTGATGATTTTGGCACACATTTAACAAAAACCCACCAATTCACTATCTCAACAAATTAAAATGTAGTGACATGCCAATCAGCTAATCAACTCAAAACAGCTGCAAACGTTTCCTGAGCCTTCAAAATGGTCTTTCAGTTTGGTTCACTAGGCTACACAATCATGAGGATGACACAACAGAAAGTTGAGTGGAAGGAAAAAGTGTGGAAGAAAAAGATGCACAACCAACCGAGAGAACCGCAGCCTTATGAGGATTGTCAAGCAAAATCGATTCAAGAATTTGGGTGAACTTCACAAGGAATGGACTGAGGCTGGGGTTGAGGCATCAAGAGCCACCATACATAGACGTGTCAAGTAATTTGGCTACACTTGTCATCAGAGCGTCTTACCTGGGCTAAGGAGAAGAAGAACTGGACTGTTGACTAGTGGTCCAAAGTTCTCTTTTCAGATGAGAGCAACTTTTGTATTTAATTTGGAAACCAAGGCCCTAGAGTCTGGAGGAAGGGTGGAGAAGTTCATAGCCCATGTTGCTTGAAGTCCATTGTTAAGTTTACGCAGTCTGTGATGATTTGGGGTGCAATGTCATCTGCTGGTGTTGGTCCATTGTGTTTTTTGAAAACCAATGACACTGCACCCGTTTACCAATAAATTTTGTAGCACTTCATGCTTCCTTCTGCTGACCAGCTTTTTAAAGATGCTGACTTTATTTTCCAGCGGGATTTGGCACCTGCCCACACTGCCAAAAGCACCAAAAGTTGGTTAAATGACCATGGTGTTGGTGTGCTTGACTGGCCAGCATACTCACCAGACTTGAACCCCATAGAGAATATATGGGGTATTGTCAAGAGGAAAATGAGAAACAAGAGACCCAAAAAATGCAGATGAGCTGAAGGCCACTGTCAAAGAAACCTGGACTTCCATATTACCTCAGTAGTGCCATAAACTGATCACATCCATGCCACGCCGGAATTGAGGCAGTAATTAAAGCAAAAAGGAGCCCCTACCAAGAATTTAGTACATATACAGTAAATTAACATAATTTCCAGAAGGCCAACAAATCACTACATTTTTTTTTGGTCTTATGAAGTATTCTAATTTGTTGAGATAGTGAATTGGTGGGTTTTGTTAAATGTGAGCCAACATCATCACAATTAAAAGAACCAAAGACTTAAACTACTTCAGTCTGTGTGTATTGGATTTATTTAATACACGATTTTCACAATTTGAGTTGAATTACTGAAATAAATGAACTTTTCCAGGACATTCTAATTTATTGAGATGCACCTGTATATCATCAGATTTGTATTACATTTTGGAAATAGAATACAATAGACAGAAAGAAAGAAAGAAAAATATTTCACAATATTAAAGGGTTCATATGACGTTGCTAAAAAGAATATTATTTGGTGTATTTGGTGTAATGTAATGTGTTTATGCGGTTTAAGGTAAAAAAAAAAAACACATTATTTTCCACATACTGTACAATATTGTTGCTCCTCTATACTCCGCCTTTCCGAAACGAGTCAATTTTTACAAAGCTCATCGTTCCGAGAAGTGAGGCGTGCTCTGATTGTCCAGCTATCCATTGTCTTGTTATTGGCCAAATACCTCAAGCGTGAGACAAAAATGTTACGCCACTTACCAGATTTTGATGCTGTGTCTCGGCGCGATGAGACTAATACAATAAAACCCATTATAAACGATGCATTTTTGTATCCAGTGGGAACATAATTACTGATTATAATTACTTATATATTTTATGCGTTGCGTTGCATCGCGTTGAGTAAACATTACCATGTCTGCATTTTGATCGGAGAAACTACACAACAAGCATTACTCTACACTGCTCAAAACTCACATTTGAATAGTCAGTGGCAAATTATTTAAATAAGAATACGTACTTACAGGCTGTGAGTCAGAAACACCGGACTGGCCTTGCAAAGTTGGAATTTCCCCACTTTATAAAAACAGCCTTTGTGCAAGCCAGCATTGAAGGCTACTCTTCCAGGTTCAGGAAAAAGTCCTCCATAAAATGCGCTGCACACACTCTAATATTTGGGTTGAACTGTTCTGGAACAGTGTTATAAATATAACAACCACTTATTTCTAGTTGTGTCCTCGTTTGGAAGCTTTCACAACGAAACACAGCATCTCCAGGACATGGCACCGGCGGCAGCAACAATACTACAGTGAGAACATTAGTTCCGCCTTCTTTCATTGTGTATACATTTATGCAGTGTTTTGCAAATCTTCCCACACCATGACATAGACATGTGAGGCCGTGTTTGAAGGAGCCGTTTTAGGAGGGCGTGGTCGAGTCTTAACTTTTATAAAGAATATCTCTTTGGTTTTGGGACTTTAGTCTTTGCAACTTCAGGGATCTCATCATATTACCCCTTTAAACAATATTAGTGTTTTTACTAAAATGTTAATGATAGTATTGACATATTATGATGATCATTTGCAGTCTTGTACTGTGTAATACAAATCCCAATGTTCTCAAAACAGGCTTAATTGTTTTTATGCAAAATATTATTTTTGTCATTTTTAAGTGAAATGTGACATGATGTGACATTTACCCTAAAACTGATACTGCAAACTCTTATACACACTATACTGTCACATGAATGTATAAGACACAAATGCTTAACAATTAACACAATCTTCATCAGATGATGTGCTATGATGTTAAGACCTCAACATGTTTAAACTGGAGGAAGTTCCCATTAAACTTCACTGAAGTGTCATTGTCTGTAATGACCTTAGAGATTCATTTATTTCCTCGGTCTATGTTTCTCAGGAGAGGACTGTGAGTTGTCATGCAGGGACAGTAACAATGATGTGGTCATTCTGCCAAACAACATGACGGCCAGTAGCATCGTGAGACATCACTGGATGAACCCTCCCAAAGTCAAGGTTTGTGTTTTTTTCAGTCTCAGTGTTTTAGCTTGCTGGCAGGGAATGTTGCACCGGGGCGCCACATCCTGAGTGTGACTTTGAGGTTTGAGGTGACACTCCTCGGACAGCAGATATTGGAATGTGCCTGATTATTCATCAGTGTCATTCATTAGTGTCTAGGCTCAGGACTTTATGGTCAATGAGAAGCACGGCCTTTAGAGGAATTCACCTCTAAAATGTCAGTTATTAAATCCAAATTCACCATATTCAGTGTCTTTTCAAAATAAATAAATGTGACAACAGCCAGTCGATATGCAGGTTTTTGTCCTGAAAGCAGTAGTACACATACATATATTAGTGCTGTCAAAGTTAACGCATTAACGCAAATTCATTTTAAAGGCACTAATATTATTAACACGTGATTAACTCAGTGCTTATTTTCTATTTGACCCATGGCCCAACCCGTTGTTGAAGAAATGGAGATGAGTGGTGTTGCCAACTTAGCAACATTGCAGTCCCCTTTAGAGACTTTTTTCCCTTCAAAAAAGCAGCCAAACCTTATTTAGTCTCTGAGAATCGCCGGTACTGCCGCGCGAGCACGAGGTCTTGCTGTCCTAGCGTGCACACATCTCTCTCTCTCTCTCTCTCTCTCTCACTCTGCATCTGCTCAGTTTCAGTTCAGCGTGCGGCGGAGACGACGAGCAGTTAAACACAGATATTGTGTTGGTTCTCTAATTTACATGCAAGTATAGCTGCAATCATAGCACTATTGTCATTATCTTATGTTTATTTGATTTTGTCAGACGACGGCTGGATTATCAGGATTTTTGTTCAGATTAACATCTTGGAAAGGAGAGCTGGTTATGTCTCAATGGATTGCGTTTCAGTACATTTTTCATATTCATTCTGTTGTCTGACAACAGAAACAATAAAATATATTAATTAAAACAGTTTTATTGATAATTTAGCTGCATCAAAATACAGTATGTGGGAACAAAGAGGGAAACAAATGCAATAATAAATAATATAGGCTATGTACATGTAGCATGTTCAGAAAATTATCATTGAAACCTCAATGGTTTCAATAATAATAAACATAATTTTTCATAAAGCATCCATATTTGTCCATGCCCATGTTGATTAGAGTATTAAAAAATTGAAAAGTATTAATTTAAGGTACAATTAGAACAAATAAACATGTGCGATTAATTGTGATTAATCGTGAGTTAACTCATGACAATCATGTGATTAATCGCGATTAAATATTTTAATCGACTGGCAGTATATATATATGTATATGTGTGTGTGTGTTTTCAAGGATGTACAAATATATTGTACCCTCCATATATTTCGATCTAAGAAAATGCATTCAAATAACATTTAGAGAAAAAGTTAATATTAATAAATCCTTAATTAATGTTACTGTAAGATTTGAAATTTATTTTCTTGCCTCTGAAATACATTTTGATATATATTTTGCAAAAATATTTTAGATTTTATAAATATTTTAATTGAGTTTGATTGTTTATAACACATATGTAGCATACTGTATTTAAGTTGTGTTTTGGCTGGATTTATTAAAAGCGACAAAGCACAAATTAAGATGGGCTGAAAAATAAGCTGTCAGTACGTTCCAACCAAGGGTGAGTTACCCTAAACCATCGTTAGCTAAACATGGTCATTAGTTCCATTGAACTCTGTTGGTAATGATGGAACTTGTGACCATGGTTGCTTTTGGGAAACCCACCCCAAGGTGGGAAAGACAACAAACCTTTTCCATCGCCTGAAAAGGTGCGATCACACTAAGAATATTAAAATACAATCCCATGTGTAGGCACACATTTTAGCACCAAAACAAACTCTTTCTGGCAAAAAAAACAAACAAACAAAAAACAACCCTAACAGTTGATAATTCAATTTTTTATAGTAATAAAAATCCAAACAACCAACCCAATCTCACAAGCAGTTTTTTTTAGTTAGCATGAAGGTCCACCCATATGAAAACATATGAATGAGATCATACACAATCCATAGCCATCAATTCGCCAAAACAAAAAATTATTATGAATTGCCATGAGACTGTGTTGTAATAACTATTATTCTGCAAAGTAATACAGGTAGTCAAATTGTAGTTGGTTTGTGGGTGTCATGTATAAATTTAATTTCAAAAGTATGTGTTTTAATGGCTCCAAACTAACTGACAAGATAACCATTTCATAAAATATAATATCAGTATTTATATTTATTCATTTATCCAGTACACAATGGCTTTCATGTGAATTGTTATCCATTGCACTCACTGCTCAGGCCAGCAACTGCGTTAAGAGGAATTACATTAATTAGTATTTGAAACATTACTTTGTATTATGTAAAACCAAAACAATAGTTATAAAGAATAGTAGTAATGAAACTATTAGGGCAACAATAAACGTTCAGCATGAAATTTTCCATGTACATTTTTCATCATGAACTTCTGACGTTAACTTCTGTCTCTGATCAGGGAACACATGCAGCGGTTGTAACTTTGTAGCATTGAATGTCGCAGTCATCCAATTACTGTTCATTTTCCGCAGGCTCAGGCATGCATGGCTTTCCCAATTACCTGGCATTGGTAAAACAGGGTATGATTACAGTAATCTCTCATCTCATCTGAACCGCAACGAGGCTCAGGCCAAGTCATAAAATTTAAAAAGCCATCTGTAATCACTATAATTTCAACAATGACCCTATTACAGGCATTAGCAGAAAAGCTTTATTTAAATTTACCTGTCTGAAGTAGTACAATGTTTTAGCCGTGACTGCTGTGTTTGAGTGGGAGTGTTACGATGGCAGTTTTGCTGAACATTATGCTGTTTTGTCAGGCTCCAGTGCAGGCTGAAACATGCAATCTTCGATCATTGCATGCTCATTTACTGGCTGGAAAACACTACATAACTTTAAAAATTTGATCACATTCTATCATGACATCTGATTTAGCTTAAGCACTTAGCTAAGTGTTGCTAGCATGTTTGAGCATGTTTCTAACATGTTGCCAGACTATTTAACACTTGCTGAAACTTTTTAATATGTTCATAACAGTGGTAAACATGTCACTTCCTGTTGTCAGCAGGTAGCGCGATGACAATAACCGAATATGGGCATGTAGATGTGTTCAAAACAGGGATCTTTTCAAACTTGTTAAATTTGGGGCAGATTGGACACTGCATGCCTGAGTTACAGCAACTTCAGCAGTTACAGCAGTTTGTCAAATTACGAGGCCTGGAAATGTCAAAAACTGCACAACAATCGTACAGGACATTCTAAGAGATGCACTCGCTATTGAGACATTTTGCCACACCCACTTCTGAAACCCATAACAGATGTAAAGGTTCGCCAGTTCTGGTGTGTGTGCAAAGTTTCGTGAGTTTTTGAGCATGTTTAGGCCCTCAAAAATGCGACTCACTTTGGAGTAGAAGGGAGAAGAAGAAGAAGAAGAAGAAGAAGAAGAAGAGGAAATGGAGCAATTCCAATAGGGTCCTCACACCATCGGTGCTTGGGCCCTAATAACCCGTAGCAGATCTATACAGGTGGAGCTGGGGAAGGTGGAGGGTTTCAGAGGTACTCTGAAAGTTAAAGATTCAAGATTTTTATGCGTCTCACACACAATTATACAGAATATAATCAGTAGTGAAATGTAAGTCAGGTCCGCACCATGGACAGTGCAATTATATGAAATACAAACACAAGAGAATATACATACATTAAATATAGGTATGAAAAAAACAAACAAATTAAGTAGAAAATAAAATCTAAGAGTAAAAAATAGAAAAGCATAAAACAAAACATAAAATAAAATGTGTGATAAAATAATGTGCAGGACCGTATACTGTAGATTAATAAATAATAATATAAGCAGGAATGTGCAAGAAGAATGTGCAAACAGGTTGTAATATATATATATATATATATATATATATATATATATAGCAGCAATACGGATGATGGAGAATAATGGATATCTTACTGTTTATAAAATAGAGTCATGTTGATGTTATGAGACTGAGTTTGAGTTTAGGAGCCTGGGGGAAGAAGCTCCTCCTAAGTCTCTCAGTTTTTGCCATCATGCCACGGAAGCGCTTGCCAGATGGCAGTAAAAAGAAGAGACGGTTACCAGGGAGATTTGTGTCCTTGATGATTTTAGAAGCTCTGCTTTTGCAGCGTTTGAAGTAGATGTCCTGCAGAGAAGGGAAAGGGGACCCCGAGATGTGCTCAGCTAAGATTTCCTCACTGGCAGACCTCAAGTCTTTCTTCTTTGGCACTCAACGGAGGCGGTCGCATTTTTTACTCCCCATCCTCGCCCTTATTTTTCCCTGCTTGCTGTCTCGTCTCATCTATTGAGAGACTCTCTCTGCACGGCTCTCCAAACTGAAAGATTATGGATTTGATCAACTGGTCTCTCAACGCAATTGACACCATCTTCTCGACGAGAAGCTTGGGTTCGGGGGAACCTGTCTGCCCTGACAGAACGTTCGCAGCTGGCTACACGATGGACACGTGGGAGAGGTGGCGAATCGTGTGTCTAGCGGCTCTTTCCGTGAAGGACGTTGAAGATATCTACCTATTCGGAACCATGATAACAGGTCTTCTGCTGATTGGATTAGGCTTTGCCCTGGGTTATCGAAGAATTCAGAAAACGGGAACAGCTGTCCAAAGCCTCACAAGGCTGCCCGTCATGTTTGAAGCAGTGGGAAGAGCGGCCAGCATTGAGACTGGGACTATTAACCGCAATATGGATTCTATCATGGAGAAGCTCTCGGCTTTGCAAAGGAAAATTGATGGTATTGGAGACCAGAATGGACAGAGAGAGTAGCCGTGGAATTGGAATGCGGTTACTCGCCCCAAGACAGAACAATTGCAATCTTATCTTTTTTTGGCTCCCCGTACCAGCACTGGCCTTGGCCAAGGCTGCTGCTGGAAATTCAACCCTGGGAAGAGCACTGCAGTGAGACGCTCTTGCTTCCTCCCCCATTCTACAGACATCTGCTGATTACAAACTACTACACACACACACACACATACACATATATAAAGATATGCACTCACCTCCCCTCCCCCGATCCCTCGCCTCCGTCGCTTTGAACCGCCAGCCTGACAAGCGGATCTGTGACCGGCGCCAGAAATGGCTGCAGGACCGGATGGCTGCTTGCCGGAACTGTATTTCTTCCCCTGTTGCAAAGTCGTGTGTTTATGGTGTATGTGCTTGTTGCTGAGGTGTTTTTCCTGTTCTCACACTGTACTCCCCAAGGAGCATAGTCTAGGGGTTATTCTTTTTTCTCCTCACCTTCCTCATGTTATGCTGTATTTTCTTCAATTCCCTGTCTTCCTGTTCTGTCTACCCCCTTGTCATATATGTATGTTGTGTATGTATGGACAGGTTGATGGCTAATTTCACTGGTACGTGTGACTAGTGACAATAAAGGGCTACTACTACTACTAAGTGGTTAAAGTAGGCCAGTTCATCTCCAACTCCATCACCCTGAATGTAAGAGCCCCATAGGGTTGTGTCCTGAGTCTGGGCTCTTGTGTCCTGAGCAGGGCTTTACTCTCTCTACACACACAACTGTGTGTCCTCTCACAGCTCCAGTTATATTATCAAATTTTCTGATGATACTGTGGTCCTGGGCTTCATTTTCAACAATGATGAGACCACATACTTGGATGAGGTAGAGAGACTTACATCATGGTACCAGGACAACTGTCTCTCTCTGAATGTGAGAAAAACTAAAGAGCTGATTGTGGACTTCAGGAAAAGACAAAACGGACCTACACTCCTCTTATGATCAGTGGGACCCCTGTGGAGAAGGTGAGCAGCTTTAAGTACCTTGGTGTAAACATCTCAGAGGACCTGACTTGGACTGCACACATTCAAACACAGGTTAAGAAAGCCAAGCAAAGACTTTACCATCTGCTACAGCTGAGAAAATCCAGGGTCCCACCATCAATCCTGAAAACTTTCTATTCAGGGGCCATAGAAAGTGTATTGACTAAGTGCTTCTCTGTCTGGTATGGAAACGAGCAGGACTCTTCTTGGTCAAATTAGTCAGTGGAGTAGCCAGTGAAGCGAAATGGGGAATAAATCGCAGATACCAGCCAATTAGACAACGAAAAGACCTCACCTGCTTTTTGGTTTGAGGGGGATTAATGTTTTGAATAGCCTTGAGCTTTTCCACTTGTGGTGTGATCTGTTCAGGGGTTTTGGGTAAGCTGTCTTGTGCCTTATCTTTCCCTCTATGCTTTTCTTGTCGTCTCTGTCTTTTACTTTTGTATCTTTCCCCACAGTACCAAACAAATCAGCATCAGCATTAGGAAGGGGTTGTAACCCTTTAGTCTGAGACAGTGTAACTACTGCACAAAATTTGGATGTTAAACCCACCAAATCAGTTAGACAAGGAAAATCTTCCCCGAGCACCACGTCATATGCTAATATGCTAACGTCTTTGCCACTCTGATCTCTTTTTACAGTGTGTATTTGGTCTGTTTATACAATACTTTATCCCCCTTTCTGTAGCTCTTCTTTGGCCTGACGGAGCTGTCTGAGTTTTGCAGTTAACCAAAGTTGTTCATTGTAGGTTAAATGGGTCCTGGTAGGAATGCACATATCCTCACAGAAACTGATATATGATGTTACAGTCTCTGTGAGCTCGTTCAAATCGTTTGCAGCAGCCTCAAAAACACTCCAATCAGTGAGGTCAAAACTAGATTTCAAATCATACTCTGCTTCATTAGTCCATCTTTTAATAGTTCTTAATACAGGTTCAGCAGATTTACGTTTTTGCCTGTAGGTCGGTATAAGATTAACCAAACAGTGATTAGAGAGTCCTAAAGCTGCCCGTGGGACAGAGTGATATGCCTCCTTTATTGTTGGGTAACAGTGATCCAATATATTACTGTCTCTGGCGGGACATGTGATGTGCTGTCTGTATTTTGGCAGTTCGCGTAATATATTTGCTTTATTAAAGTCCCCGAGAATGAATCCGGGTGTTTTTGTTCTGTCTCTGTGATCTGATCAGCGAGTTTCTGTACAGCTGATCTCACAATCGCATGCGTTGGAATGTAAACACTCATGAGAATGAATGAACAAAACTCATACAGCAAGTAGAATGGTTTGCAGTTAATGAAAAGCATTTCCAGATCAGAGTAGCACAACTTCTTTAACCTGTAAACTACCACCAGGAAGCCGGTGCACTAAACACTCTATGTTTGCACATGTCATTGTTTACGCATAGAATAAATTAAATGGGACAAAATTAAACTTGACAAACTATATATTATTCTGAAGTCTAAGCCTCAAGCATCGACGACAGATTGCTGTTTTTCGATGGAAAGCTTATAATGAATGTATTTGCTAAATTTGTGTAAGCAGTACACATCAAAACTTCCATAATGAAAATGCAATAGATACCAGCTTCGTCGTAATATTGAGTCACAAATGCATCCAATGCTGAAATCCGGTTTAGTTAGAGAGGTAAGGGACCACGGAACAACATCCCATCAAGCACTTTTAGTCCAATGAAACAATAACATTATTGTTTGTCCATTATGGAATGAATTATGCTCAAAAACAGGGTCTTGGTGGAAAAAAAACAACATGTTTTTTTTAGCATGCAGTGTTACAAACAGAACGAGACCATCCAAAAAATGTAATTATTTAAAATAAAAAAGGCACAGACACGCGGAATGTTGTTTATTTGAATTCTGGTGCTCTCTCGGTGCGTGATGCACGCTGTGACGCACCTGTCATCTGATGGGGGCATAATTTAGCGATCTGCTTTTTGGACAAATAATCTTTTTTCAACCGTTTTAATATGTGTGTATGTGTTTTGTGGGGAATGTGGCTGTATCTGTATGATTACCATCTGTGTGACTGATAATCAGTGTGTGATTACCAACTATAGGACAGCTATCAGTATGAATGCTGATCGGCCATTATTGACTATATGGCCCATCTGTATGATTATCAACTTTATTACAGCATATCAGCGTGTGATTACTGACTGTGGCGAACAATCAGTGTGAATGTCTGGCAATATCAATGTATGTCTGGTAATCAGATGTACTTGACATGCAAAGCTAATTTTCGCTTTTTTCTTTTTATTACTCAAATATTATTCTTACTGTATTTTGCTAGTGCTCAAATAAATTATGTATATGATGTCTACGATTCTGTATATCGTTTTATAATTGAAAAACTATGCAGTGGTATGTATAATGACAAAATAGTTTATATAACTCACATTTAGTTATTTTTCCTCAAACAGAGGGGGTGCACTAGACATATTCTCAGAAAAATTGTTGCAAAAATAACATTTTTCATGTTATCTTCTTCAAATTTGAAATATAAACTCATGAGACATGTGACTTTCAACCCATTCCTTTTCTGAATTGCTCCAGGACTGATTTTATGTATTTGTATATGCAATAAAACAACATTCAGTGTGGTAAAAAACATTTTCAAGGCACTTCAGTGTCTATAACTTTCACTTTTTGAGCGTTATCAACTCTGGATAGTAAAGCCTAAAGTGTCTTCTTTCCAAATATACCTAAATTGTTTCAATTTTAAGTCAGGTAGGTCATTTTCAGTTGTGAGTCCCAATATGGGTGCGGGCTAAGAGGTTATTAACACAGGTGCATTTGTACACTAGCTCTCAATGATGTAAATGCACGTTCCGCCGTCGGGATTTAAATTACAATTTCACTGTTGATTCTGAGTTGCGGTCTGATCTGATCAGCTGAAGACACGGCAGATTTAATGCACTGTATGGCGTCATTCAGCCATGTTTCATTTGAAACACAGAGCAGCAAAATTTGAGAAATCCTTATTCGTCTGGGAGATCATTTGTTTAATTTTGTTGGGCAGAGAGCAGAGATTCACTAGATGGATGCTAGGCAACAGCGTTCTGAGTCTGCTCTGATGAAGCTTCACAAGCGCGCCGGCTTGTTTCCCCCGTCTGCATGTCCTGTAATGTTTGGCCAGCGATACTGCTCCCCCAGCTACAATGACCAGCAAAATGTCTGAATAATCGAAATCCGGTAACAAATGTTGTGGTGTGTTCTGCCGAATGCTCAGCAGTCCATCCCTGATAAAACTGATCATGCTTGAGAAACAAAAAAACAGGAAAAACTAACAAAGACAAAACAAACACTAAAGAGCCAAGCACTGTAGCTGCCATCTGCGACACCATCTTAGATTTGGTCTAATGCAAGTATTGAAGAGATATGAGGTATCGCTCTATATAATGAACTTTTATGTATAGGTTTTCTAACACAGTAGTGTTGCTCGGTAGCTCACGCGATATGGCGATGCACTCATGAGGTGAAGTGCTGCGGTATGTATCAACAGCATTTGGGGAAGTTAAAATAGCATGGTTTGCATTGCATCAACGAATTTGCATTTGTGAACACTAAAAGTTGGTTTAGGATTGAGGATTGAGAGCAGTGACCTTTTAGCAACACTCCCAGACATTTTAAATTCTGAACTACCCCAATATGTTCCAGAAACAACTAAATAAAAATGTGCTACGGTCATGTGTTGAATGCATGTTTTAGCCAAACTCACTGGACATTTCACTTTGAAACTGCCTCAAAATGTGTAGTAAGCTAATTGATATCTGTGTTGCAGAAACTTCACCACAAACATGTATGTCCTATGAACCTGGGTAGGCAGATTTGGTTTACAAACAACTGACAGTCTAAATTATATTTTTATTTACAAATATTATCATTAGATTCTAAAGTTCTGCGTTAGTAACTTACATTTTGTGCCATCAGTTCCACTCATACTCAAGTTTATTTGTTAATAAAAGCCTAAATTAAATTTGTTCATCATAAAAAGTTATAGTATCTCTTCATGAGACTTTGATTAAACTGTGCAATTCGGATTCGTTGTACAATACATTTATGACCTTTCTAAATGTTGGTTATGTGAACTTTTAATGCAGGGACAGAAATACTCAGGTTTCATAAAAAATGCCTTAAATTCTGTTTAGAAGATTATGGTTTTAAAAGGACATAAGGGTGCGTAAACAACTTTTCAGTTTGCATGAACTATCCCTTTAAGATAAGCAAATTTCAGGATGGATCGAAGATGCTTGAACGTTGGAAACAAACTCACTGTGCTCAAATTGAACACCACCCCCCACACCTGTTGTGTTTTGATGGGCATTTGTGTGAAGTCAGGTGATTTTTGGCAGAGAAATGAAACGACACGTTTCTGATTGATTTGTGTAATTGATATGATCTTCCCTGTGTGGTAATTCGAGTCTGGAGACAGAGTGTGAGGGGAATAGGAGGCCAAATCGATGTGGCTGAAATGTTCCAGGGGGGTTGGCTGAGGTGAGATCAATAACTGTTCTCTCAGCACTAGCCACCCTGTGTCAATTGATGCTGTTTGAATTCCACAGCACTTGGTTCTTTTCTGCCTGCCAGACAAGAGCATGATCTGTCCCATAACTCCAGGACCCAGGGCTGCCCTGAATTTGACACCTGTACTAATGTTAATAGTTGTGCTGTGTTTGTTGGCCGGTGCAGCGAGAACGTCCTATAAATCCACAACAGCCAAGGTGTGGAAGTGGAAAAGCAAGCTGGCGAATGCATTACGCTGTTGCGAGCTTACTGTAGCTTTGGTGGCCGTACAATTCTTAATTTCCCATTCTCACTTAATGCATTTTTTGCTTCTTTGTGTTATATTTCTTGCTGAGTTGGGCTGAGTTGGGCTCATGAATCAGTTATTGTTTCGAATCGGCCCTCGAGAGCAATTTGTTTCAGGTTTCACCACTGACCTACTAAGGAGCTCCTCTTATTTTCTCACGTATTAGCTTCCCTGACATCAGCAAGAATGACTGCGCACATTGCTGATGCATTAGACTGCCTCGGCAGACCATGGCCTTTACATGATGTCAGTGTCGATTGTTCATCCCGGGTCCGCAGTACTAATATTAACCTCTAATTAATAAACCAAACCTGTATTAAAAGGCCTGAGATCTAAATGTGATCTCGGGAGCTATGGGAGAGTGCTTTAGGAGAAGACAGTGTGGACATCTGATTTGATATTGGCTCATTCAGATAATAATGGCATGCTAGTCTGAGGGAAATTAAGAAATCTGAATTGAATCGGTGTGAGGTCTCTCTGGCTAACAGGTATATTGAGCTCATCACTGATTTTTTGCTGGTAAACAAAATATTGTTGCTTCAAACCCCTGTAAGGATCGATACATGAACTTCACCATTATTCACCTCTCAAGCTCAAGTTACCTCAGAGTGAAGTTTTTCCCACTAAATGATGAAAATACGAGAAGACTGGTCAGTCTGTGACAGTTCTGTTAAAGCTTTTATTCATACTATATGGTGAAAAGTATTTTTATGCATTCTGACATATTTACAAGTGAAATTAGATGTTTACCATATATATATATATATTGGGCAGAATTGATTGGATCATGAAATGTCGGTCATTCAAAAATAATATAGGCAGATGATTTGATCGATGGGTTACATTTTTTATGGGCCTTTGTGAAAAAGAAGTGCTCTTAAGCGTTATATGTGAACTTGTTGTGCCCTTCAAATAGTAAAGGTCAATTTTATAATATTAATGAAATAAAAAGCCACTTGAAAAGTGCATTTAGTTGCAATTGGATTGCAGTTAAGAGCCTGAAAACATTACAATCAGGTAACACACATATTGTAATTTAAAGTATAGCTATTATTATTGTTAATATTATTTTTAGTATGCTAAAGTATAATTTTTTTCACAAGAGGGGAGTTAGTAGTTGCAATGACAGACAACTAAAAAAAGAATGAAGTGCACTGAAGAATTACTCAAAATAAGACTGAAATGTGCAATAAATTACAATAAATAGGGTTCCTCTTGACTAAATCCTTATATGTAAAGTGTAAATTATGCCAATGCTTACTACAGTACTGTGCATTTATCCCATTGGCTTGTAAAATCTACAATATCCTCTAATCGTGCAGCTTAATTATTAGCGTTTTAGCAAACTCAGCTGTCTAAAATGCTTCAGTGTTTTCTGTTCCTTCTCGTTCAATGCCATTATATTTCTCTCTTTTTTGCATCGATTTGCTGACTGGCATGAAATGAGAAATACCTTAGTTTGCAGTGGTGGGTATGCCGTGAGAAGCAGGCAGGTGCTTTGTGTTCGTGTGTATGACCGGGACAGGACATTTTTAAGGACGGATAGTCCTTTACTTTCAGCCTTTCTCATGTCCATCCTACTGGACCCTTGAGAGCATATGCTAATGAACATATCTGTGTGAAGTCGTCTCTTTCTGTTCAACACCTATAATATCTCTCCTTAACTGGATGACGAACATGCTGGAAACAGTTGTAACTTATGTGGTCACACAATTATACATGTTTTGAAACTGGTAACATTTCACAAGATGTTGAATTTGGATGGGCTCCTGTTTTTTTTTCTTTTTTTTTTTCTTGAATCGGCCAAGACAAGAAGTGAAGGTAAACATTCCTGTTTGGGCTCTTTTTGTGGTTAGAATGTGAAGGGAACCGAGCACTTACAGTAACTTTGTGCCATTACATTTTTTGTCAATTTTCAGATACAAGCACTGGGATTGATGTTGACTTTGTGATGGCAATGGTGCATCAAAATTGCACATTCTTCTTATCTTTTTGAAAATCTCTTTGTTGAATTCCTCTTTTCAGCACATAGTCTGCACCATGGGCCTGAAGTGGTACCCCCATCCGGAAGTCCTGCACTGCATAAAAGGATGTGAGGTAAGACATCTGGACACCTGTCCATATCCTCTCAAATGGCTCTCTATCCTGTGTCTTCCCTCCCTCATTGGCGACACTCTTGCCTTGACCTCCATTTGCAGAGGCCCAATAAGATTTATGAAGATGAAGATGTATAGGAACTCTACACTAAAGTCAGTACTTGTACAATTGACTGTGATGTTCATTGTTCAGTGCTTCTCCTGTCTTTCTGTTTCCCCGCTCTGTGCTTGTCGATACCTGTCACTTGGCGCAATATGTTTGTACTACAGACTGGCTTATCTACAAATGTTTAAGAAATTCTCACCTAGACAATACATGCTCTTTCTTGTTTTTGGTAAGAAGGAATATGCCAATAAAAACTTTCAGTTTGCTAATTTATGCCACATAAAAATAATAATAATAAGTATGTTTTCGTAAATCATAATTATGAAATAAAAAGTCAAAAGTGTGAGAGAGCCATAATTATCAGTAAGCCAAAATCTCATAACTTTAAAAATTTTATTTAATAATCTTTACTTAATATCTTAACTTTTTTAATCCCGTAATTTTGACATCATTCTGATTATCTTGTAATTGACTTAATATGTCATTTTGCCTGTTTGTCTCATAATTTAGACTTTGTATCTAATAATTTACATTTTGTATGTTATAATTATATTTTTCTCTCAAAATGTCTACTTTGTTATAATTATGACTTGCTATGTAATAATTTTGCTTTTCTATTGCTTAATTATAAAATAAAGTATCTCAGAATTTTACATAAAACACATTTAATTAGTATTCCATTATTTAAACTTTTTATGGCATAATCATAACTTGTCATAATTATGATTTACCAAGGCATAATTGATTGGTCGATTGATTGATTGATTGATTGATTGATTGATTGATTGATTGATTGATTGATTGATTGATTGATTGATTGATTGATTGATTGATTGATTGATTGATTCTTATGTGGCAGAAATGGGCTCGCATACTGGCATGTGAAGTACTATCCAAGCACAGAATAATCCAAACTGGGAAACTTTTTATTATTAAAAACAATATTGTTATTATAAAGACACATTATCTGATACTAGACTATTTTCATGAATAAATACATGTACAGATCAGGACAAGTACGGGATCGTGTTAAGCGCTTGTGTGAGCTTGTGAATACAGTGGATTGTGAATATTAAAATATGTCTGCATGCTGTTGGTAAACAGAATATTTTTATCCCAAATTAATTTAAACTATGCTTTACTATGAAAACATATTTTATATTTATTTAAGGCGGTATCCTCAATAGGACGTACTGCATTAAAATAAGTGTTTGCCCAAAAATTACAGGTTTATCAAATCATACAGAACACAATTATGAATGCTATTATGAATTGTTTATTTTGGTTGAATGATATATAACACAATATATCAAATGGGCTGTAAAAAAAATTTCCCTCACAGTTTCTTTTTGAAACATGCCATACTATTACCATAATCAATAGACATGAATCAAATACATTTATACATACTTTGTTGATGCAATAATAAAATGTTTAATAAACAAGTATTTTAATGGTACAAACAAGTTTTTATTATTTATTCTAAATGTCGGGTGTTGGAGAAGTTGACCCATCATGCCTTAAGTAACTCATATACCCATGACACATAAGTCATGACTCTAAGAACTGGAAATATTTGGGTTGGCAAAAAAGCCATGTTCATCATATACAGTAGATCATTATATCTTATTTTTGCATGTTAATGGTGCTCTGAGTTTCTCTCTTTGTTTTTGTCTTAGCCTTTCATGGGTGACAATTACTGTGACGCCATCAACAACAGAGCCTACTGCAACTACGATGGAGGCGACTGCTGCCATTCCACTGTCAAGACTAAGAAGGTACAATACACGTCTGCAACATTTCTCTTCATTTATACATTTAATGTGTCCAATATTGGTGCCTAACTTCACAACCTCGCCAGTATTGACTACTAGGGGTCGACCGATATGTGTTTTTCAGGGCCGATACCGATACCGATTATTACAGATCAAGTAGACCAATAACCGATATTTTGAACCGATATACGTGTCTGGTGTAAAATGAAAATTAATGCCAAAATTAATAATAACAAGAGCTCTGACAAAAAACGTTCTTTAAATGCTTTTAAACATGTCTTTAATTCTGAAAACTGTTAATAACAACAACATTAAATAAACAGTAATATTAATAATATTAATAATAACATAAGTACAGAGATCACCCAGAAGCATTCTGTAAACATTTTGTAAAACTTAAAGTAAACGTATTTAGCGTATTGTGTGATTATTCTCAACAAAAGTTGTAATAATTGTTGTAGTTGTATTACGTATACATTAATATATCAAATCAAATCCAATCACTTTTATTGTCACATCACCACAGCACAAGTGCCTTGGTGAGTGAAATTCTTATGAGCGTGCTCCAGACAGTGCAAAAAAAAACAACAACAACAATTTACATATGGACAGACAGTGCAAAAAAAAACAACAACAACAATTTACATATGTACAGACAGTGCAAAACAACAAACAATTTACATATGGACAGACAGTGCAAAAACAACAAACAATTTACATATGGACAGACAGCAACAACAACAATTTACATATGGACAGACAGTGCAAAAAACAACAAACAATTTACATATGGACAGACAGTGCAAAAAAACAACAAACAATTTACATATGGACAGACAGTGCAAAAAAACAACAACAACAATTTACATATGGACAGACAGTGCAAAAAAAAAAAAAATACTACAAACAATTTACATATGGACAGACAGTGCAAAAAAACAACAAACAATTTACATATGGACAGACAGTGCAAAAAAACAACAAACAATTTACATATGGACAGACAGTGCAAAAAAACTGCACTGGAGCATTTACAGTGCTCCAGACAGTGCAAAAAACAACAACAATTTACATATGGACAGTACATATTTACAGACTGTACAGAAGACAATGTGCAAAATACACATACATATACTCAGTACACATAGTGTACTATAAAGACACACTCAATTTTCAGCGACACATTATACATTGGGCACATCTACATTATGTACACTATCTATACATAATGTAGTCTATACATAGTAATAATGTGAAGGTGCAACAGATTATAAATTAACAGCAGATTGGTTGAGCAGCAGATAGATGTGCAAAGGTGCAACAGATTATTCATATGCAGTGTCGTGGATGTGCATTGTATGGTGTCCAGTGATAGCAGATAGGTTGTGATTAGTGCAGTGTGTGCGTGTAGTCCAGTTGAACTGTGTTAAAGTGCAGTGCATGGCATGTTGTGTGAGTGGGAGTGTGTTGTAGGGTGGGTCATTTCTGACTGTTCATTAGCCTGATAGCCTGAGGGAAAAAGCTGTCCCTCAGTCGGCTAGTGCGGGATCGGATGCTGCGGAAACGTCGCCCTGAGGGCAACAGAGAGAGCAGTCTGTGGGACGGGTGGCTGGAGTCTTTGATAATCCTCCGGGCTTTCCTTGTACAGGATACATATATTCGGCTAAACCGAACTTATATTTTGACAGGTTGCCATGAAGACCTTTTAAGTTTCTGTAGCCTATGTATATATGATATGACGATCGTTTTACTCAAATGAAACGGTCAAATGCTCATGAAGTGACTCTCCGAGCAGTTCTGGGGATGTTGTTCATGTATTTATGTCCTCATTTAGTGAGGCAGCAGGCGCTGAAAACACGCGAGCATCACGCGCTTCAGTATGTGTGTGCAGTAAATGAAACGCACATCTGTGTCATTCATTAACAGAGATGCAGAACATGCAGGATTCATATTTAAAGTGTTTTTGCAGCTTAATATTTATAGATACTAGTCCATAGCGCGAGTCGATTTAAGTGTACTGACCTACTTTTGATTAATTCATCCAAACTTCGACACATTCCATGACATTCCGCGTTATACGGTTCACGAGTTCACCCTTACATTTAATCTGATAGCAGTAGTAGGCATATTTGGCTTGCTGTCCTGGGGAGGCTCCGAGCCGGAACATGGGAACAGAGAACTCCCGTCCCTGATGAGGGATGAAATAGATTAGGGGTGAGGAGTTGGGGTGGAGGAGGGATGCCGGAAAACTGTCACTGGACAGAGGTAGGCAGGCTGTATCTATTTATACATATGCAGCGTTGTGCTCATTAGGATGGTTAGCTAAGCGAGTTGCACCTGTGCCGTCGGTTGATTATCTGATCGTGCTCCTCCCGAACCTTGTTAATAAAACATCATTAAATTCCATTATATGACTGCATTCCAGCGATTCCGCCCGCATTTTCGCATCGCGTTTGTCATAGGTTATATTGAGGTATTTTGTAACTTCAGCAACGTCTGCTGCTGCTTTACCTTTGAGAGACAACTGATGCGTGATCACTGGCGCGGCTCCAGTTAGCAAGTGCTCTCGGTGTGAGACTGCCTTCAGTTTTCGCGTTGATTGGTGGACTCGTGACTCTCTACATATCAGATGAGCGGTGGGCGGAGATTGCTCTCAGAGATTGAGATCGCCTCACTCTCACAGAGTGTTGAGCTCAGACAGGCTGCATCGAGCCAAATAGTGCATTTAAACATTAAATAGTTTCACCTGTATTATTTATTCACCAATAAATAATGTCACCTGTAAATAGTATGTTTGTTTGCATAAAAAAATAAAAAAATAAATAAAATTATCGGCAAATCTGTTTTTAAAATGGCCGATATCGATAATCGGTAAAATGCTTAATATCGGCGCCGATAATCGGTCGACCCCTATTGACTACATTTAAAGATGAAAAGTCACTGACAAGCAAGAGATGCTAGATGTTAACACTGACATTCTGAATCTTACTGCACACATGAATGTTAAATGCTTTCTGGCAAGCTCTAATCTGATTGGCTGCCTTTATGTAATTTATTGGACTCGGGATACACATGTATTTATCAGTATGCCTGTGGAAACAAAGTTGTGTTTACAAAATACCAGGTTGTTACGATGACCGCTTCTTAGAAACCTATCCCTGGATTTGTCCATGCCTGCCAGCTTTGTGGCATGCGGTCTTTAAAAGCTATTCAGTGTTTTGTTTGATACACTTTTCCACATTCCCGTTTTCTACTTTTTTTCTCTGTTATTTGCACATTCAGTCATGGACTGTGTTGCAGTTAACTGAGTTTATTCTACACTCTATTATTATGGTATCATCTATTTCAGATAAACCTGCTCTTAAACCAAATAATAATAATAATAATAATAAAAAACATGATCAGTAAGTTTACATGTCATACTTCCTCACTTGTATTTTCTAGCAGGTAGCAGACAGCAGCCGAAATTATAAATTATTATCAGCAAATCATATTTAAACATTTAGAGAAATGTTTTTTTTCACAAAAGTCACAATCTTGCTGACTGCATAAAGCAGTTTTATACTAACAGGAAGATTAAGCTTTTCTTACACAGCTGGTATGTTTGCTTCTTTCTTAGACTAACAAATGTCACTTGAAAACGTCTCAGGTTACGTATGTAACCATGGTTCCCCGAGTGGGGAATGAGACACTGCGTCCACTAAGGGTCACTATAGGGAACGCCATCAGCGTGACCCGTGTCTGAAGCATACATACAAAAACACCACCTGTTGGCCGGCAACAGGCTATGATGTCACTACCGTGCAACCACAGTATAAAGGCCGCCAGGAGAATACATCATCCAATTCTTCGTCTGAAGCTTGCCTCCGAAGCATGACATACAGCCTAGGGGATGTAGTGTCTTGTTCCCCACTCAGGGAACCATGGTTACATATGTAACCTGAGACGTTCCCCTTCATGCGAACTTCGAACTGCATCCCCTAGGGGTCGCTATGGGGAACTACATATCTGCGCCACCATGCTAAGGGGAGTGCAAGCCCCTTTTTCGAGCACTAAGCCAACTCTACCAGGTTAAGAGAGTTTCCCCTGGGACGGTTGATGGCTGTCAGTGACATTATCCCCTTCGGCCAAAGACCCGAGCTGCATACCCTAAAATTTTACTTTTAGAGGGAATTCAGATGCTCAGACGCTCAGAAGGGAGCGGCATGCTCATAGCTGACCCTCTAAGGTGAGGAGAGCAATGCTAGCTCTGCCAACAAGGAGCTCTGGAGGGTGGAGAACTCATTCCTCAGAATGAGAGGGAACTCAGACGCTCAGAATTGAGCGGCATGCTCATAGGTGACCCTCTAAGGCGAGGGGAGCAACGCTTACTCTACCAACAACGCTAAGAAGGGAGCGACATGCTCATAGTTGTCCCTCTAAGGTGAGGGGATGAAAAAGCTAGCTCTTCGAACAAGGAGCTCCGGAGAGCGGAGAACTCATTCCTCAGAATGAGAGGGAACTCACACGCTCAGAAGGGAGCGGCATGATCATAGGTGACCCTCTAAGGTGAGGGGAGCAATGTTAACTCTACCAACAAGGCTCAGAAGGGAGCCGCATGCTCATAGGTGACCGTCTAATGTGAGGGGAGCAATGTTAGCTCTACCAACAAGGAGAGCAATCAAACAGGAAGGCACGAAGAGGCCTAAGAACCTGAGGCTGCTGAATGACAGCTTTGGAGAGCAGAGAACTCAACTCTCAGCATGAGAGGGAACTCAGACGCTCAGAAGGGAGTGGCATGCTCATAGGTGACCCTCTCAGTTGAGGGAAGCAATGCTAGCTCGACCAACGAGGAGAGCGACCTATCACAGAGCTCTGGGGAGCGGAGAACTCATTCCTCAGAATGAGAGGGAACTCAGACGCTCAGAAGGGAGCGGCATGATCATAGGTGACCCTCTAAGGTCAGGGGAGCAATGTTAACTCTACCAACAAGGCTCAGAAGGGAGCCGCATGCTCATAGGTGACCGTCTAATGTGAGGGGAGCAATGTTAGCTCTACCAACAAGGAGAGCAATAAAACAGGAAGGCACGAAGAGGCCTAAGAACCTGAGGCTGCTGAATGACAGCTTTGGAGAGCAGAGAACTCAACTCTCAGCATGAGAGGGAACTCAGACGCTCAGAAGGGAGTGGCATGCTCATAGGTGACCCTCTCAGTTGAGGGAAGCAATGTTAGCTCGACCATCAAGGAGAGCGACCTATCACAGAGGTCTGGGGAAGGAGAACTAATTTCTCAGAATGAGAGGGAACTCAGACGCTCAGAAGGGAGCGGCATGCTCATAGGTGACCCTCTAAGGTGAAGGGGACAATGCTAGCTCCACCAACAAGGAGAGCAACCTAACAGGGAGGCATGGAGAGGCCTAACAATCTGAAGGCTGCTGAATGACAGCTCTGGTGAGCGGAAAACTCAACTCAGATGCTCAGAAGGGAGCGGCATGCTTATAGGTGACCCTCATTGGACGAGGGGAGCAATGCTAGTTCCTCCAACAAGGAGAGTGCCTATCACAGAACTCTGGGGAGCGGAGAACTCAATCCTCAGATTGAGAGGGAACTCAGACGCTCAGAGGGGAGCGGCATGCTCATAGGCGACCCTCTATGGTGAGGGGAATAATGCTAGCTCTACCACTGTGCTGGGGACCTGATGAACAAGGAGGCTCTCACAGAGACCTACGACTTGGCCATATAATTCAGGGGTATGAGGTTGTTGTAACAGGGCTCTCATCCTAGCCTGGATCTAGTATCGAGGAGTGAGGTAATTACTGCGATAGCCGATAGCCTTTAGAAAAGGATCGTACTCATGCTTTGGTTCCTGAGCATGAGATCAGTCCCGGAGCGAAGTCCCAAGAGTCAGGTCCGGACCGTCAGTAAGGTAGTTTCTAGGAAACATAGAAATTAACCTAAAAGTCCAGTATAGAGACTTCAATGTTAAGTGCAGGAAGTTTCCACCTAACCTCGGTCAGGTGGAGTTAACGGTGGTTGCAGGGGAATTAGAGAGGGGAAGATGAGGGCAGATGCCCCCGATGGAATGGAGTAGATGTTCAAGTCTTACTCTGGTCCGGACGAGAGTGTTGTTTAGAACACTTCGTCTGGAACACCTCCCTCAGGTCTTACCTCTTTTTGACCCGCGCCTCCCTCTAACCCTACCCAAAGGCAGGGGAGGGTCTGACCTGCTGCTGCATTTGCCCTGCCATTTAAGCAAGATTAAGGGGCTAAGATGGCAAAGAGCCATCCTTGAGAGAGGATGTCTCGCCCACAGAGAGATAGCTGGCTATCGTCTCTTCCACAGGGGGCATCCCCTCATAGCCATTTTCACACATCCCCTCAATGTCAGCATAACTAGTATGCTGAAACCTATGAATGTGAGAAAAAATAGCTTTTTTCACTCCTTCTCAACCTCCGCATGAAGATCAGAAAGAAAAGGAAGGCTCACTCGAGCTGGGGGTTTATGGCCTGAATGATTTTTGATGCTCCATAACCTCCAATAACTCGTCATACACAGGGCAGGAGGAGCGAGAGGGTTCAGTCTCAACTTCCTCGCCCTCAAACATCTCCTGCTCTTCCTGGGCATAACCATGCAGAGCACTAGCCACTGAATCGGATGATGTCAGAAAGATCGCATCATCACAATCCAGCAGCTCGCCCTCGTTTTCAGCCGACGTGCGCAAAAGCAAAGCTCTCTCTCTAACTCATCGGCCAGAACCAACTGCAAACCCCATGATTTCTATCTCCTCCGTACCTCGGCAGCGTTGGGTCCCAAATCGCGGGAAGCAGACGAAAAGAGGGACAGACAAGAGCGGAGCTTTTTCATAGAAAAAAGCTCACAGTGCACGCAGATTTCCCCCTCGAGGACATCGCGTGCGTGCTCCTCGCCCAAACAAAAAACGCAAAGATTGTGTGTGTCATCGGGTGTCAAATAGCGAGGACACGGATCCACACACTTCTTAAATGCCTTGCTAGTGCTTACCATGATAATAGATAGAAAACTGTACTCTTACCAGAATGCATGCTTCAAACAAAGCAGTCAGTGAAGACAAAAGAAGTGGATGATGTATTCTCCCGGCGCCCTTTATACTGTGGTCGCGCCGGTAGTGATTTCATAGGCTGTCGCCGGCCAACAGGTGGTGTTTTTGTATGTATGCTTCAGACACGGGTCACGCTGACGGCGTTCCCCATAGCGACCCCTAGGAGATGCAGTTCGAAGTTCCCATGAAGGGGAACATGACTCGTGAAACAGCTTGTGTCCAACATTGGGTGGTGTTTAATATTAAATAGTTTAATATTAAAAATGATGGAACCAGCCACAACAACTGAAAGCAATTTTTAACAATTGCCTCGTTTCTGGTTTCACATCCACACAGCTGTATTTAAAATATCTGTATTTAAAATAGCAGATTTCATGGAACCGGCTGTGATACATAACTTTCTTTTCTACAGGACTCAGACTAACATTTGAGATCATAACCTACTATTATAGTTTTATTATTTTTCTTGTTGTTGTTGTTGTTGTTGTTGTTGTTGTTGTTGTTGTTGTTGTTGTTGTTGTTCTTCTTCTTGTTCTTCTTCTTCCTTTAAATTTTTTGGTAAATTAATGTTAATACTAGGGTTGTAACGATATTCCGGTATGACGATATACCACAATATAAACACGTACGATTATCATACCGTGTACATTTTCTTATCTATGGTATTTGGAGAAAATAAAAGATGCAGAAAATAAAAGATTTCACCTGTGCCTAGGCAAAAACATTACACTTAACTGTTCTCTTGCTCCACCCACATGTTCAGCGGAGACAACATCAGAGACAGAGGCCGTTATCTGTAATCTATCCCACGTTGAAATATAAATCAAAATTGGTAGTATGGGAATACTTTGGATATAGAAAAGACGAACGTTTATTTGTCCTCGAGGATGGAAGCAGTTCAC
Organism: Gymnocypris eckloni scoliostomus; assembly: GCA_027564155.1. Taxonomy (NCBI): domain Eukaryota; kingdom Metazoa; phylum Chordata; class Actinopteri; order Cypriniformes; family Cyprinidae; genus Gymnocypris; species Gymnocypris eckloni. The sequence continues at coordinate 41,518,282 of CM050414.1, read as the reverse complement.
AAAAACTGGTTGCAAAGCAGCCGCAAAAAGAGGAGACACATCGAACATGTTTACCTATATTTCAGAACACCATCCCTCTGTGCATATACAATTATGTCCCATTTATAACTTAAGGTTGAAGCCTTATGATTTCCGTGATGCGGAGTGAATCCCAGAATCCAGTCATGACAATGAATTTACAATGCAGATGTCACATAAAACGCAGTGATGGATTGATTAATAAATAAAAAAACAGAGCTGTCCAATCACTACATGGCTACAATGTCTGTGATTATTAAAGTAAAAAAAAAACACTGCTATATAAAAATATAATCTGTTTGTTTTGCATTTCTCTCTTTGAGTGAGCGGCGTTGTGTCATGTACTACATACTCAAGTATGCTCGCTGGCACCGCTCGTAGTGTTTAACAGCGCCTGCTGTCTCACTATCTGAGGACAAAGACTGAGAGCCTCACTGACACAGAGAGAACAATTAATAATCCTTTCATCATTTTATTTGAGAAAACCATTGTCAAATACACGCAAAGCTCTTCACTACTACTGTCTTCTTCTTCTGTGATTTGCGGCAGCTTAGACACTTCAAATGCGTATTACTGCCCTCCTCAGTTCACTAATACCTGTCAAAATAAAAGTCCGCTTTTCTGTTTTTAAATTCTGTCAAGAAATTGACAGAAATTACAATTGTACTATAATGTAGTTTACTTTTAAAACAATAATAATACATAGAAACATTTAAGGAATATCATTTCACATTCATTTTTATTTAGTAAATCTCTGTTGTGCAGCCCTTTACGAAAGCATAACAGGATAAAAGTTATTTTAATTTGATTACATATTACAGGCATTAATTACATTTTTAAAGCTTTATACATTAATTTCATAACCACCATTTTTGATAGTATATTTGTATTATGTCATAAAAGTACAGAATCCAGAAAAAGTAATACCAGAATTTATGAATTGTTATGAATTATTAATGATGAATATAAGTTGTTAAACTAATGTATAATCAATAATTAAATCTACTTGATTGTTTTTGATGAATGAAATTTGAATAAACACCCAAACCAAAAAATAACTGTTTTGATTGTTTAATACCATATACAATGATACAGTGAAACCGTGATATTTTCATGCCGTCAAAATATCATACCGTTACAACCCTAGTTAATACACATTTAGTATAATATAAATACTGTAAATACAGTAAATCCATGGTAAACATTGGTGATCTATGGATTTAAAAATCCTTCTAACTGGATTGTACACACACACACACACATATATATATATATATAATTGTATTTCTATAATTGTATTTTTTTGCAGTAGTTAAGTGTAAATTACCAATTTGCATTATAAAACGTACATTGACACTGAAGTGCATGTTCCACTCTAAAAGTGAAATGTTAACAGTGAAGAGCCATTCACAACATGTTTAATGTTTTATGTGAGAAAAAATGGAAGGCTTTTCAGTTATTTCTATCTTTACTTTCAAAGTATTTATCTTTTGTACTGGATAACCTTCTGTGCCCATGCACGAGGTTACTTGGCAGACTTAGCTTTACTTTTCTTTTCCAGGCAGCTCTGAGCTGTCTCTTGGCTTTCTCCTTGACTTGCACTGTCATTGTCTTACATATTTGGCAAACGCTGAGAGTGTGTGTGTATGAATGGCGATGATTTACTGAATTCAGTCTACAAGAGGATGCTTTTTGGGAATTTCACAATGTGCAGCCTACGTCATTGAGCAGACATAGATCTTAGCAGGAGTTGACCATGTGCCAGTGTTGATAGAAGGTTAAATTGTTCTGCAGCCATAAGCCAGATTGCTGGTGCCTCCTTCCTCCTGATAGTATGCCACACAGTTGGCAGACCAGCGACAGAGGGATTGGACAAAATAAAGTAATCTTTTGATGAGCTAGAGCATTTTGGTTGCGTGCATTGCTTCATAACAATATCGGTTTACTTTATGCATCTAAATATAGTCTTCAGTTAGTCCATCCTGATTTAATGTACGTAGTGGACATTTCATAATGTCTTGTTAGACAGTTATTTTAGAAACTGATATCTTATGCTTTGTTGTAAATATTCTTCATTTTAGATAATCCAGTGGCAAGTTTAGACTTGAAACATGAAAGACAAAACGTCCACTTATAACTGTTGAAAAAACATTTCCTGTACTCAAGAGAAGATTGAGTCTATGTCTAATGTTGGGAAAGTTGGCTCCCCGAGCAGAAACTGATAAAAGAATCGCCCGACATCCCGAGCCATGTTCACTGTCCTGGCAGTCCTTAAAGCAAATGCATCAGCAGGGTTTGCAAAACATCCTGTCTCTGGAAATTTCCAAGGCTTAGGGAAGAGCTTTGGAAAATGACTCTGAAAGAACAAATTATTTTGAGATTGATGGATTGCAGGAGTTGGATGAGTTCTACTGTAGGTCATCTGACTGTTTAATCCAGGAGTATTACCACATCCATTTTATTCCCAATCTGCACCACTTTATCTTCATCTGTTCAAATTCCCAAACTCCTTCATACATTTCTTAGTCACGCCCACAAACACAAGTGCAGATCAATGGAGTTCACGCATTAGTGCATAGGTGGTCTGCTTTGTTATGAGCCTCTGATTTCAAATTGCACTTAACTTCTCTGCACCATTCTCAAAGTATTTGATGAAGATAATCCTTTGAGACAGTATGTGACTGTTGGTTGTATCCCTGATATGTGCTCCTAGTTATCACCGTAAGGAACTTTTGTCACCTCATCACCTGATTTTCATTTATCTCAAGAACATATGAGGATTTCTTGAGGGCTTTAAGAAAAACTATCGTAACATGGCTCAGGATATCGTTACTATCGTAACCTCGGTTGCCTGACATATGGAACGAATACTGCGTCAAAGATGCTTGTATGGGAAAAAAAAGCCCGCCATAGCCCGCCAAAATGGGAGGGGCGTCTGGCTATATAAGCGGCTGCTTCGCCGCTGCATCTCAGATTTCTTTGAAGAAGCGACTGAGGAGTGCAGCTCATAGCACGGCCAGGAATGCAGTACTCGTTCCATATCTCAGGTAAAAGGAGGTTACAATAGTAACTGAGTACATTCCCTTTCGATACTTCACTTGTACTGCGTCGAAGGCGCTTGTATGGGAACAAATACAATCACGCAGTGCTTTGACGTGGGACAACTCAACACCAAGACTCACGTGGGAGTAAGACCCAGGGGAGTCAAGATAATACACCAAGCAAAGGCTGAGCCATAGGGTCATCCGTGGCCTGGGTGTCATCCCGTAAGTTGATACCTGGCATCCATATAGTATGGACAGTCCAAGTGAAGGAGGGGCTTGAGCAATGTCGGTCAAGTGAACCCATAAGATAGCTTATTTAAGCAGAAAGGACTCTGGCCTGTAAGGCAGGGACATCCAGGTTGTAAAACCTTACAAATGTGGACGGCGAGGCCCAGCCGGCTGCCTCACATATTTCTGAAATGGACACCCAGCTGGACCATGCCCAGGAAGAGGCGATGTCTCTGGTGGAATGGGCTCTGACTCCTACGGAGCAACCCAAGGAGGAGTATGCTAGGTTAATAGCATCCACTAACCACCTAAAATGTCCTTGCTTTGTAACAGGGCCACCTTGGCACGGTTACCGAAGCCAATAAAAAGCTGTTCTGATTTCCTGTATGAGGCAGAACGCTCAGTATGGTAGGTAAGTCCCAAGAGGAACTGTACGAGGATGCGGAGGATTCATTCTTCTGGCGCCTCATAAAAATTGAACCACCTCTGCCCACCGATCGACCAGCAATAAGGGCATGGAAAGCCGCTATGGCTGCTGCATAAACTTTGACAGTGGATGAGGAGCGCTGTTTATCCAGCATCTCCTGCAGAAATGAGAGAACCACTGACACATCGGAGGTGACAGGATCTAAGTTGAGGTCTTGACACCAAATCGAGAAAACAGACCATTTTAGAGTGTAGAGGCATCGAGTAGACGGGGCTCTAGCTTCTGCCATCGTGTTTAGGACACGCTCTGAGAGGCCGAAAGGCTCCCGTTGAGCGGCCACACATGCAGGGCCCATAACTCGGGCTGTGGATGCCATATCGTGCCGTTCGCTTGAGAGAGGGAGGTCCCGTTTCAAGGGGATCGGCCACGGGGCTGCTTTGCTTCACATGCGTTGCCTTCAGTGCAAATTGTTCTGAGCCCACACAAGAAGGTCGTTCGCCAGCGTGCAGAGTCGCTTCGAGAAGAGGCCGCCCTGGTGATTTATGTATGACACCACGGACCTGCTGTCTGTGCGTGTACTAGCACATGGTGTCCGGCAGGAAGAATTGACTGTATGTCCAGCAGGAAGAATTGAAAGGCCTGGCACACTGCTGGCATTTCTAGGCAGTTGATGTGCAGGCCCGACTCCTTCTCGGACCAAATATTGAAGGTCGGTTTTCCTTTGCATAACGCTCCCCAACCCTTGTTGGAAGCGTCTGGCGTGACAACCTTCCTTCTGTGCGCCGTGTCTAAGGTCATGCCTTGCTTTAGCCATAAGAGATCTCTCCAACGGGCCAGGGCTGATACACAGGCCCGAATCACCATTACGCGGTGACGTCCATCCAAGGCGATCTTGGGCCAGGTTCCTTGGCGCTTCAGGAAGGGGTAGCTTCGTGCCGAGCATGAGCACCCTCTATCTCGCCGACCCTCAGGAGGTCGGGGCTCAGGGGTGGCTGAGTGGTGCTGAGTCGGCGCAGGCCTTGGGCGACTGGAAGCAGCAGAAGAGCTGGTGCGCTTAGGGAGGAAGTGTTGCATCGCTTTAGACGACTTTTGAGCCTCCATGTAGCGTTCAGCAAAGCCCTCCACAGCTGGTCCAAACAGGCTGCCTGATGAAACCGTCGAGGAATGGAACTTTGTCCGCCTCTTTCATTTCTGTCATCGTGAGCCAGAGGTGGCGCTCTAATATTATCAGGCTTTACATCGAATGCCAGATGGCCTGGGCGGTGGCTTTGATGGTGCGTAGAGCCAGGTCTGTCATGCTCCTCAGGTCCCTGAGTGAAGCTGCATCCAGACCGGCTTCCTCACTGGCGAGCATCTTGGCCTGAAAGACTTGGATCACAGCCATAAAGTACAGCGCTTAAGCCGCTTGTCCAGCCGCCGAGTAGGCACATCCAGCGAGTGCAGATGTGGCTCTGCATGGCTTGGACGGATGGCTCGCCTTGCCTTCCATCCGATAGCTATGGGCGGGCAGAGATGTGCGGCCACAGACTCATCCAGACGAGGCAGGTTCTCATATCCTTTTTCTTCAGCACCTCAACAGATGTGAGCGCAGCTGAAGCAGAAGGACGGATGAGAGATGAGTGGGGGGTGTGCCACAATATTGTGAGCTCGTATGAACTTTGGGGAAGAAGGGGGACGAGCATTTGTGGGGGGCTTGATAGCGCCCCATGATAAAACACTTGTCCAGCCTGCTGCGAGATGGCTCCTCAGCGGAGACCATTGGTTAAACCGTGATAACCACAAATTAACCATGGTTATGTTACACAAACCATAGTTTAAGCATGGAGATTATACAAATGCTAATCGGTCTGTCAAAAAGCATGGTTACTACACTTTTACTATATTAAAACCATGGTTAAGGTTTTAAACTAATTAGTAAGTCATTTAGCGATTTTCTGTTTTTAGCCTCTATTTTAGAGATATTTAGAGATAGAGATATTTTCAGACATTTCAATTGAAATAAATGATTTGTACAAAAAGCTTAATTTTAACGTTTTAAATACAACAAAGCAAAATATAATGGAATTTAAATATGCCTTTCATAAACAGTCAGCATAAACAAAATTGAAAAAAGTTCAAAAACAAAAGGAGATTAAACAATACACTGCATGTGGGCTATTACATTTGTGCTGGTTTTAGGCAAGGTTTGCAACAAGCAGTCTTACCTTTTTTGGGTTTCAGCCTGTTCTTCCTCTCTGAAATAATTTGACCAGTTTTTGAAAATATTCTCTCTGGAGACACAGAGTTTGCCGGTTATCTCCTCTTCATAATTTCTGTTAAACTTTCATAAACCACTTGTCGTTCTTTCCACCAAGTGAGTAGATCGTCACTCCATTGAATCAGGGGCCCTGCCAAGCAACTCCTTATTCCTGCCATTGCTTCTGATGTGGCATTCCTGACAGTGAATTCATTAGTTACGCTCTCATCAAAGTCCCCCCAGACTAAATGTTGCTAGGAAGAGGGAGTAGTAAGCCGAGTATTCTCAGCATGAAGTTCATTCACCTACCTGTTAGACTTGAGCTGCAGTAATACTCTTGCAGGCCTCATCTGCTGCTGCTAGAACGTGAAAGCCATTCTGCTTAAACCTTGAGTTAAACTGTGTGCCTCTGCCAACAGGCTGAATAATTCAATTATTTCTGCAGTCCCCTTGCATTTAGAATGACTTTAGATGTTGTCACATACATGTGACGTTCAGAAGCAAAAACAACCAATAAATTGCATATAGTCTAATTGTATTTAGACGAACTGGTATCTTTTTATTTGACAGATAATGATTACAGTAACTCATGAATCAGGTTTAAAATATTAATAATAATGCAAAGCTATGCAAAGTCATAGTAAAATACACAAACCTTTCTGCAATGAGCTGTAACCTTTTCAAAAGGTTTAATATGTTGCAGGTATTGTTCACAATCTCCTACTCATCAGGGGTCAACATTGGCAAGGTGGGGCTGACAAGGGCAAGTGTGGCAACAATGGCATATTTTTGCTGCCAAAATATTTGTAGCATGTAAAAGGTAGAGTTCCATCATGTTACTGCATCCTGCTTGAGCTTTAACTCTTCAAGACGCATCTGTCCCCGAGTTGCTCTGATGCAGCAGTGCTCCTGTGAAAGTGCGTTACAATAGTTTTTACCTTTGCCACACCTCCTGAATATGTTTTAAACCCTCCTTCACAATTAGGTTTATAGTGTGGGCATCTTCTGAACTGCAGATTTAATGTTGCTTGCATTATCAGATTCACATGCAGTAATGTGATAATCAGTAGTAAGTCCTTAACAATGGAGAAGAGTTGCAAATCAAGATCAATCATTTTTACAAACTTATAATCCACTTTGCTTTGACAGAGTTAGTTGGCTGTTTCATGTAGCACTTCATAGAATGTTGTTGGCTGCTTTGCGCATTTATCCCTGCTACAGATCTGGGTATAGGTTGAACTGAGGCTGCAGTCCCAGCAGTGTCACCACAGACTGGGAGTGAGTTATCTGAATTAGGTTGCCTTGCTTGAGTAAGTTGGGTGTTTGTTTTAGTTTTTTTGTAGGTGCCATCTAAAATGTAATGTGGATCATCTTGTGCCTGAAAATACATTAGTTTGCATTTTGCTTAGCTTGGTCCGGTTTCTTCAAAGTGCCTTGCTTTGCTTCCATAACTTTAACTTTGTTTCAGACCAAAATATAAATTCAAATTTCTCCACTTTTTCTTTTATTTAAAAAATGTATATTATGAATATTTAGGCTAAACTTGTCAATTTAACTTGATGATATTCGCAGGCAGTCAGCGAGTTGAAATGCAAAGTTGAAAGTCAGCTTTTCAGTCATATCTGACACAAATTGAACCATAGCTATGTATACTACTTAATATTTGTCAGTCGTATCTCACATGAAAGATCAGTGAATGAAATTGGGACCACAGATATCATTAACGTTAATGAAAGGCAATAATCAGCAATAAGTATTTACACAAATAACTTTATTTGAACGTCTCATTGATATGATACTAAGTTGTTAAAAATAAATAAGTCATATCATTGTTTGATGATGTAAGGGATCGATTAAATGCTTTTTTTAAACCGGTTCATTGAATCTAACTGTCTGACAGAAACAGTTTGTGGAAATGAATCAGACTTGGCATCACAATGAAACTGTACTAATATGGTCAAACCTCTATCATTTAAACACCTGACCGATTCAGTGAGTTCATTCAGTGAAGGATTCATTGGACTGATTCAAACCAGTAAACTGAGTGAAAATGAGCAATTTGTTCATTAATTACACTACAATGGTGCTGTGTTGATTTTTGTTGAATGGTGCTGCAGCTCAAGAAAAATAAACATACAAAAGGACATTAAAAAAAGACAAATTCAGAACAATACTTTTATCTTATGTGTTGTTGACTCAGAAAGGTCATGTTCTTCTTGCCAGCAAAAGTGTTGCCAGCAATGCCTGCAGTGAGGTCTGTCTCTCTTTGGGTGATCCTCTCATCGGCCATGATGAGCCCAAGGCAAAGAAACCAAGGCACTTCGCTGCTGCTTGTGTGTTTGTTTCCCTTCCTTATCGCACCCTGTCGTGCTCCCTTTATCCCGGCTGTCGTCATGTTCTCTGAAAGGTTTACGTATTAAGATGTTCTGGATGACTGGCTGTGTATTATTCCTTTCAGGGACTTTGAAGGTGCGAGTCAAACTGCATCTCAGGTCACCGCAGGATGGTTTACTAATCACTACAAGCTGTTGGCATGAGGAAGGAGGCCAGTGGGCATATTAGGGCAAAAAAAGAGAGATTCTTCGGTTTTCTTTACAATAAATTCCTTTCTGTCAGAGGATTTAGTAAGTTTTAAGCTCACAAGGTCAGTGATGTAGAAAGACTAAACTGGTTAGCTCATCAGTTTAACCTCACTGATGACTTTTACTTTTGATCATATGGAGGGTTAGAGATTTCAACAAATCCTTTAACTTTGGCACATAGCTTGTCATGCTTTTTTCTCTCGCTTTTTTTGGTTGTTGTGATATGCAGCGCAATATAGTTTCCTTTTATCTGTGAACACTGGACACTGAACTGTGATTGCTGCATCATTTACACAGGTGTAGAAATTTAATTCTTCTCCAAAACTGTTTTAAAATAAAAACAAGTCCCAACAGTAATGCACTTCAGCCATTTGTTTTTGGACCATCAGTTATGCGTTGCTTCAGATCTAGAAGTTGCAATTGCTAGTGACTTCAAAAAGTCAAGAACTGTTAAGGAAATGTTAGCATACATACTGTATTCAAGGAGAAGAACAATTCAGAACGACTAGGTAAATATCTAGATGGATGCTGTATGTTGTTTTTCTTCAGAACTATTCTGTTTAAAGCTTTAATGAGTATAAGTAGAAAGGGTCTTCAGTTTTATAGTCTAATTTGAAAGAATTTGTTTTGTAACACAATAGAGTTGTTTTTGTAGAGAACTAAACCTTTTATTGAACAAATGACCTAAAACAACCTAACAAGACTAAAAAGCTATGAAGCCATTTAACTTGCCGCTTGTGTATTACTATGTGTATTGGTCATTTTTTAAAGTGAAGACATTAAGTCTAGAAGGTAAAAGTGTAATCCATTAGAATTGGTGTGAAAGTTGTCAAGTTATTATAAAAGAGGTTCGTACAACGACGTATTCGGAGCTTGTCTTTATTTTACAACCACCAGGTACAGCAGCAAGCGACCAGTGTTCCTTTTTTCCCCCCTTCAAAATAAAAGCATTCCTCACACTATTATTCTATAATACCACATCTCCCTTTCTTTGAGAACAAAGGGTGGACTACCTTTGTCTCTGCAGGTCTTAAGGGGTTTATTCTGCCCTTTTGCTGGAAGACCTGTCCCTGATCTGTCCCTGTTTCAAGCATGCAAAACAGAAATAAATAACTTACACATTACCATACTGTGGACTAGTACTTTAGCAGGCTGTGTTCTTCAAAACTTAAACTCACAGGTTTAGGGTAAATGAAAACGGTAAAGCAGAACAATTTCACAATCACATTAAACTCTTATTTTCCTTTTTTTTTTTTTTTTTCAGAAACAAATCAATAAATCACCAATCAAGTCTCTGCGGCTTTCTAACCTCTCTCCCACACCTGGTCCGCACAGTCTCTGTGGTGGAGCCCTCTCTGCTGAGTGATGTTGTCACCGTGGAGCTGGCTCTGGTGATGTTGTCACTGGTTCATCTTCTCCCATCGGTGGCTCATCAGCGCCGACTACCCCACTGTTGGTCTGCAGTGGCACCAAGTGATGCCGGTTCTCCTCAGTGTGCCATGAGGCACCTGGACGATATAAGAGCGAGGGGTGTTGTGTGTAGATAGCACTGTGCCCTGGACTCGTGCATCGGTGATCCACACATCCTCCCAGGTACAGTGGCTCCAGGTTTCTCGTGCCGTGTCTCTTGTTGAAGGATTTTGCATCGTTCCCCTCTTCACCCTTTCTTTGGCCTCCAGCGTAGTAGTCAGGCAAAACTGGATTCAGCAGGGTTGGAAGGGCAGGAACTGTAGTGCGGAGGCGGCGCCCATCAACAGCTCGGCTGGGCTATAGCCGTTCTGTAGAGGGGTTGCTCTGTAGGCCAGCAATGCAAGATATGGGTCTGATGCCTTTGTTAGCAGGTTTTTCACAGTCTGTACAGCAGCTTCCCCATTGCTCTGGGGAAACTTGGGGCTGCTCGTGATGTGTACAAAGCCATACTCTGCTGCAAAGGCTTTTAAAGTGGCTACCAGAGAACTTTGGCCCATTGTCACTTTTAAGAACTTCACAAATTCCATGACGAGAAAACATGGATTTCAGGTGCACCACCACATCTGTGGACCTTGTGGGTGACAGCAGCGCAATTTCCACATACCGTGAGAAATAATCTACTACTAGTATATAGGTCTTGCCTTTCAGCGTGAACAGGTCAGCTCCCAAAGTTTGCCAAGGCCTGACTGGCATCTCCGTTGGCATCAGCGGCTCTTTGACGTTCTTTCTCTCTTGAATGCAGGTTCTGCATTTCAGTATCATGTCATTCAGCTGGCTGCTGAGCCCTGGCCACCACACCGTCTGTTTGGCCCGGCCCCTGCACTTTGTCACCCCCAGGTGTCCCTCATGTAGTCTCTGCAGCACATCGCCTTGTAAGACGAATGGGATGACGAGCCTCGTGCCCCGCAGCAGCAGTCCATCATGCACAGTCAGCACTGCTCTATCAGGCCAGTAATGTCTCAGCTCTCCCTGCAGTTGACTTTTGTCAGGCCAGCCGCCTGTGCAGTACTCCATCAGTGCAGAGCATGTGCTGTCTACCTTCAGGTGCTCGCGTAAGCAGCTCAGATAATCTCCACTGACAGGAATGTTGCTGATGACAGAGTCTACATAGATGTTGGTGTCTTCTAGTAGGCTTGTATCTGTGTGTGCTCTTGCGGTTCTTAGGGGAGCACGAGATAAGGTGTCAGCGGTCCACAGGCTTTTGCCAGGGACATGATTGACTGTATAGTTGTACCTCATGAGTCGCATCCTAAATCTTTGGATTCTTGGTGGGAGGTCATCCAGAGCCTTCCCGCCCAGCAGACTCACCAACGGCTTATGGTCAGTTTCCAGCTCGAATGGTCTTCCCAGGATGAAACAGCTGAACCTTTCACAAGCCCACGCTGCAGCTAATGCCTCCTTCTCTACTTGAGCATAGCGTTGCTCTGTTGGCGTCATTGACCTGGACGCATATGCCACAGGTGACCACCTGGCATCGCTCTTCTGCAGCAGGACTGTCCCCAGGCCAAAGGAAGAGGCATCAGCAGAGATTTTTAGTGCACTGTTTGGGTTGTATAGTGCGAGCACTGGTGTGGATGACAGCTCTGCTTTTAACTGATCAAAGGCAGCCTGCTGCTCTGTCCCCCAGTACCAGTGGTTCTTCTTGGACAGCAGGTCTCTTAGCACTTTGTCTTTTTCAGCCAGGTTAGGCAAGAAGCGGCCCAGCTGATTGACCATGCCCAAAAAACTCCTGAGTTCACTGACATTTTTGGGTGCGTCCATCTCTTGCACAGCTCTCGTCTTCTCCGGATCTGGCTTCACTCCATCTGCTGAAATCACATGACCCAGGAATCTGACTGTATGGCGTGTGAGCTCACATTTGTCCATGTTGAGCGTAATGCCGGCCTTTTGTGCCTTCTCTAGCACCGCATGTAGCCGCATATCATGCTCGTCCTGCCTGTCCCCAGACCAGGATGTCATCCATGTGACACAGTACTCCAGGCCACCGTCACTTTGTCGCCATCATCCTTTGAAAGTGCTCGGGGCTGAAGCTATGCCAAAGGGTAGCCGGTTAAAATAGTAGCGCCCAAAAGGCGTGATGAAGGTGGTGTATTTGGCAGACTCTTTTGTCAATGGTACTTGCCAAAAGCCCATATTGGCATCTAATTTGTTGAATACTGTTGCGCCAGCTAGCATGCCCAGAGTGTGCTCGACAGAAGGCAGGATAAACTTTTCTCTGCATACTGATTCATTCATCCTTGTGAAATCCACACAAATGCGAACAGTACCTGCTTTTTTTCGGCACCACCACCATCCCGGCGCACCAATCAGTTGGCTCCTCAATCTTGGTCATTACGCCCATCTTCTCCATACGGTCTATCTCCTCCTTCACTTTTCCCAGAAGCGGCAGAGGGATTCTGCGTGGTGCGTGGAGAGAGAAGGGCACAGCCTCTGGCTTTAATTTAATTGAATATGGCCTCCGAACAAGACCCAAGCCGCTACACAGCTTCGGATACTGTTGTTTCACAGATTCCATGGTGATGCTGTCAACCCTGCTCACAAGCTGAAGCTGTTCTATGGCAGGCCTGCCCAGCAGTGCAGTGTGCAGGTCTTTTACAACATAAATATCCTCTGTAGCTGTCTTTTTGCCTCTGCGCAGTGTTTCTCTGGCTACGCCTAGGACAGAGAGTACATTGCCACCTGGCCCAAACAATGGGCGTCTCGACACTGCCAGGCGCTTCACATCAAGTCCCCCAGTAATGTCATAGTACACCTCGGCTGGCAGGGCGGTGACATCAGCACCAGTGTCAATTTTAAAACACACTTTTTTTTGTCTCACCTGTAGCTGCACTGTCCACGGGTCTTTTCCAGCATCCACGGCTCCCAGGAATAAACTCCCTTCTTCTTCTGTAGTGACAGCATTCAGAGATTTTGCACTGTTTCTGCACACTTTGCCATAATGTCCCATTTTGCCACAGTTGTGACACACAGCATCTGTAGCAGGGCATTCTGATTTTCCATGTGAGGGCATTTTCCCACATCTATAACAGGCCTTTGAACCTTGCTGTGGCCGTGCATTGGGTTTATATTTGCCTGGTGTTTGTGCTTGTGGCTGAGGCTTTGAGGGAAATTTGGGTTTTCTGTAACTTTTAGCATGCACAGCATCAACATTGGAGCACTTGCTAGCACCGCCATTTTCTCCTCTTAAGTCACACTGCTGTCGTCTAACTTCTTCAGACTGCCTTGTCTTTGTTATAGCAGTTTCAAGGGTTAGGTCCCTGTCTAGCTGTAGCTTTTCTGACAATGAGACGTTTCTCAGCCCGACCACTAACCTGTCGCGTATCAGCTCATTCTGTAATTGTCCATAATTGCAATGTTCAGCTAATCCGTATAGAGCAGTGATAAAGGAATCCACCGTTTCTCCCGGCAGTTGCACACGCTGATTGAACTTGGCTCTTTCGTATATGACATTCTTTTTAGGCACAAAAAATGCATCAAAGCCCGCCTTAACATCCGTGTACTTCTTTTTCTCATCTGCAGTTAGCGTTAGCCCCTTAAGCACATCTTCGGCTTCATCGCCCATACAATACACTAACGTGTTTACCTGGTTTTCTTCCGACGTTGCGTTTAAGTTGCTTGCAAGCCGAAAGCGGTCAAATCTCCTAATCCAACGCTCCCATTCTTGAGGCTTGGAAAAATCAAATGGCTCTGGAGGTTGTATTGTGAACGTAGCAGTTGGTGTGGGTTGCGCCATATCTGCCGGCTCGTCTCCTATCCCTCCACCAAAATGATACGCTTTGTTTTTCCTTTTTTTTTCTTCTCCGCTTACAAGTTATTCCACTTCTGTCACCATGTCAAGTTATTATAAAAGAGGTTCGTACAACGACGTATTCGGAGCTTGTCTTTATTTTACAACCACCAGGTACAGCAGCAAGCGACCAGTGTTCCTTTTTTCCCCCCTTCAAAATAAAAGCATTCCTCACACTATTATTCTATAATACCACAAAAGTTTCAAATGTTTCCTTTTATTTTACAAATTGGTTTGTATTGTATAAATGGTTTGGTTTGTTAAAATCTTCACATTTGTTTTACAAGTCCTAACGTTTTCTGTTGATCTCTAGGTTTAAATGAGCAGATCCCAGATGTTCATTTGTAGGTCCCAGACCCTTCTGTATGTAAAATACATATCTTACATTTAAATAGCAGAACAATTACAATGTCAATAAAATAATCAAACCACCAAATTCAGAGTCTCAGTGGCCTTTTAAGAAATATGAGGGGACAATCCAAATTCAGTAGGCTCTTGTTAGCATTCTCAACACCCAATACCATGCCAAGGTAATAAGTTGAAGGGGGGAACTCCTTCGGGGGCCGACCCGCAATTGTGGCAGTAGCAAATGTGTGTCTCTTACGTTTTTATAAGACGTAATTATTAACGCATGTTGGTTTTGCCCTGCAAAGTTTATGGCTATGAAACCACATCTCCAAATTAGCTTTTCAGTTTTCCAAATTATTTCCTTTAATCTTGGCTGTCTTAGGGAAAAGTGGCAATGAAGTGCCAACCGTACAAGATTGGGGCAAGATTGCTGTTTCTGCAGCAAAAAAAAAAAATGAGGGTGAGAGAGTTTTTCGAGACTTTCAAAACAATGTTTAACCTATCAAGGCTGAAACTGAAGTCTCTGCCTCCCATGACACCACTTTCCACATGTTTAATGGCCTGAGCACACGAGTGCAGTTTGGGCTGAAGGAAAGTATGCAAATGTCATGGCTACATCATCAAGACCAATATTAATAATCAGAATAAGAAATTTGTATTACTAATGTCTATTTTACAAGGTATGCGGCAACTTAATAATAAAATTAATAGAGAATATGTGGCCACTGATCAGTTAATTGCAGGGGCATAATAATGATCTGAAAAGTAGAGGAAGCAGCATTTTATAAACATGAATGTTCATACTTATAAGACTACTGCTTACTACGGTAGCACATTAGTTTTTTGTAAGGTTTTTTTTTTTGTACATACTATGTCATTACTGCAGTAATAACAATAACTAGGTAATAACTAGGTACTGACTAAAACCTACCCTTAACACATATTTCTTGCCACTACCTTATATCACTCGGTACTTTCTTGGGTAATACACTGTATAACAGTGGTTTTCAAACGTTTTCGCTCTTAAACACATTTGAAAACTACTGTTCTACAGTGTAGTATCCAAGAAAGTACTGAGTGAGCCCTTTTGTTTTATGTATAAATTAACACAACCCATATATGCAACCATTTACATGCAATCAAGTCAAATCACATACAATACCGGTGTGGAGTCACATGGAGGAGCTTCAGAAGAATGAAAGAAGTAATGACAGTCAGTGTTGCCAAGTAAGCAGTTTTAGTGTGGAATTGGGCTACTCTTACACTGTTGCTGTGGGCTAAATCTATCTCCCTGAAACAAAATTTCAGTTGCTGTAAACACATGATTGGGCTAGTTTCGGACTAAATTTGAGAATCAATTGGGCTGGTTTTGTTTTACAGACCTGGCAACCATTCAAAACCAGTGAGTCCAAAGCATATAGCTTATGGTATTTGTAAATATTTGTAATTTAGAATTTGCAGTGATTTTAGCTATATATAGGGCCAACCAAAACCTCTTTTGACATTAAAAACTACTGTCAGGGTTTACTAAAGACACACAGTGAAATATTAGTGGTGAAAATGCTTGGACACAGTTATTTTTGTGGCTGAAATTATTGCATATGCATTTGTAGGATAGTCCCTTTCAGGTGCAATTTTTTTTGAAAGAAGAGTATTTAAGTGAAATGCAACATGATCTCATTAGGTTTGCAGTAGCCAATTTACCGGTGACGGCGCCATATTTTACCTCTCAAAAAAGCATGTCTTAAACCCGGCTTTATATTGTGCTGCTCTTGGAAGATTGTGTTGGTCATTTGGAAACGATCTGGCTGCGTCTGTCTTATTAAATGTGTGCACTGTCAGTAGATAAAGCACAGAACGTCCCACCCCCATCGGTGCTTTTATGGGATTGTGCTCTCACGCTAATTTGCCATATTTGTAAATATGACTCTTAATGTTGTAAATATTGTTTCTAGCATTGTTAGAAATTACCATGTGAATACTATGTGAATATATTTAAAGTATTTGAGTGTACTCAACTTGAGTTTGTAGTGCAAACCAAATTAAATTCGTATTTCTTATTTTATAGAGAAATAATCGTAAAACAACTCCTCAAGCAGTAAATAAACAACGTTTAAATAAATGGACGTTTTGACATGATGTATGCATCTGAACCTCAGTGCAGACCAGTAATATGCTGTGTTGAGTTTTGAAGCACTATATCTATGCCCCAATTTCCAGCCCCCTGATACTATTTCCCTTCAACTGCAATCTGACACATGCATGCAGAGTGCAGAGCTGGGGGATCGTTTGGCGTGACGTACATGGTCTGTCAGGGAAAGTGTGTGTGTGTGTGTTTTGTGGACTGGCCTCTGCCCCATGCTGACATTCCCAGCCACCATCGATGAGCCCCAGATGTGGCAGCTGGTTCAGCCACCCTAAGGGTCAAGGGCAGAGGAAACCATATCAAATTTGCCACCCACATCTTAGTCCGATGGTGAGATAAGGAGAGAGTGCAAGAACCTGAACTGTTAAAGTCTGCATGTCATGAGATTGGAGAAAAGGAAAGGGACATTTGAGAAATGGTTCAGTAAATTATAGAGGAAAAAATGGAAGTGTGCACCTTCATGGGGAAGTCAATAACAATTGCCTGAAAAAAGCAGCCTTAGTTGACATCTCAGTCTTAAAGAGCTGGTTAGGTTGGTTTGTTTGATGGTTTTAGAGGGTTTAGGGGTGCTTGCTAGCTGGTTAGGATGGAAAAAAACATAGCCTGGTCAATAAACCACCATAGTGTGATTTTTTTCAGCAAGGTTAGCAAAAGCCAGAAAACTTAATGTGTTCAGACAAGAGGGAAGGCATAAGGTTGGACAGGAAATGCCATGCAGGGCAATGACGGCTGGTTTTGATATGTGTCCAGTTCATGCTTGTAAAACCTTCACAGGTAACTGACTCTGTAAAGACTAAGTGTTGCTCACACAAACATGTGTTGTTTTAATTACTTCAAAATACATGTCATTTCCGTCTGGAAAACTGCACTCTCACACTACAAAAAGCTTGTTCTTCATAAGTATTGTTCTCATTAGGCAGTAAGCAACATATCTAAACATCCTTACATTTGATTTAGAAGTGCAAACTGTGTGGGAGAATAAGCCTAGGTTTGTTACCATTAATAATGAAATTAGGGCTGTGCAATCGAATTCGATTATCATGCGCATCTTTATAGTAAAGCCGGTTCAGTGATTGGCTGTAAATCGCCATCACCTGCTTTCAAATGGAGTGGCAATTACTACACAGAGCCATAGTTCACTGACAAGCTATGCAATATCACGTTCATAATCGCAGACAAATCGCCTTCGATTATGAACGCGATATTGCCTAGCTAAATATGCGATTTACAGCCAATCACTGAACTGGCTTTACTGATGAGATGCGCATGATAATTAAATTAAATTAATGGCACAGCCCTAAATGAAATAATAATACATTAATAACATATAAATAATATATGAAAAATGTATACTTTAAAAGAGAAATGCTGCCTTTTGAACTACCTGAAATAAAGTTTCAGTACATAAATATATAAATGAATGAATGAAAGGTATATAGGAATATAACAAAAATACAGAAGCATAAAATTACTGATATAGTGATATAGAGACACACACACACACAGTATATAAAGTATACGAAATTAATACCAATTAAGAAGACTACATTGTTAGATGTGTGCCTACATTTAATCCAAGATATGTTCTTTAAAAATGAGTTGTATGATCTTGATACTAGTTTAAAGATTAAGTAAATCTGCCTTGCTTTAGGGATGTTATTATTATTATTATTTAAATTTGTATTTTTTCTAAAAAACAAGAAAAAATTACTGATAAAACTCTTCTAAATATTAATTAAATTATATGATTTAACCACGGTACGAGTTGTGTTTGTTTGTTCATTTATTTAAAAAAATAATAATTGGGTAACATAGATGTTGTTGTTTCTGTTTTTAAATAGTACATTATCATGCAGCTCTCTGGAATAATTTATTCTGATTATAATAGTCTAATATTCACTGTCGTCCAAGTAAAAACTGTATATCAGTCCACTCCTCCAGATAACTGAAACCGGTGATAGTTTTAAGTCTCTCATCACACTAGAGACATTCTCTCTCTTGTTTCATAAAAATGCAAACAGCACTATTTTCCATTTGTCAAATGTAGTGATGATGATGTCCACAGTGTAATTAATATTATTGCAATATTAGTTTCAGCATTCCTCTTCTAGCCAGGGCAATTGTTTTGTACACTGTGGTGGACTGTTTTTTAATTGAAGGTTTAAGATAATTTGTATAATAGCAGTACTTCACGTACCTTACTGCAATTACTGTCACTCTAATTATAAGTATAATCACATTAACTTAACTAAAATATTCTGTTTACATGTGTTTAATTGCCTACTCACATTATGAAAGTGTACAATGTCTGCAGTGTTCAAGGGAATCAACCTGATTTCAGACAGATTTCATACTGAAGTGCCTCCACTTTGGCCTTGACTCAAACCCTCATCTGTTTTTAGGTACAAAAAGGCAGGATATTATTCCATAATTGATGCTATGAATTAGAAAGTCCACTTTGTTGTGCACCAAGATAAATTCACATATGAATTCATGTCATGAGCAAATCAGTCTGTTCAGCCGCTGAGGCTAAGACAAATGGTTCCGTGAATGCGCAAATTTGAACTGCACATATGGTCCTAGTTTTGAGTGACTGGAGATGCATTTTATCCAGAAAAGCAGCTGACGCCTGTCCCGAGGGAGGCCGCAATGCAGCAGCTGGTGTCAGTGACGCACTGCCAAATAACATTCAAATTCTATTTTCAATCCCTCCAAGGGGCTCATACATTTTTCAAGTCAATTCCAAGTCGAGACGTCTTGACCAATGATGCAAGTTGTCATTAGACTCTTAAAAATAAAGGAGATTTGTTTGCATCGATAGTTCCAGAGCCTTTAACATCCATTAACTTTTCCATCCCACAAATAGAGGAAAAAAGTTCTTCAGATTATATGTGAATGTTCTTCACATGAAGAAATAATTACATAATTCTATTAAGAAATGTAAATTGGACTGTTCTGTGGGGAACTATGAAACGGGTGTCTGGGGAGCCAATATCCTGCAGAGTTTAGCTTCAACTAGCTCCAACACACTTGCCTGGAGGATTCTATTAAGTCTGAAGGCCTTAATTGTCTCATTCGTGTGTTTTTAATTAGGGTTGAAGCTGAACTCTGCAAGTCAGTGGACTTGAAACTGGACACCCCTGTTTCAATGGCATAACTGTGAAAACACCTTTTGGGATCTTTATTTTAAGAGTATACTCTGAACCTTTTGGCTTGTATGTTTTAACGTGCTTCTTTTCTCCTTCAAGGTGATTCCGTTCCCCATGTCTTGTGACATTCGAAGAGAGTGCTCTTGCCGGGATCCCAACTCCTTGGAGAACCGAAAGAGAGAGCACTTGCACTCACTTGGTTAACACGCTCCACCAAGCCGGTGCGCAGACTGGGACAAGATGAGATATTCTTCCCAGAAATGCTGCTGCTTCACAGTCGTACCTCTCCTCTTATAGCTGTTTATCATTTCCAAGTCCGAGTCTACCCGTTATCTCTTACACTATGTTTGGGAAAGGACCAAAGCTGGTTTGTGTATGCCATCTGTAGATGTACAACCCCTTTTAAAATCTAAAGCAAGTCATCTCAAGGGAACATACTGATTAGACCAAAGTCAGAAAAAGAAAAAAACACACTCTCAAAATTGTTTAGGGGACTTTATTTGTTTTGGTTTGTCTTGGACGTGACCTCAGTCAAAGGAGGAAGGTGGTGCATGGCATTTTTGCCCTCGCCCGTGTCGTGTGTCCCTACAGAAGCAGACTGGGTCCCAAAACAAGTAGTGTACGGTTAGCTGGACAGCAATCGCATGATCGTGGGTTGTTTTTAAAAACTAATCAGTTAATATTTTAATGTTCCTGAAAATCTATCAAATATAAATGCGCAATGGGAAATTGCTGCAGGTCTTGTCGCACACATTTATGTTTTGTTATGAAATAATTGTGAATCGAGGTTTCTTTAAAATGCACACCAATAGATCCGTGCATAAATGCGGTGAGAATTAATTGGTTTCTTTAGCATGGCTGCTGTTGTTGCTGCTATGATTGCTGCTAATTAGTCAAACATCAGACAACAGGAATATGCAGGCCATGATTTAGTGTCATCAGTCTGCCTTAATACTTAACTCTGATCAATATAACCATCCATGACCTCCCATTACAGCTCCAGGCCAGTGCTGAATTGAAACTCGTCCGGTCCGAATGCAAAATAGACACACATTCCTGAATGTAGAGGCCATTGTCATAAACCTTTTATTTCACGGAAATGCTTAGTTCACCCAAAATCTGAAGATTCTAGCATGTACAGTACTCCCCCCACCTCAAAAAATGACAGTTCAGATAAAAAATACACAAAATAAGAAAGTATTCCGTACGAGTCTTCTGAAGCCATATAGGTCTTGTGTGATGAAGAGATTTAAATTGAATTGGATATTTGCCAAAATCTTTCGTCTGCTGCAGACCTCGCATGTCATTATACACTCTCTGGTTTCAACACACTTAAGAACCAATGACATCAAAGCATGGTGTGACGTCCAAATGTGCCATATTTCAGTCTGACCGCAAACATGGAATGTATTTGTGAGCTCTGATGGAGGGGAACATTTCCAGCAACTAAAAACAGAATAAACTTTGGTCTGTTCCTCACACAAACCCATCAGCTTCAGAAGACTGCATGAGTACTATGGACTACTGGTGTGGTACTTCTGCGGTGCTTTGCATTATTAAATTGACCATGATTGTATAATATGAATGATGACGACAAATGGAGACTCTTACACACGTTTTTTAATCTCAGTGAATCTTCTGCCAGTCAAAAACGTTTCAAAGGTAACTTACTGCACATGTGCCAACTTTTTAACCACTTGTATGTATTTTTGCCAAAAAAGAAAAGCTTCATGGTAATCTGAATTACTTTATATAAGCAAAATCGTAATCAGATTTCAAAATCAAAGAGAAAAAGAGAGAAAGGGAAAATCACTTTAATGATTAAGCGATAGTTTACCCAAAAATGAAAATGTACTCACCCTCAGGCCATCAAAGATGTAGATGAATTTGCTTCTTCATCAGATTTGAAGAACTGTAGCAGTCCATCACTTGCTCACCAATGGATCCTCTGCACTGAATGGGTGCCGTCAGAATGTACAAACAGCAGATAAAACATCACAACAATCCACAAGTAAACCACACAACTCAACAGTATATGAAATAACATTTGTGTAGTGAATAACAGCTCATTATTAAGATGTTTTTGACTTCAAACCATTGGTTTCATCTAAAATATAAAACTTATGTCTTTGCTAAAAAATTAAAAACATAAAAATCATCTGGTCTGAATAAGGTGAGAAATGTGCACAGATTAAGCACTGTTTACAACTGAACAAGTCCAAAACAGCACTAAAATGTGGGTAGATCTTCCCATCACTACAGGTGATGGACTTTTCACTGGAGGAAGCATTATTATGTTTTGTAGACTGATACAGGCAGCCAGTTATGGATTTTGGACTTGTTTTAACCAGAAGCAATGGTAGAAAGTTAAAACGTCTTAATGATGGATTTGTTTCTTACAAGCACGCAGCGCTATTACTTTAATGCAGGGCTGTCCAAACTCGGTCCTGAGGGCCGGTGTCCTGCAGAGTTTAGCTCCAACTTGCCTCAACACACCTGCATGGAAGTTTCTAGTATGCCTGGTAAGAGCTTGAATAGCTGCTTCAGGTGTGTTTAAGTAGGGTTGGAGCTAAACTCTGCAGGATACTGGCCCTCCAATACTGAGTTTGGACTGCCCTGCTTTAATAAATAAAAAATTAACTTAAGCAGCCTCTAAATATGTTTAATTTATCTGTTCTTTTGTGAAATATTTGCCTTCCAACTGTGAACTTCTTCAAGCAAACATCTTCCCCTTATGGCCTTAAAAATGTTTTAACTAGTTTCTGACTAATGACTGAATCTCCAGGTTTGACTCTCTGTATCAGGTGTGTCAAACCTGCTTCTGGAGTGCCATCGTCCTGAAAACTGTAGTTGCAGCCCTACTCCAAAACACCTGCCTAAAGACATTGACTGGCTGGGTTCAGGTGTAAACACAATCAGCATTGTAGTTAAACTCTTTTGGAAGAGCTGAATTCAACCCCCTTGGTCTAGAGTGATGTCCACTTATATTTGGCTGTTTATTGAAAATTCCACATGCCATAATACTGAAGCACATGGTAAATAAATAAGTATAATGTGTACTCACCTGCCGAAGAGTTTGCCAGGTGCAAAATTTACACTTATGCAGACAAATGGATCACAAAACATTTCATATAAGGTTTGTCTTCTTCTCCTTGAAGTTATTAATCTAGTGCGATTGGGCCAAGGCTAGGGAAAATGGTTCCTTGAACATCGGCTGTTTTATTGGCATGGAAAACATGCTAAAGCATTAAAGAGTATGTTGCCTGATAATTTAATAATTGGCATAATTTTGTGCAATTGTAGATATAGGATAGTTAAAGTATAGTAACTATGACATTTATGATTAAGGAAAAAAAAAAGAAACAGAATCTGGAAGAAAGTCAGACAACCATATTGTGTGTTTTTGTTTGTTTGTTTTTGTTTAGTGTTGAGTCCTCATTTATGTGGCACACATTGTGTGGCAAGACTTCACGATCAGATTCCTTTTGGGGTCATGGAAAACTGGCTTTAACAAAAATCCACCAATTCAATATCTCAACAAATTAGAATACTTCATAAGACCAATATTTTTTTTTGTGAATTGTTGGCCTTCTGGAAAGTATGTTCATTTACTGTATATGTACTCAATACTTGGTAGGGGCTCCTTTTGCTTTAATTACTGCCTCAATTCGGCGTGGCATGGAGGTGATCAGTTTGTGGCATTGCTGAGGTGGTATGGAAGCCCAGGTTTCTTTGACAGTGGGCTTCAGCTCATCTGCCTTTTTTGGTCAGTTGGTCAACAGTTGGTCATTTAACCAACTTTTGGTGCTTTTGGCAGTGTGGGCAGGTGCCACATCCTGCTGGAAAATGAAATCAGCATCTTTAAAAAGCTGGTCAGCAGAAGGAAGCA
Source organism: Gymnocypris eckloni scoliostomus (assembly GCA_027564155.1). Lineage (NCBI taxonomy): Eukaryota > Metazoa > Chordata > Actinopteri > Cypriniformes > Cyprinidae > Gymnocypris > Gymnocypris eckloni. The sequence continues at coordinate 41,494,958 of CM050414.1, read as the reverse complement.
TGAAGTGCTCCAAACTTTCTTGGTAAATGTGTGCAGTGACATTGGTTTTCAAAAAAACACAATGGATCAACACCAGCAGATGACATTGCACCCCAAATCATCACAGACTGTGGAAACTTAGCACTGGACTTCAAGCAACTTGGGCTATGAGCTTATCCACCCTTCCTACAGACTCTAGGACCTTGGTTCCCAAATGAAATACAAAACTTGGTCTCACCTGAAAAGAGGACTTTGGACCACTGGGCAACAGTCCAGTTCTTCTTCTCCTTAGCCCATGTAAGATGCCTCTGACGACAACTGTAGCAAAATTACTTGACGCGTCTGTGTGTGGTGGCTCTTGATGCCTTGACCCCAGACTCAGTCCATTCCTTATGAAGTTCACCCAAATGATTTTCTTCCACACTTTTTCCTTCCACTCAACTTTCAGTTAACATGCTTGGATACAGCACTCTGTGAACAGCCAGCTTCTTTGGCAATGAATGTTTGTGGCTTACCTTCCTTGTGAAGGGTGTCAATGATTGTCTTCTGGAAAACTGTCAGATCAGCAGTCTTTCCCATGATTGTGTAGCCTAGTGAACCAAACTGAGAGACCATCTTGAAGGCTCAGGAAACCTTTGCAGGTGTTTTGAGTTGATTAGCTGATTGGCATGTCACCATATTCTAATTTGTTGAGGTAGTGAATTTGTGTGGTTTTGTTAAATGTGAGCCAAATTCATCACAATTAAAAGAACCAAAGACTTAAACTACTTCAGTCTGTGTGCATTGAATTTATTTAATACACGAGTTTCACAATTTGAGTTGAATTACTGAAATAAATGAACTTTTCCACGACATTCTAATTTATTGAGATGCACCTGTATGTATATATATGTATGTTTGTTCTGATGTTGTTGATTTTTTTTTTATTAATTAGCAATCTTGTGAGTTAGATTGAATTATGTATTATTATTATTATTATTATTATGAAGGAACTACAAGACCCAAAGGAAAAACAAAAACCTATATGAGGCACGAGAGTACAAGAATTCTAATCATAATAATAATGTATACAGATTTTGTTTGCTATATATTCTTGGGAGAACAAGTGTATTAAGTTACTATTACCTGAAAAGATGTAACTGTACTCAAGATAACATTAGTCAGAATTTATTGCCAAGATGGACAGCAAAACTGATCAGCAACCATGTCGCCAATTTAGCAAGGACATCAAGTAACTTGCCAATATACTGACAGGTTTTGTGATTGACAGGCCTGTCAGTCAATGTTTTTTTTTAATGCTGCAGAAATGTACTGGCTAACTGCCAAATGTTTCCTTTTTTAATCACTCTTCTCAGACTTATTATATGTTTCTTCATCACTATGTGCAAATCGGCAATCCAAAATGCCAAAACCAGTTCAGAGTGCAATTGCACCAAATACAGCAAATATTTTTGCTTTAGTTTAGACAGCAGTAATCCCTCAAAGCATACAGGTCTGAAGAGTGTTTGTTGGCTTGTTAAATGAAGTTGCCATTGGGCTGTTTGACACACACTACTGTAAGCACCATACAATTTCTTGCTGTACCTCATGCCTATAATGTTTGCTGCTTCCATATTTTCATATTTTAGTAATTTGCGTCTTTTAGCAACATATAATAGTGTACATAGTATGACTATTTATTGAGAGTGTTATACTTTGGTAAGTTATATTTTTTATTGTTTATGTAAGTTATTTGTTAAATGGTCTTATACGTGTAAAATTTGATTATTGGGGCTCTTATATTATTTTTATTTTCTGTTTATTATTTTATCCATTGCTCCAGTTAAAGTACAAATACAAATATCTCTATATCTCTCTCTATATAAATTGCCATTCAATGACAGAATGTCATTAAGTCACACCTCACAGTTTTCTATGCTATGGAAATACTGCCATTAATGCAGTTGGGACATGATTGTAACTAAATGTTATAATAATGTAATATATGTATGTAATTGTTTGTTAATACAGTTCATGTATTCTATGGCAGTCCCCACGAGAGGAGAATGTGATGATGGTATATATTGTAATATGAGAAATCAGAGTTTTAAAAATTAAATTCAGAAACTTCTTCCCAGTTTGTACCAAACATTTTGAATGTGTCTTCAAAGCCATACAATTCAGAGCTCACATGCATCAGCATTGGACAGGTGAAGAAAACGCATTGCTGTTTTTGGTCTACCAATATGTTTGTCCAGGTGTCACAATTTGGATGGGCACAGCAAAACATCAGTGTCCGATGAGTCAGAGTTTCTTCCCTGACTAGTGCTCACTATTGGGAGTCCTCAAAGTCTAATTATATTTATTTAAAATTTTGGTCAGATGGTGGGAAAATGTAAGAAAAACTAATGGAATTGTATCAAGAGCTTTATTACAGGTTAATATGAATGTTTTGGCTGGTTGTATATAGTGATGTGAAAACGTGTACCAGTAAAATACATTGTATATTTAAAGAGTATAAACACAATTATACGTTTATGAAAGTTATTTAAATTTGAGAAATGCACCCCAGTCATCAGCATTGCAGTAACATCAGCATCAAGAGTTGGATTTCAAGTGTCCTTTAATTTGAGTCAGTGTTCTAAATTCTCTTGAAACTGACATATTTGTGCCTGTTATTAAAACCCATTTGTGTTTGGTGATGCTGGCCATGTCTGCTCTTCACATTGCTAATAAATTCTAAGCAAAATTCTGACCTGTGCTTGATTCATACATATAATATTTAACTGTTTCCAGTTTAGGGGATTCCTCAAGTGTGGATAGAGTTGATGTCGTCTTTCCAGCAAAAAAATTGTTTTGAATTTATTTATATTTGTTTCAACCGGTCAGTCGGTCTTATCTCTCTATTCAAGAAAAGAGATGCATTTTTGTACAAGTGCTAAATGTTGTTTTATATATTATAAAACATGCTTGTGTTTTTTGGTAACACTTTGCAGTAAGGTTTCATTAATTTAACATTAGTTCACAATGCAATAGCTAACATGAAACAATGATTCATAGTTATACAGAATATATTAATTTAGGTTTATATAAATGTATCTATATAATAATACATTTTTACATTTACAGTAATATAAATTAGTATTATGAACCAAATGAATAGCACTATATTTATAAATTAACATTATCCTAGATTAATAAACACTGTTGTATAATGTACTAATGTTAACTAATTGAATCTTGCATTTTTCTTTTGCATAGTTGCATAATTTTACTGTTGTTTGCATACTTTGGTGTTTTAAATTATAGCTTACTTGATGTATCAATTAAAATAAATAAAAAAATGCTGAAAGAGTAAGGTTATTTCTCCATCATGTTTTGTGTATAAATAAAGCACTGGTAGCTGCTCAGGTGTGTCAACTAGTGTTTGACTATTCAAATTCAGTTTCTAAATGGAACGACAGCAATCCAATGCATTCCCACATGCTTGTGAGCATTTATTCATTTTTTTTTCTTCATCCAGAATTACGTACAGATGAAGTAGTTACTTGTAGGCAGACTGAAACATCCAGACAGCATCTGAAAATTATCTTCAAGCAATTTTCAGTCCTACTGTCAATTGAATGTCATATGTACATGGCTGCATCTGTCTGCAGTACTAGTTGAAAGCCACATCAACTCAATGCTTATTAATGGTCCTCCTTTACTATAACAGACTCTTGTGTTCAGCCAAACTGGTTTGTCATAGTACATATGCAGTACTTAGTGGATACAAGGAGACTATTTAATATATTGATTTACTATATTAAAACAAAAAAAAAGTCTATATCAAGGACTATGTCAAAACGATTTGAAGGATTCAGTCGATCGGTAGGCCAAATTATAAACAGATGGAAATTACTTCTGTGGTCTTTGAGGAGCTGAACTCCTTTGCTTGCTTTGCTGAGCCAAAACTATCCCTGTGGCCATGCGGAAGGAGAGACAATCACACATTTTCCTCATCACTCTCATCTTCCCCAGCACAGGACTGTCCAACTCCTGGTTGGAATTTGCACACAGATATTTATATCCCAGTCTTTAGGTTTCTTTCAGGCGGGATGATGCTACATATTTTGCAGCATTCTGACCACATGGGAGATATATTCCCTCCTGCACATCCTGGATTTTCCTCCAGGATCTCTTCCTAGTTGGACAAACCTGAAACTCTTCCACATGAATTTAATTTAATTAAGTACAACATTTTCCTGGATTAACATTCTTCTTCATTTGAGGGATAAGGCTGCTCTTGTTATTAAGCTATCATTTACCTCTGATTTTAGGGTAGGGTTCGTTTTAATGATTTGGTTAGGTCTATGTTTTTGTACCGTAATGGACAAAAACAAATATTCTGATCCAGGAGCATGTCTTACTTAGCACAATAAATACTGAAGGTCAGAATATTCCACAAAAGCTTTCAAACTGGGTACCCTCCATTCCTTTAATGCAACCTGAAATTATTTCTGAATATTAAAACCCTACTTGGAGAACCACAGTATCATGGTAGAGTGTTTTAGTGCCTCTGCGACCCTGGGACCTATGTTGTCCAGAGCTCTTAGTAGGACAGAGGTGTGTTTTATTGTGGCCGGCCTAAGGCACACCTGTGCAGTAATAATGCTGTCTAATCAGCATCTTGATATGCCACACCTGTGAGGTGGATGGATTATCTCGGCAAAGGAGAAGTACTCACTAACACAGATTTAGACAGATTTGTGAACAATATTTGAGAGAAATATGCCTTTTGTGTACATAGAAAAAGTCTTAGATCTTTGAGTTTAGCTCATGAAAAATGGGGGCAAAAACAAAAGTGTAGCGTTTATAATTTTGTTCAGTGTATGTATGCTGCAGGTGTTGAAATTTGACTATTAGTCTCACTGAGATATTTATAAATGATTAAACCCATTAATCTGAAACTCATGTGTATTAACAGACCATTATGTTTTACATGTTAAGTCATCAGGGCTCAAGGAGCAAACAGACAATATTGCAGACCAAGTACAACCCTAAGCCCTATAAACCTAACCCCAACTTACAGTATGTTGACTTACTTTTTTAAATTCTGAGCATCTTACAGTTTTGCAACAGGTGTGTGATGAGCACAACATAATTTTATAACAGAGATTGCCAGTAATGTAATATAACAGGAGTTTCCTCAATTTAATTAGTTTTCACATATTTTCAGATAAATCAGAGAAAGCGTCTTGAGATTCTATATACATATTTAATAGACCCCCTCCCCCCACAGACACAAAAAATCATATTCACTTATTTCTTACTGCATTTATAATTGTATTTACAATAGCATAGTTAACTATCACAATGAATATAGCATGGAATATAGTAACTTACTGACTGAAAATGTGTTGAGGCTAAGTTCTTACCGTTTTTTCCATTCCAACTGCATTTAAAAACACTTTGTTCCCAGACAATCATTTACAGAAGGGCTCTGCACAATGCATTCTTTTGTACCACAATCCTTTGCCAAATACATTAGATTATTCACTTTGATGAAATCTATTGGTTTCATTAGCCAGAAATAACCCCTTTCATTTCTTTGGACACTGTAAAGAAACATCCTTTTGGCTGAAGATTATATGCGTGACATGACTATATTTGTTCTCAAAAGCATTTACTGTGACCCTGACAATATTCTTAGATAGTTTCCTCAATTAAATGTGGCAAAACTATAAAAAAGATGGTTAGAATTGATGTCAAAAAGGGTTAATAGAAAATAAGGAAAACCAAAGAGAGATCATGTCCTTGTCTAGGTATTCCAAGAGATTTCTTTGTAAAAGGAGTATCAGGGAACCTGGTTTGGAGTTTTGCAGCACCATACAGTGAAATTCTTACATTCGTAATAGTATTTAGACCAAAACTGATTTTCTTAAATTAGAAACATAAGAAAAATAAAAAATAGTAATATTAATAATACAAATGTGTTTTTCCTATCCGAGGCTCTCTGTATTTGGAAAAGAAGCAAAAAGAAAACAAAATGAGAAAGAAACAACAAAATCTCCTATCACAGTCTTAAAAAGTCATTTGGATTTAGAAAAGAAAAACCAAGCTGGAGACCATAAAGAGAGAAGGTCGAGTCCAAACATCTCCTGTCTCATCGTAATTTTGACTTTCCGTATATGTTGCGTTGCACTGATATGACTTTCTCCAGGCAGGCAAGCCGGGTTTCGTGAAGTGAACTGTGCCATAAAGTGCCTCCCGGTCTCGTGTCATCACTGCGACACAGCATGTATGGCACACTCTCTGTTCGGCTTTGGATGAAGCCACTGCGGAGCAGCGAGCGACAGAACAGACTGATCCGATCCATTCGTCTAAGGATCAAATGGGCCTTCCTGTTGTGACCAGAAAGAGAGCTGTTAGCGTGGACGATAAAAGCGTGCTGTGTATTGAGGCGCAAATACGTGACTGCCTACATTTCTGCAAAACTTAAAATCTGTTAGTCAGGTTGCGCAACACTGATATGTTGGTTTTGCAGAATGTTGGCAAAGTCATGTATTTCCAGTGAGCCTCTATTGGTAGTTTTTATGCAGTGCATCAACCACTTGTGAGCCTTGTTCAGACCATTTGTCCAGATCAAACAGGTTCTTCTGTATGTTGTTCATACAGATAACCATGCTTTAAATTTCTGAAGATGTTTTTTTCTTTTTATTCTAATAAATGGGATGTGAACTTGTTCTTAACTTATAAGGGAAATATATTACTTTTAATATGATGCCATTTTTTTTTTTTTTATAGATTTATTTTCAATGTCTTTTTGGTAACAAGTAATCTTGACTTGATCATTAGAATATATTTTTATTTTTATTTTGAACAAATGCTCATAGTTTATATATATATATATATATATATATATATATTGCAATGAAAAAAGGTCAAATGTAAAAAATTACAGTGCACACATCCAGTACAAAATTGTGTCAGCTCTACAATTACATTTCCTTTTTATCTTCAAACTCACAATATGATCCAAAGTTGTTTTGAAAGAATTTTAATGAAACACATGCCCTGTTTTAAGACAAAAAATTCCAAGAGGTCCAAAGCAGCATTCCAAAAGATCCAAAAATATGATATTTAATCCTAATGCAAAGCCTGTGTTGATATTCATACATATTATTGGTTACTACCAAAAAGGGAAAATTAACTGTAATTGGTGGTCTCTGCTTAATTTTCCTGCTAGTTCTGCTAGAAAGTAGATTACACAAACATTCACAGAGAGTTTAGGATGACAACCTTCTGATGGCCACGGCAAAGCAGAGCTAAACCAGAGGCCAGTGGAAGAGTCTGTGCACACTTCCTCTTTGTGTTATGCCTAAAATAAAGATAATATGTTCAAGAAGTGTTGCGAGCTCCGAAAAAACTCTGCAGTTTTTCGTATGTTTTATTAGTTTTTTTGTTGTTTTATGTGTTAGATGTTGTTAGTATAACTGTTTACGATTGAGACACGCTTTTAAACATCGGTTCCTCCATCGCGCAACACAAACTGGACTTTGAGTTCTTGAATGCCGTTGGTCTGTTTACAGACACCGCATCAGAGCCCTTTGTCTATACCGCATGGCCCGTACGACCACGATGAAAGAAACGTAGCCGAAGAAGAGGGAAGAGAGCTGGCGTCCTCGTCAGACTGAGACGCAGTGCCTTCCGACCTCCTCTCCCAACCATTTTGGTGGCTAACGGTCAGGCACTGGACAACAAACTCTGTGAACTGCTGGCGCGCATCTCATACCAACGAGAAACAAGGGACTGCTGCGTTATTTGCCTCACAGAAACTAGGGATGGGTCACGATTTTCGAATATTCGAATATTCTATTTAATTATAGAATATCGATTAGGTTGTGCGATTATTTTCTAAAGGTGTACCAGGGCTTGACAATAAAGACTGTCCGATGGCGTGAAGGACGCTCGGATTTGTCACTTGCCAGATCGGGTCACTGCAGGTGGTCACTAAATTGTATCATTTGCATGCGATTTTAAGCCTTGTTTGTTTAAAAATGTAAGCGATTAAAAAGCATTTGGACGCCGAAGACAACTCCTTTCAGTACATGCGCATTGTGTTCTGTTCTGTGTGAACAGCGCAGACAGACTGCTCTGACAAGCCGCCTGAACGGGCAAATACATGAAGCATGTCAAACTTGGCAAGTAACTTTAGCAATAATTCATCTATATTGAATTTATATACTGAAGTACAGATGCACAGATTTATTTTAGAGCATGCGTGCTTGAACACAAACTGCACTGTCGATTTCGGGCGGCACACATACATAGTGTGTACACAATACATACACACACAGTATAGTGTGAGCGCTAACCACGCTGGAGAACGGAACTTCTGATACGTGCATTCTGATTGCGTGATCAATAGATGTTAAGCATTATATTGCGAGAGGGCCGTTTGTTACAGCGTCCCAAACAACTCAAAATAATAGACCAAAGTTAACAAAACGATGCAATCCACAGAGCGCTTCTCTGCCGCCTTCACGTCCTGTTTCCCATTAAGGAAGCCGTGACGAGCTCCCTGCATTCAAATTATTCGTTTTTTGCTGAAATAATAATGTAATATTCCACTGGTTGATATATTATATTTATATGCAAAATAGTTGTGCTGTTTTTCGTGTTAAATGTGAAGAATGACAGGTTGGATGACACACTTATTATTATTATTTTGGCAGAGTATACAGGTGTAATTTTCACTTTAACTTCAGGCAATGTAACATGATTTTATGATCAGTAATTTTGACTTTATTCTTAAAATATTATGACGTTAATTATTTAGTTATTTATTTGAGAAGGACAAACTGATCAAACCTGCGCTGGCCGCTTGGTATTTAAAAAAACTAAAACTTGAATTTAACAAAAATAAGATGTTCCAATCATATTTCTAAATTAAATTAATAAAGAAAGGAAACAAAATAATGACCAATTTGCTATAAAAAAACTGAACTATTTAAATGGCTCAGCTAGAGAGAGAGAGAGAGAGAGAGTTCTAATTGTGAACAACACTCCTGTCTTCTTCCCGAGCATGTGAACATTTTCATTTAATATATTTATATATATGAAATAGGTTATTGTTATGAAGACAGACGTTAAAATGACTGTTCACATAATAAGTGCCGTCATTCAGGCGGTTCACAATGTTTTAGCACGAAATATGTTTTAAGAATGATATTCTGTTTAGCACGCAATATGTTTTACGCTTAATATTCATTGATGCATTAATCAGATTTAAGATTTTCTTTTTAATAATATGAATGTTCATGCTCATTTTTAAAATAGAAATGTCCTAGCCTTATGAGCAGTTGATAATCGACGGACTATTCTGTTAATAAATGCCGTTATTAGGTTAAGTTATATTAATATGTTTCAGCACTCATACTTTACAACCATTCATTTTCTTGGGTTAAGATAGACTATTCTCTAATTAATTAAACAGTTTATCATACAGATTGAAAGCCTGGATGGTCTCTCTCCCTCTGTGTGTGTGTGTGTGTGTGTGTGTGTGTGTGTGTGTGTGTGTTTGTGAGCGTGGGTGGTGGGCCATGCGTGTGAGGAGCGATTGAATAGTAATCGAATAATACCCAGCGATTATCGAATATTACTTTTGCTTAAAATGCCCATCCCTAACAGAAACCTGATGTCTGCTATGGTTCCAGACTTAGCCATCGAGCTCACGGGATTCTCTGTGCATCGCTCGGACAGAACGAAAGAGCTCACAGGGAAAAGCAGAGGTGGGGGCGTTTGTTTCTATATCAACAACTCGTGGTGTGATGAAAGGAACATACACTCTACTAAATCCTTCTGCTCCCCTGATCTGGAATTTCATATGCTTCTGTGTCGACCATTCTGGCTACCGAGGGAATTTACAGCGATCATAATCACGGCTGTTTACATTCCCCCTCAAGCCAACACAGACCAGGCACTAAAGGAACATGTACGGGAATATAAGTGAGCAGGAAACCGTGCACCCAGATGCAGCTTTTGTTGTTACGGGGGACTTTAATAAAGCCAACTTCAGAACAATAGCTCCAAAATACTTTCATCACATCACCATCAACATGCGTGGAGATCGTGTACTCGACCACTGCTACACTCCCTTCCGGGACGCATACAAATCCCTCCCCCGGCCACCTTTCGGCAAATCGGATCAATCTTCGGTTCTGCTCCTGCCTGCTTATAGGCAGAAACTGAAGCGTCAAGCACCTGCCCTCAGGACAATCCAATGCTGGTCGGACCAATCGGACGCTATACTACAGGACTGTTTTGATCACGTGGACTGGGACATGTTCCGGGCAGCGTCTGATGACGACATAGCGGCGTATTCAGATTCTGTAACGTGTTTTATCAGGAAGTGTATAGAAGATGTAGTTCCGATAAAGACAATTCACATCTACCCCAACCAAAAACCGTGGATAAATAGCGATGTTCGATCAGCCTTGTCAGCGCGGACATCTGCCTTTAAATCCGGAAACATTGACGATCGAAAACAAGCCAGTTACGATCTCAGGAGATCCATCAAAGCCGCCAAATGGCAATATAAAAACAAAGTTGAAGAACAATTCAACACCAACAACCCAGGAAGCATGTGGCAGGGCATCAATAACATCACAGGTTTTAAAGGAAATAAACCAGCTACTGTGAACATTGCCGCCTCTCTACCGGACGAGCTCAATACTTTTTATGCTCGTTTCGAGGCTGACACCACCGCCCATACAGAGAGCGCTCCCGCGGCTGCTGCAGAAGAGGTCAGTCCACTCTCCCTTTCTGTCGCGGATGTAACCCGATCCTTCAAACGGGTGAACATCCGAAAAGCTGTGGGTCCGGATGCATTCCAGGTCGTGTGCTCAAAGCATTCGCTTTCCAACTAGCCAGGGTTTTTACAGACATCTTCAATCTTTCCCTCTCTCTGTCTGTGGTTCCCGCATGCTTCAAAAAATCCACCATTGTGCCCATACCAAAGAAAAATAAAATCACATGCTTGAATGACTGGAGGCCCGTTGCTCTGACACCCATCTTCAGCAAGTGTTTTGAGAAGCTACATCTCAGAGACTACATCTGCTCTGTGCTGCCTGCTTCACTGGACCCCCTACAATTTGCATATCGGAGTAACTGTTCCACAGACGATGCTATTGCCTTCACACTGCACACTGCTCTCTCCCACCTGGAATATAAGAACACCTATGTGAGGCTGCTGTTCGTGGATTATAGTTCAGCATTTAACACCATAGTGCCTGCCACACTGGTTGCGAAGCTCCAGAGTCTGGAACTGAACAGATCTCTGTGCAGCTGGATCCTGGACTTCCTGACAGGCAGAAGTCAGGTGGTCAGAATGGGCAACAACACCTCATCTCCCCTCGTCCTCAACACTGGTGCTCCGCAGGGCTGCGTCCTCAGCCCACTCCTGTACTCCCTGTACACACATGACTGTACAGCTACACACAGCTTCAATGTCATCATCAAATTTGCTGATGACACAACGATGAGACGGCCAACAGAGAGGAGGTGAGTACCTGACTAAATGGTGTCAGGAGAACCACCTCTCACTCAACATCGACAAGAACAAGGAGCTGGTGGTGGATTTCAGGAGACAGAGCAGAGAACACACACCCATCACCATCGACAAGACACCTGTGGAGCGGGTGAGCAGCTTTAAGTTCCACAGCGTTCACATCACCGAGGATCTCACATGGTCTGCTCACACAGATGCAGTGCTGAAGAAGGCACATCAGCGCCTCTTCTTTCTAAGACGGCTGAGGAAGTTTGGAACGAGCCCCAGCATCTTCAGATCCTTCTACACCTGCACTGTGGAGAGCATCCTGACCGGCTGCATCACCGCCTGGTTTGGAAACAGCACCGCTGGCAACCACAAAGCTCTGCAAAGGGTCGTGCGAACTGCCCGCCACATTGTTGGAGGTGAGCTTCCCTCCAGGACATCTACACCAGGCGGTGCATGAGGAAAGCCAGGAGGATCATCAATGACTCCAGCCACCCGTCCCACAGACTGCTCTCTCTGCTGCCCTCAGGGAGACGTCTCCGCAGCATCCGATCCCGCACTAGCCGACTGAAGGATAGCTTTTTTCCTCAGGCTATCAGGACAATGAACAGTCAGAAATAATTTACCCTACATCACACTCTCACTCACACAACATGCCATGCACTGCACTTTAACACAGTTCCACTGGACTACACGCACACACTGCACTAACACAACCTATCTGCTAACACTGGATACCATATAATGCACATCCACGCCATTGCATATGTATAATCTGTTGCACCTTTGCACAACTATCTGTTGCACAACTAATCTGTTGTATAATGTATAATCTGTTGCACCTTCACATATTACTATGGATAGATGTGTACATAATGTAGAATGTGAACATACAGTGTATAATGTGTATTGATAACTAAGTATGCCTTTATAGTACACTGTGTGTACTGAGTATATGTATGTGTTTTTTGCACATTGTCTTCTGTACAGTCTGTAAGTATGTACTGTCTATATGTGATTTTTTTTTTTTTTTTTTTACTGTCTGGAGCACGCTCTCAAGAATTTCACTCACCAAGGCGCTTGTGCTGTGGTGATGTGACAATAAAAGTGATTTGATTTGTTTTGATTTAAAACAGACAGTTTTCGGGAGTAACTAGTTACATGTAACGGAATAAAAATTGTAATTAGTTACAGTTACTAAGTAAAACTGTTTTTAATTTACAGTTACTCTACTTGAAAATGTTAAGGATTACAAAGGGGGTTACATCAGATTTTTTTTCACACACTCCCACTTACAGATTTAATTGATTTCTTTCATAAATTGCAGTGACTGCTTTAAAATAAGAAACAACAATATTTAATAAGTTTATAACATGCTTATCCGATAACTATTATATGTATTTCCTATATTGGTTTATGTATGTGCTTTATTTTTTTAGATTCCAGTGTTTTTCGTTAGATTTCCAGTGTTTCCTGTTTCATAGCTATGCAAATATTTGATTTAAAAAAACAGTATCATAACTATTAAACTATTTATTGTTATGATTTTAAATCTTTAGCCCCAGAATGTTTTTAAAGTAAGTCTGATTTTGTGCTGCCTGTGCTTCAAAGGGGACATTGAATGAAAAATGTGTGGGACTTACTTCTTGGAGGTGCAGCTGGATCATGAAATTTACTGATCCAACTTTGAGTTTTAACTTTTTAACTTTTGAATTGTCCCTCATTCAGAAAGCAGTCTGGAGTAAAATGATTTGCGTAGCCAGACATAAACATATTTAGTGAAAGCGAAGTAAAGTGAAATAAGGCCAGATATGGTGACCCATACTCGGAATTTTTGCTCTGCATTTAACCCATCCAAATGCACACACACAGCAGTGAACAAACACACATATTACTGCAGCGCCCGGGGAGCAGTTGGGAGTACGGTTGCTCAAGGGTCTCACCTCAGTTGTGGTATTGAGGGTGGAAGAGAGTGCTGTACATTCACTCCAAAATCAAAATGGCTTGATTAATTGAGATGGTTTAGGTTTTTGGGGGATTAAAATAATGAGTGAATTTTTATCATTGTAGGGTGGTTGAGTCCACACACTGCTAAGACACATTTATATCCAAATTATGATATTTTGCATCCAATGTCTCCTTTAAAATTTAAATATTATAATCAAAATATTATAATCAATATCATATATTCAAGTGATAAAATATTTTGAAAGTCTGACAGTAATCAGTGTTGAGTACTACTGTAAGGTTAAACCCTGCATGCTTTCCATGTTTGAAAATTATTAACAGTTGAAAACATTAGAAATTTAAAAACGCAATCAAATGTAATACGTTACATTACTTTAATAAAGTAATTGAAAGATTACAGTACATATTACATTTTAAGTAGGGTAACACTGTGAATGTCTTTACAGTCTTTAATTTATTTACATTTAAAGACTTGAACAGTGTACAAGTCCTACTTGATTGGGTTGAAAAACAACAATTGTTAATTGGATGAAAGTGTAAACAGTGTACATATTTGTTTTTTTTCTCTCAGTTGGTTTTGAAAGCAACATTTACACCATATGGACAAAAGCATTGGGACTACATCTTAATTATCAAATTCAGGTGTTTCAATCAGACCATGCAGTCTGTATTTACAAACACTTGTGGAAAAAAAAGGTGGTTCTGAAGAGCTCAGTGAATTTAAGTATGGCACTGTGACAGGATGTCACCTTTACAATAAGACAACTATACAATAATGTGAACTGTAAGTGGTATTATTGGAAAATAACACTTTAGAAAAAGCAGAAGGTCAGCCATTTAGCAGAAGACCACGTAAAATGACAGAGCGGGTCACCGAGTGCTGAGACGCATGATGGATAAAAGTCGCCAGACTAGCGCTCTGCTGATTCCATAGCTGAAGATGTCCAAACTTCCACTGACATTAATATCAGCAGGAATAAGCTTCATGGAATTGTTTCCCATGGCCAAGCAACTACATGCAAGCCTCACATCACCAAGTACAATGCCAAGCATGGGATGGAGTGGAGTAAAGGAAAAGGATACTGGACTCTGGAGTAGTGGAAACCTGTTCTGTGAAATGATGAATCATGCTTCTCTGTTTAATGGGTCAGTCTGATGCACAAGTCCGGGTTTGGCAGATAACAGGAGAATGTTACCTGTCTAACTGCATTGTGCCAAAGTTTGTTGCAGGAGGGATAATGGTATGTGGCTGTTTTTCAGGGGTTGGAAAAGGGGGGACCAATTCCATATTAATGTATATGTATTCAAAATGCATGTCATTAAAGTCCCTGTTGATGTAATGGTCATGTCTCCCAGTACATTTGTCCATATAGTGCTATGGTTCTCAGACCTGTCCTGGAGTACCCCCAGCCTGATTCAACTTATCAGCTCATTAGTGGAGACTGGAAGACCTGAAATGGGTGTGTCAGATATAGGTAGGGTTGGTTATCTTTTTTTTTTTTTCGATAACGGTGTCAAATCGATACTTTTAAAACGGTACCGGTGCCGAAACAGTGCCTAAACCGATACTTATAATTTTTTTTTTTACCAATTAAATTGGATTGGCCATTAGCACTAAACACATGGGCCCGGTTTCACAGACACACAGACAGGGCTTAGATTAACCCTAGACTACACCTCTCTTTATCAAAAATGTGATTATTCACTTTTTCTAAATCTTCATCTTTCTCTCCTTCCCTTGCTAGCTTGTACTTATTTAAACAATGCCTGAGACTTGGTGTTACGAGCACTTCCTCTGTCTGTTGCCTCTTCAAGATTAATCGCTTTATGTATTCCCCAATTTTAAGTCGCTTTAAAAGCATCTGCAAAATGACTAAATGTAAAAGTAAACCATGATTAGATCATAGTACAATTATGACATTTAAGTAATTTTTATAAACACGCTCAGAAAAAAAAAAAACATTACTGGATCTTGCATCTTGAGACAAAACAAATGCACTGATATATTTTAGGATCAGTCAGTACAAGTTTATTTCAGTTAAAACAGCTACGAGTTACA
Source organism: Gymnocypris eckloni scoliostomus (assembly GCA_027564155.1). Classification (NCBI taxonomy): domain Eukaryota; kingdom Metazoa; phylum Chordata; class Actinopteri; order Cypriniformes; family Cyprinidae; genus Gymnocypris; species Gymnocypris eckloni. The sequence goes on along the minus strand of CM050414.1, from coordinate 41,479,437 downwards.
TTTTAGTCTAGCACTAGGTTCAAGCCTGGTCTGTGAAACCGGGGGGTGGTGTGTTTTTCATTCATACTGGACACTAGAGGGCGCTCTCGCACAGAAAACCCACAGATCCAGTCACAAAAGTAGCGAACTCTTGATCGATGCTCCAGGGATATGGATAAGTAAACAGAAGATATAAACATTTTGAATGATAAAATACATACAATAAACACACAAATACGACTATGTATAGTTTATCTGTGTTATTCAAGCCATCTCGGGTATTTTCATAATAATTAAGTATATTTATAATCCATTGCTAATCGATGTATTAGTAGCCCATGGAGTAGTAGTAGCTTAGCTAGTAAATGGAAGGCTAGCTGCTGTTGCCGTCAGAGCAAGTGTAATCACTGCATTCACGCGCTCCTCAGATACTCTCATTCCCCGAGTTGTGCTTTTAAGTCTGAATGTGAAAACCACACTCGGGTTACTATAAAGATTTGTTGGACGTGTATTATTAGAGCTTTTTGAATTGAGTTCATGTGCATTTTCTCAGTCGGGAAATTATTTTGCACGCGTGGTGCCGGTGATGATGCTTCTTACGTCCGTTTCGGAGAAACAAAGGACATATTTCAACAGATCGCTCCGGCATGGGACCGAAATGAGGCACCGAAATCTGCGTTCTGATTCGGTTCGGTATATACCGGTTCCATAGGTACCGGTGCCGTTTCGGTACCCAACCCTAGATATAGGGAGACATACAAAATGTGCAGTGCTGGGGGTACTTCATGATCACTTCACGATTCTAGGATGAAATTTATATTCATTTCTGTACCATATCTATTGGTTTATCATTTAAATCCTACAGTACCAAAGTATTTTATTTTATGCTTGGCTTGAAATGTGAGCAGAAAAAAACAAACTGACAAAAGTTATTGAAATAAAGGAAGTAGTTTAAGCTTTGCATGCTTTGGGGGTGTTGATGGAAGCGATTTGCTCCATCTGTATTTTGATCATCATTCTGAATCTGATCTGGATGTATTCTTTTGACATATTGCATGTTCAGATATCCATAAAGTGATCAAAAATGCAAAACAAAAACAAAGATACTGTCAGGAAAAGAGATTTAAATTAAGACTGTTTTGTTTCTATTTGATTAAAATTCTTATTAGATAGTTCTTATTAAAGAAATAGGTAAAAGGTGTGAAAGAAAGAAAGCAAATGACTGACAAAGTACTTCAGCATTATCCTCATGAGCATTGCTTTGTTTGGTCATTGTCTTCCTCACCTGGGGCCAAGCTCATCCTCACTCCTCCACACAAAGTCTCCAAACTTCTCGTAGTGGGAATTGTAGTGATGCTGTACACGATACAGCAGTGGGGGTGAAATCTCCATCAGGGTGTTGTAGGCAGTCTGTTGCTCCTTTCCGCTGGTGTAGCCATTATAGAGGTTGTACACTTTGTCAGCGATCTCTGTTTGAGAAAGTAGATCTGACATCTGAAATCTGAACTGTCAGTTTTTAAAGAACAAGCTTTTTTAATAAAATCTTGTATTTTAAGATGTTTTTCTTTCATTTTAATGGCTGACAAATGACTGCCTGTTTTTTGTTTTTCTCCTACTTTTAGGATTTAAAGTACATTGTAAGTGCACATTCAATATAATTAGCACACTTCTTTTTCAAAAGAGAACGTGAACCAAAGATCAGATTTCCTAACATGTTTTAATGTTTGTCATGTTTTTAGTTTCTTATCACATCACATTATGATTTGTATGGTAAGTCCCACTTTTCCTTTCTTTGAATTAACTTTCTGTAATCTTACTTTTACTTTGACATGGATTTTGAGTGCTGTATTCCCTGTGATTCATACTGCTGCCACACCTGTGAGTTCTGTTCGAGTAAAATGGTCTAGCCGCTATGGATGACGTAATTGTAAACAGGCAGAACATGAAGAGCTGCCACCTCAGAGGGGTGTGAAGATGACATTTCACTGGCGCGCCGCTGACTCTGTTCATTCTCACGTGTGAATAGAGTGAAGGAGAATGGCAATGTACCTTCTGCTTTGCTGTCATCCACCATCGGACATGACGTGCGGACAGTCACAAAACTTGCATCCGACCGACTACCACGGCTGTCCACGGCATACAGAGTGAACCTAAAACAGAGGAAAGGGTGGACGTGAGAAAAAGTCTGTTTCAATGTGTGTCCTAGTCTCTGTTTTTAAGCTCCTTTGTAACTGAAAAACAAAATGGGTTTAGGCAACATAAACATGACGTTGTGCGACAAAACCATTAAAACCGAAAGGTGTCCCTGAAAGAGTGTTTCTGTAGTTCTTGTTTATGAGCCTCAGACCACTAAAGCATGCAGGCAGGAGTCCGCAGGGATTCCAGTGGATTCTGTTATGTTAGAAAAATTGCGTGCACGACAAGAAAAAACTACAAAAAAACAGTCATTACAGCTAATAGCAGCTTAAATAGGACTCCCACTTCCTCTAATGACGGAGTTCCGTTTGGCAAATACAAAACACATTAAAGCTGCTGCTCAGAATTTTCTTAGACCACCCAGCACAACGTTCGCTAAACAGCTCTGGCTCCGCTGCTAATCACAGGGAGAAATGGCCCACCATCAGCTGGCATGAACACTCGGGTCATTGAGGAGACCGATCCCTATGTTTGACTGTCTATGTGTAGTATAACAGGCTCTGTCTAGTTATTATTATTAGGCAGAGGCTATTTGCACGAAGTCTAGATTTTTATTTTTATTTGCACTAAGTGTAAATAATCAAGTCAGATTTATTTGTATAAGGCTTGTTTCAAAGCAGCTTTACAGGACATCATACTATTATGTCTTTAATGCATTAGTGCCGTTCCATAGAGCACGTTTCAGAGCTTTGGCAATAAGACAACATAAAACGATGATACAAGTTATACATCGGAATTTAGATCTAACTATATTGTATTTATAGTGTTGTCTGTGTTTCAATGCCACGGTCCCTCAGGCAAACAACTGAGCATTGAAAGGCAAGAGAGAGATTTAAATATTGTTGGTTTAGTTGGTTGTGTTCAAAGCAAAATAAATATATGGCGCAAATACCATTAATTTGACTAGTGTGTTAAATAATGGTGCAAATACCAGTAATTTGACAAGTGCAAATATTAGTAAATTGCGTTGCGTGAATCATTCTTCCCATACTCTCTTCCCATAAATTTTACATTGGAAAGGGAAACTCCTACAAATGCATATCCAATAAGGTCAGGTGCACCCCTTTTTAGAGCTAATTCTTTACTGCGCATCCTGTAAATCCTGACAGTACTATTTTAATTCCAAAAGACGGTTTGTGCTGGTGCAAGCTTTTAATAATTTTTTCCGTAAGTGTAAATAGTGGAAGATGCTATTTGCACCTCAGCGGACTGCAGTAGGTAACATAATACACAAACAGTATGCAATAATAACAACAAAATATTCTGTGTATATTTAGGTATAAGTAAATACTGTCTTATTTGGACTTTACTTGTTTCTATCCCTAAAGCACACCCCTACACCTTTCCCAAACCATATTTAAACTGCCAGCCAATGCACCAACACAAGGACACCGGCCGCATTTAATTACCCTAGCCTAGGCCTATTACCTCAAATAACTTATTTCCACAAAAGGATATTTTAAGTAAATGCTTTTCTAAGCTGATATATGATAAAAGGGAGAAGGATGCGATTGGAAAATAATGGATTCAAACTTTGTCTGTCTCAGCCATAGTTATACATTTAAGAACAATATTAAGTGCACACATTTTTATAAGAAAATAATTGTATTGCACTAATTCATGAGGCACTATTGATAAGATATATTCTATTTAAACATGTATGGCATGGAAACTGTTCAGGGACGTGCACACCAAATGTATAGGTTGAAGCCAGGCCTAAATATTATTGAGCTAATCGATCAATCATTTGCTACTTTACCCTCTCCACATGACGGGGGGCGGGGGGTTATGAAATGTTGTCTTACTCCAGTGCAACTGTCACATCGTGTTAGTTAGTTTGCTCTTAGTGACTCTTGAAACACTAGTTCTTGATGACGACCAAAACAAAAAAACATTAAAAATTGTAAACTCCTCCTAGACTGTATTCAGACCAAAGGTGGTGTGTGTCATGACAACTGTTACACAGTTTCGGTACAGCACCACCTAATGACGAGGAGATGTTAAAAATGGCACAAACAGCAAGTAAAAAAATAATTAAAATGAATGAATGAATGACTGAATAAATAAATAACCTGAATGGTTAGGCCAAAAATCAGAAGACTGGCCTCTTTAGTTTTGGTGCAACATACTGATTTGAACAGCACCCAATTTCCCCATGTCGGCCATTTGGTGCATCAAACATTTTGAACTTTGTCATAAAATGCTGTATTTTCCGAACACATTAACAAATTACTACAAAACTCAAAATGTGTCATCGTCATCATGTCCTAAAGGTACTCAATAAAGTTTTGGAACAGCTCCACTTTGTGGTGAGAATTTAAATCTTAATGCATACTAATACATTTTGATTAATTGCAATTACTTTCACGAGGCTGGTCTTAGTTTAGGTCAGTGGTTCTCAAAGTGTGGGGTGTAGGAGTACTGCGGGGGGCGTGGGCCATCAGCGGAAAAATAAAATAAAACAGTAAACAGCCAACGGACATAACTTAGAATGGGAGATGGATCGGTTTGTGAAAGGGAAGAGAAAAGCCATAGATGAATTCGCACAGACCTACGCAGGTGCTGGCCAATCAAAAGCTAAATGTAGAAAATATAACGAGGCATATCTTGCTCTCGGCTTCACTCACCGTGTCTACACGGGATGCTACATTTGTCATGTTGCGCCGCAACATCTAGAGGCTATCTACACTGGGCGCATACGACAAAGCGACCGTTGCAGATCATTTTAACTTTGTGTCAGCATGTTACATATAGAATGAGGCATGTCGGGGATTTGTTGTTTTGCATCATGCTGCGCCGCATCTAGTGTAGACAGCATCACTGATAATAATAATGGGATCTACTGTATTTAGTCGGGGCGCAACACTATGCTCGCGTCCAATGTAGACAGGGTTTTTTATGTCGTTGGTGAGGAGGAGGAAAGGCCTGTGTGTGTCCTATGCCTTAGCGGACAGCACAGATTTGTATAAGTTTAAAGGGGACTCGAGCAAAAAAGTTTGAGAATCACTGCTCTAGGTCATAGTCCTCTCTGCCATTTTGATTTTAAAAACCTACTAGACCAAAGGTGCAAATTTTCACCAATTAAAACGTCAGTGCATGGCGGCAAAATATTATGGATTTCACATTGACAGGCAAAACTGTTTTCGTTTACCACAACAATGAATTTGAAAGTGTGATGCCAAACTGCATTTGAGGCTGTATCTCTGCAAAACTTTGTATGTTATATGTGTCATTGTCACCCAACATTGATCATACCAGACAAATTTGGTGTCAGCTCCACATATTGTTCAAAAGTAATAAGCATTTAAGGCACACTGAAAGTGATTGTAATTATTGGTTTTCAACCATTTTACTTAAAATATTTTTCAAATGTCTTTATTTACTCATTTTTGCAGTTGTTCTGATCCTCATTGCCATGTTTGCTTATTTTCCCCTGTAGTGCTTGGCCCTTAAAGGTGGGGTTAGCGATTTATGGAAGCCAGTGTTGATATTTTAAATCACCAAAACAAACACGCCCCTACCCCTAAAGTGTCTCGCCCCTATTTTGATAGCTCAGCCTACACATATGTAACCTACACAACCCAGGCAACGGTTTGTTTTCTTAAACAAAGCAAAACTGCTGCCGCGTTCTATTTATGACGTGCTGACACAAATTTCAAATGATTTTCAATGGTCGCTTTATTGCGTCCAGTGTAGGCTTACTAGCTGTTGCGGCGCACCGTGTCCGTTGTAGACACAGTGTTACTAACCCATCGAGAGGAAACAAAGTAACCTCGGCATCCAATCATAGGCCTTCCGCTCCTTGAGTTCTCTCCATCACTGGAAAGCAGATCCGATATTTACATGAGTCTAACTGCTTGCCTTATCGTTCCGCACATGTTTTTCTCTTTTTTTTATCTGCCATCTCTATCTTTCTGTCGCTCGGCTCGGTTGTTCACTGAACGCTCTCTCCTCCACATCTTGAGTAGACAAGCCCCATACTACTGATTGGCTACAAGTTTGTTTTAGTACTTGGCCCCAACTCAGTTTTCTAAAGCATTTTTGAAAAAATACATAAATACAGTTAAAATACTACCTGTATTTCAGAAATGTTGGGACGCATTTTTAATTTTGAATAACATGAAAACTAAAATGTAAAATCACATGAGCCAATATTTTATTAACAATAGAGCATAGATAACATAACAAATGTTTAAACTGAGAAATTTTCACATTTAAAATTTGATGCCTGCTATGGGTCTCAAATTAGTTAGGACGGGGTAATGTTTACCATGGTGTATATACATCTGAATAAACAGTTCATATACATCATATACAGTTGAATACATCTGGGGATCGAGGTTAGGAGTTTCTGCAGTTTTGTTGTTGGAATTTGGTCCCTTTTTTGCCTGATATAGGTTTCCAGCTGCTGAAGAGTTTGAGGTCGTCTTTGACATATTTTCCGTTTAATGATTGTGCCAAATGTCAAATCAAATCAAATCAAATCAAATCACTTTTATTGTCACATCACCACAGCACATGTGCCTTGGTGAGTGAAATTATTGAGAGCGTGCTCCAAACAGTGCAGAAACAATTTACATATAGACAGTGCATACTTACAGACTTATACACATGACAATGTGTAATATACACATACATATACCCAGCACACACAGTGTAATATTAGACATACTTACAGTTATCAAAACACATTATACACTGCATGTACACTACACATTCTACATTATGTACTCATATATACACAATAATATGCAAAGGTGCAACAGATTATACTTAAACTGGATATACAATGTCATGGATGTGCATTGGATGGTATCCAGTGGTAGCAGATACATTGTTGTATTAGTGCAGTGTGTGCGTGTGGACCAGTTTGAACTGTGTAAGAGTAAAAGTTAAAGTGCAGTGCATGGCATACCGTAAAGTTGGAGTATGCTGTAGGGTGTATTAGTTCTGACTGTTCATTAGCCTGATAGCCTGAGGGAAAAGGCTATCCCTCAGTCGGCTAATGCGGGATAAGATGCCACGGAGATGTCTTCCTGAGAGCAGCAGAGATAGCAGTCTGTGGGACGGGTGGCTGGAGTCATTGATGATCCTCTGGGCTTTCCTTATACACAGCCTGGTGTAGATGTCCTGGAGGGAGGGAAGCTCACCTCCAACAATGTGGCGGGCAGGTCGCACGACCTTTTGTTTATTAAAGTAACATTTGGCCTGCTTTTGGACCCAGAACTTGTTCTTTCCACAGTGCTCCCTAGTGTTCCGGGACAGAATAAAGACAGCAGCATGGGTCCAGCAGGGAGACCCTTGCATTATGGAGTGACTACGGGCTTTCTGAAAGTGGACCATGAGATTTGTCCACCAGCCACTCTAAGGGAGCGGACGGCACAACATCAGAGGCTGATGGCTCTGCGCCAGCAGGGGACGGAGGTAGGAGGCTTTGCCCAGACATTCTGGACTTCGACGGTAGGGCTGGATTATAATGAGTCAGTGCTCAAGGACTTTTTTAATGTGTGCCTGGATGATCCACTGCCCCAGTGGGAGATGGAGGGACTTAGGATTCTGAACTTCTGGGGCTTTGTGAGGTATCTCCATCATCGGAGTCAGTGGGCAACACCAGATCATTCGGAACCCTTCCGCAGGGATTTTCCCACCAGCCCTGGTCCTCTGACCCCCACTGAGAAGCAAAGGTTGAGAATGAAGAGGACCACTAAATCCACTCTGTCTGCTCCAGAGCCCGCTCCGCTCCGGGAGCTCGAAGAGTCCACCCCTGAGCCCGCTCCGTTCCAGGAGCTCACAGAGTCCACTCCAGAGCCCGCTCCGGCCCAGGAGCTCGAAGAGTCCACTCCTGAGCCCGCTCCGTCCCAGGAGCTCGAAGAGTACACTCCTGAGCCAGCTCCGTCCCAGGAGCTCACAGAGTCCACTCCAGAGCCCACTCCTGTCCAGGAGCTCACAGAGTCCACTCCGGTCCAGGAGCTCACAAAGTCCACTCCAGAGCCCGCTCCGTTCCAGGAGCTCACAGAGTCCACTCCAGAGCCCGCTCCGTTCCAAGAGCTCACAGAGTCCACTCCAGAGCCAGCTCCAGTCCGGGAGCCCACAGTCAAACTCCCTGCTCTGCCGGCCCCACCCTGGCCTGCTGCTCTGCCGGCCCCACCCTGGCCTCCTGCTCTGCCGGCCCCGCCCTGGCCTCCTGCTCTGCCGGCCCCGCCCTGGCCTCCTGCTCTGCCGGCTCCGCCCTGGCCTCCTGCTCTGCTGCAACCACCCTGGCACTGCTATCTACCTCCATCTCCAGGCCCTCTGCGCTACATGGGCCTGGCCCGCCATCCCTCCCCCCTTTCCAACTCCCTCCCGAACTTTTGGATTCCTGTTTTGGGGAAACGTCTGGAAGCCGTTCCTTGAAGGGGGGGTCCTGTTATGAGACCGGGCCCTGTCTTGCTTCCTCTCACCACCAGAGGTCGCCATCACCTATCCTCCCGGACTCCTTTACCCTAACTCCACACACCTGTACACCTACTCACACACACACACAGCTGTTGCCCATCCTGATGGCCTATTTAAACACCACACTCCCGCCACTCTGTCTGTATTTATTATTGATTGTTTCAGTTCTGTTTTTGGACGGTGTCTGCCTTTTTGTTTATTAAAGTAACGTTTGACCTGCATTTGGACCCAGAACTTGTTATTTCCACGGTGCTCCCTAGTGTTCCGTGACATGTTCTCTATAGGTGAAAGATCTGGGGGTCTCATTTATAAAACTCTCCGTAGATTTAATCCTAAAAGTGTACGTATGCATAAAAGCTAGATTGTGCGTACGCATTAATTTTTTTCAAATTTATAAAACCATGCAAATGCCAGAACCTGTGCAAAAATCCCTTTATAAATCCCAGTCAGGGGAAGATTCTCATCCCAAAAATTGGCATATATGGAGCTTACAACACCTAGTTTTGCTATGCATAACCTCATCTGCATATCATTTCCATGCAAATTCCCATCCACGTGACACGTGTTTAACACCGTCAAAGGTAAAAGACATTAAGGAAATATGAGATCCTTACTGTAATTTCATTTGCACCATAGCCTACACATTAATTTGTATTGCTAAAAAATATCCAGTATCCTTGTTACATTTTATAATGAAAATAACCATAAAACCAAAATGGTTTAAAATAGTTGATACAGGTCATATAGTATTTCAATTGTTTTAAACAATTCAAATCAAATGTATGCAGTTTTGATGATAAGGTGAACATAAGCTGAACATCTATTTTAAGTGGAAACAGCTGGTATAATAGGCTTATATTTTTGCAGTGTAAATAAAATTGTCTGACTCTGCGAATTTCTGAAAATATTTTAAAAAGGACGTGCAAATCTTACCATTGTCCTTTATAAAAAAATACCACTGCATTTTAATTAATGTTTTGGAGATGCCTTTACACGACATCAACACGTCCGTGCAGTACAGAGAAGTTGTACTACAGTAAGATATTATCATTGGTCCTATTCAAACCAGACAATAGACTGACCGTACGATCACTTTATCCAGCTCTGTCTACCATAATATCGAAGTAAGTGCACATCATGATCATTGTTCCCCTTCATGGGAACTTCGAACTGCGTCCACTAGGGCTCGTTATGGGGAACGCCGTCAGCGTGACTCGTGTCTGAAGCATACATACAAAAACACAACCTGTTGGCCGGCGACAGCCTATGACGTCACTACCGGCATGACCATAGTACAAAGGGCGCCGGGGGAATACATCATCCACTTCTTTCGTCTTCACTGACTGCTTTGTTTGAAGCATGCATTCTGGTAAGAGCACAGTTTTCTATCTATTATCACGGCGAGCACTAGCAAGACGTTTAGCCAAGAACGAGGGCGAGCTGCTGGATTGTGATGATGCAATCTTTCTGACATCATCCGATTCAGCAGCAAGTGCTCTGCCGGGTTATGCCCAGGAAGAGCAGGAGATGTTGAGGGCGAGGAAGTTGAGACTGAACCCTCTCAATCCTCCAGCCCTGCGTATGACGAGTTATTGGAGGTTATGGAGCGTCAGAAATCTAAAAATCGTCAATAAACCCCCAGTTCGAGTGAGCCTTCCTTTTCTTCTAAAATGGCTTTTTTTTCTAAAAAGCCATTTTTTCTCACATTCATAGGTTTCAGCATACTAGTTATGCTGACATTGAAAGGTTGCGTGGAAATGGCTATGAGGGAATGCCCCCTGTGGAAGAGACGATAGCCAGCTTTCTCTCTGTGGGTGAGACATCCTCTCTCAAGGCTCCCTCATTGCCATCTAAGCCCCTCAATCTCGCTTAAATGGCAGAGCATATGCAGCAGCAGGTCAGACCGTCGCTTCGTTGCACACTATGGCAGTGCTTCAGGCGTACAAGGCTGATCAGCTAAAAGACCTGGATATGGGTTTCCAATAAAGTGCAGGTCTGAGCCCGAACAACGCAGTCCACGGTCCTAGATCATCTCGAAGGCTAGTGTCGCGATTCGTCCCCCTCCCCCGCCTGCGGGTAGGGCTAGAGGGAGGCGCGGGTCAGAGAGAGAGGCAAGACCTTAGGGAGGTGTTCCAGACGAAGCGTCCTAATCAATACTCTTGTCCGGACCAGAGTAAGAACATCTACTCCTTTCCCTTGTGAGCATCTGCCCTCATCTTCCCCTCTAATTCCCCTGCAACCACCATTAACTCCACCTGACCGAGGTTAGGTGGAAACTAGCTGCGCTTAACATTGAAGTCTCCATACTGGACTGATGATGTTTTAGGTTAAGCTCTAGGTTTCCTAGAAACTACCTTACTGATGGTCCGGACCTGACTCTTCGGACTTCGCTCCGGGACTAATCTCATGCGCAGGAACCAATGGATGAGTACAATCCATTTCGAAGGCTATCAGCTATAGCATTGATTACCTCACTATCGATACTAGATCCAGGCTAGGATGAGAGCCTTGTTCCAATGACCTCTACCCCAGGATCATATGGCCAAGTCGTAGGTCTCTGTGATAGCCTCCTTGGTCATCAGGGCACAGTGGTAGATCTAGCATTGCTCCACTCACTATAGAGGGTCATCTATGAGCATGTCGCTCCCCTCTGAGCATCTGAGTTCCCTCTCATTCTGAGGATTGAGTTCTCCGCTCCCCAGAGCTCTGTGATAGGCACTCTCCTTGTTGGTTGAGCTAGCATTGCTCCCCTCACTAATGAGGGTCACCTATGAGCATGCCGCTCTCTTCTGAGCATCTGAGTTGAGTTCTCTGCTCTCCAGATCTGTCATTCAGAAGCCTCAGGTTGTTAGGCCTCTTCATGCCTCCCTGTTAGGTTGCTCTCCTTGTTGGTAGAGCTAGCATTGCTCCCCTCATCTTAGAGGGTCATGGCTTAAATAATAAAGGTAGTTAAATGTCGCTCATAACATCAGTACAGTATATCTCTAAATCTTGGTACAGCTATATGATACGTCAAGTTTACTATAACCATGAATTAAGTAGATTGGATCCAAATTTATATGCAGTGTGCCAGTATCAGATTAAATCGAAAATAACATTTTGAAGAATGATTAAATTCCTTCATTACGAGAAATGCTGTTGTGCAGTCATACCGTAAACCAACATTGCATGCATCCAACCCCAAATTTCCAGTCAGAGCAGACATTTCTTCATTCCAGCTTTGTTTTATAACAGGCAGCACTGCCATCAGATGAATCTGATGAATCCGATGAAATGGATATGCTCTCTGACTACCCATAAGACAATGGAAGGATTCCAGAAATGTATTTTCCTTACTTCCAAGGATACGTTTCTTTACACTGCACGGTTTTGACACTTTGACTCTACCTTTGTTTGGAAATCCATATTTAAATAACCACCAGATGATTGTTTTGTTTGAAATACAGTCTGTTTATACATGGCTCGCATAGTTTGCCTGATCTTGTTATTCATCGAAGGAGTGTGGCATTCCTTTGCTAAACCTCACCAAAAGACATCACCCCAAATGCAGGCTGGCCACCATCCGCTGCCAATCTCATCAAAACAACACTGGCTCAAACAATCACATTGTTTAAATTATGTGTTTGTGCAGTCGCCCAGTAGAGTGTTTTTTTTTTTAAATCAGACAATTTGTTGTTTGGTTTAAGGACTTCAGACTGGGAACTCTGAAATAGTTGCTGTTTTGGGTCGTTTAAGGTCTTGCAAATATGCCAAGCATACTTTTTGTGTTTACATGCTCTGAATTATCTCCCACTCTTATGCGCTTAAGTAGGCCTATAAAGGTTCCAAAAAGAGGTTTCGCAGTGATGCCACAGAAGCAGCATTTTTGATTCCCCATACATTCACTTTTCAGTGAACAGTTCATACCATAAAACTGAGATGTCGCAATTACAGAATGAGACTTTGACATTTTCTGAAGAAGAAGCTTGCTTGTGCAAAACAGCGTTTTGCTATACAGCGGCTATAGTGTTGGTGGTGTTGGTCATTGCTGTATGTTGTTCTGAGTGCATTGTTAGCATTTCTGAAAGCTATGTTTGAGCGATTCAGCAATAGCTATTTTTGAATTCATAAACAATTTCAGATGAACAGTGTAACACAGTTTGTAGATCGGGAAGAAGGAGGCATTTAAACATTTTAATAATATAATAAACAAACACAAAATAAAAGCGGCAGCCCCTCATGGACGACTGCCGCACACAAAACACAAACTAAAATCCAGGCCTGGTCCTCTCTCCTTTCACTGTCGTGACTCCTCCTTTTATCCTTCCGAAGCTCCTCCGTGGGACTCTAGACCGGTGAGTGGCATAGGTGTCGTTCATTATTATTTACTCCACTGGCCTCGCTCCGTTCCCACGGCTCTGAAAGCAGTGTCATTACACATTGTACTGAATTAGCTCTCATGTAATTTGTCCTCATGAAAATAAAGGTTCCAAAAACAGGTTTTCATAACGATGCCATAAAAATATATTTTTGGTTCCCCAAAGAATCTTTTAATGGACAGTTCTTAAAATAATCTTAGTTTTTCTCAAAGTGAAGATCGTTTTAATAGTCTAAATGACCTTTTTACTATAAATAGACTTTTGTAAAATGAAAAGGTTGAATAGATGTTAAAGGTTCTTCATGGAACCATCAAAGCCAATAAAGAATCATTATTTTTAAGAGGAACTCTGATGTTGTTTTCTTAGTTTACTTTATAATACTGCATGTTTATTATCTTTGCTTCTCTCTTTGGATGTCACATGTCATTTAAATCCAACTCCAAGTTTGAGGAACTCTGCAAACAATTGGCAATGATAAAGATCACCCAGGAGAACAAAGGCTAAGTGGTCTGGCTCATCCCTGGGAATGCCAAAACACGCCAGCAAAACACACATTCCCCATTGCTCCCCAGGAACGATTCCCCTCTCTCTTTCTCTCTTTTCCCCTGCCTGGCTGACAAGTTGTGCATCTCTCATTTTTCTCAAAGCAGCTTCACCATTCTTTGGTTACTCCTGGATGTTTGGCTTTTCACAGCTCATGGCTGTTTTGATTTCTGGCACAAATCGTTCAGCCATTAAATGAGTAGTTTTTTTGACAAATCTCAGCACTGATTGAGACACTGTTGAGATCTTCATCAGACAGATAGATGTATAGCTGTTTTCCACTGACTTCAGCAAATTTTGCCATCTGCTCATAATTTATTGTCACATTTTCTAGAACAAACTGAGATTTAAAATGAGAAGAACAAGATTTTCTGAAGTAAATGTGAGTGGTACTTGTGCTTTATTATACAGTTATTGTGTTGTTAGAAGTGGTCAAGGCATTGTTGTGCAATGTTTTGAGAAGTGTTGCGGAAAGTTACTTTTAAAAGTAATGCATTACAATAGCCTGTTACTCCCTAAAAAGTAACTAATTGTGTTTTATGAAAAGTAATGTGTTACATTACATTTGCGTACATTTTTATAATCTGGTCTGGGCTTGCTTGTTTGTTTTTAATATAAACAAGTTATATTGTTGGCAAATATAAAAGCCTTTTCACATCAAAAGTGAAATATAAGCCTCAGGCTGACGGAAATCTAAATTAGCGTCTGTACTGTAGAGAGCACGGCTAAAAAAAAACTTTCAGCTGTATTGCCATTCTGGATTACAGAAGAATAAGACACAGGAGAAGAAAGTTCAACACTCTTACTTAAACAATGAAACACAAATGTTTAAGTAAAGTCATTTTTGCCTATTCATATGGTTGAATTGGATCATTGAAGGTCAGCAGGAAAGACATTGGTAATACAATGGGATTCAATACATTAAATACAAATACTGTTTGCGTCATTCTGAGTTTGAATTTAACTGTTTTTATTCATTTAAATGAATACTGGTGAGATGAGTAAATTCATGTTCACATTTAGTCTAGATAGAATAAGAGTAAGCATCAGGTTTACACAGCGCACACCAGTGTTGGGGGCAACGCATTACAAGTAACGCAAGTTGCATAATCATATTAGTTTTTTCAAAGTAACTAGTAAAGTAACGCATTGCTTGGAGTTTAGAAGCAAATATCTAAGTTACTTTTTCAAATAAGTAATGCCAGTTTTTTCCCATTTATTGTTTGACTGCATTAATTCATCTCACTTGCAAAAAAACAACAACAAAGATTCAGTATTCCTCAATATAAATAAAAAAACATGAAATGCAACTCAGAATATGACGCAAACCTGCAATAAACTGTAAGCCGTTCTATTCACCGTGGGAGTTTTGCTCGTTCATTCTCGTGAGTATTTACATTCCTCCGCAAGCGCACATGAGCTCAGCTTTACAGAAACTCGCTGATCAAATCACAGAGACATAACAACAGCACCCGGACTCTGTTTCAATCATTCTCGGGGACTTTAATAAAGCACATATCTCCTGTGAACTGCCAAAATACAGACAGCACATCACATGTCCTACCAGAGACCGTAATATACTCATCACTGTTCATGCATATCACTCTGTCCCACGGGCAGCTTTGGGGCTCTCTGATCATGGTTCATCTAATACCAACCTACAGGCAGCAACTGAAATCAGCTAAACCTGTATTGAGGACTGTAAAAAGATTGGCTAATGAAGCAGAGTGGGATTTACAAGCTTGTTTCCACCTTGCTGATTGGACTGTTTTTCAAGCTGCTGCCACCTATCTGGACGAGCTCACAGAGACTGTACCATCATGTATCAGTTTACTCACTACTCACCCCCCCACGCCCCCCTGACAGATCGTGTAGAGGGAGGAGAGCAGTGGGGAGAGAACTCTCAAGCTCCTGAAGTTTCCAGATGACACCACAGTCTTTGTATTATCTGTGTGCTGCCCTGTCACTGTCATTCTGTTGCACTGTGGAGCTTCTGTCACTACAAAAATATCCTCATATGTGTAAACATACCTGGCAATACAGCTCATTTTCTCTCTCTCTCATTCTCAATAATCACAGTAAATGTTAACACAAATATTGTTTATTTATTTAATCCCATTTTATTAACCAACGTATTTGCTGCTGACCTTCCATGATCAAATCAATAAGAAAAAAATACTCTAGTATATTTAAATATTCAAATATATTTTTGATTTATATATCATATTGCTTCAATAATATTATTACATAATATCTTTGAAACAATCTAATCGCTAGAGATAAAGGTAATTTGACTTGATCGTAAACAATTTATGTCCTACGTACGATATTTTTTTTTAGATACACAGCAATAATATATAGTTTACATGTATATGTATGTACAGTACGTATATATACAAGTCTTATATTTAGCCTATAATTACTATTCCCCGCCTCCAGTTCACTCATGGGTTTGAAGATGGAATGTCACATGGAGCGCGTTGCATTCTGGGAAACAGTATCACATGCAGCTTCTTCAGATGCATAAATCAAATTTCAGCCAATGTAGCAGGTAATCCGGGCATTTGCTTACATAAAATTCACATATTATTCACAGTAAACACACAGAATACTGCAATATAGTAGGAGATGTGGGGTAGTATGCCATTCCGAACATAGCTTCTGTACTGATTTCAGTGTACTTGTGTTATGTTTAGCAGATTCTTGCAAGTATAGTAGGTCATCCGGGTATTCCATGCATAAAAAATATATATATATATATAGCCCCTGAGGAACTCTCTGCATGTCCCTGAGCTCTAAATATACCAGTGGCCAGTCTCGAGAGACTGGTTCTCTTAGTACATCTTTGGCAGCGTGGAAGCTTCTGCCAAATGTGTCTCACTGGGTCCTGCACACTGTAGAAAGAGGCTACAAGATTCAGTTTGGGTCGCGTCTGCCTCTTTTCAAAGAGGTGTTTCCCATTCTGGTGGGCCCCAAGCAGGCTCTGATCATGGAACAAAAAGCTGACACTCACTTGAGGAAGGAGGCCATCGAGATGGTCCCTCCTCTCGACAGAGAGTTCTGTTCTACAGTCGGTACTTCATCGTTATGAAGAAGGATGGAGGGCTATATCCGATTTTAGATCTGCATTTATTGAACTGCTTAGTCATGCGACTCAAGTTCAAGATGCTCACGATCAAACAGGTCGCGTCTCAAATCGTGTTGGAGGACTGGTTTGTGATGATGGATCTGAACGACGCATACTTCCACATATCCATCCTTCCTCAACACAGGAATACCTGAGGTTTGCTTTCAGGGGTAAAGCGTACCAATATCAAATTCTTCTGTTCGGTCTGGCATTCTCACCAAGCACTTTCATGAAGTGTGTGGATGCTGCTCTGGCTCCCCTGCAACTCCAGGGCATCAGCATACTGAATAACATTGCCGATTGGTTGACACCAGCTCAATCAGAGTAGAAAGCGGTTAGCAATAGATGTTCTCGTTCACATGAAAGAGTTAGGGTTAAGACTAAATGCAAAGAAAAGTGTGCTTTCTCCAGTATAGAGGACCAATTATCTGGGCGTAGTGTGGGATTCGACCACGATGCAGGCATGTCTGTTTCCTGCTCGTATCGAGTCGAGAGAATGAGAGAAGGCCAGTCACTCACTGTGAAGCAGTTTCAGAAACTGTTGGGTGTTGCATCCTCTATGGCTCTGCCAAGAAGTTTCCACTTGCAGCAAGTGTGTGATGTGGCAGACTGGTACTCTCAGCACACATTTGTCAGATTATATAGTTTGGATTTCCATGGTACTCTGGGCTTGCATGTCCTTGAGTCAACATCCCAACGTAATGTCTGATACCTCTTCAATGTGTGTGCGCACACACTACACAGCCTTGAGTGGTCCAGAAACTTCCACCGCGGCAGCGTTGGTATTCTCGTTCCCATAAGCATTGAAATACAGCATCGAGAGTAGCTTTTGATTGGGAACATCACAGGTTATTTGACTGTAACTCTGTTCCCTGAAAAAGAAGGAATAATATGCTGCGCCTTAATGCCACACTGTAGCCGTGCCTGAACGTTCTTTCAAACAAAGATGTAACCTGAACGTGTGACCGTTTCACGTCTATTTATTACCCCTCAAACTGTCAGTTTCAACCATCATTTAACATTATAATCCTCCAAATGCACACCTGATTTGTAGTATAATTTTTTTCAGTGAGACAAAATCTCACAAGGACTCGTGAGACCAAACCTGACTTGTGAAGAAAAACAACGGGAGGACAATCAAGATCATCAGCTAGTTCTTCTGGTGTAAGTTTTGTTTTACGGAAAGAAAAATAAATGAGAACTAAACAAGATGGGTAATCAGACTGATTCAGTGTGATCTTTTAATTCTTTACTGCTAAACTTGGTGCCATTGAGTCAACAATGCATATATGTTAATAAGACTCAGCTACAGTCCTCCCCTATGAAAAGGTAGACAAAGAGACAGCCATATTCTAAACAAATAAAATATCTGCCTTAAATGAGTACCAAAAACAGGATGTGCCACAGCAATGCCACGCCACCAAAGCAAATATTATTGTCTAGTCACACTTGCTTATGATGAAAATGGAAAGACATTGACACAGCAATGCTTTTTCTTGCTTTTCCTCCTGTCGCCATGTCTTCATTGCCAAACGGTGAATAACCTCAAAGCCAATTTGTTACAAATTAAACCAAAATGTCAACAACAATATTAAAACCATTATATGTTAACTAAACTAACAATTTTACTTTCCTTATCGAATTAGAATATACAGAATCGATGTAGTCACATCAACAGTAGCATTTGCATAGGTCTACTTAAAACAACCCTGCACAGAAACTCTTTACTGCAACATCATTGACTTAAAGCTCCATCACAAATTAAAGAAAAAAATAATGGCAGAATATAATCTGAAGGAATTGATCCAATAGTTACTGTGCGTGGATCCTTTAAAGACCCTAAATCACATACATGCATACATGGTTTAGATCTTAACCTTGTTGTAATAATGATACATTTGAGTATAATAAATGAGTGTCAGAGTGCCTGACGTTAATAATTTTCTTAGAGCACACCCAAACCATCTTTAGAGTGTTTCGCCACTCTCAGCAAATGTATGACTCTCTTTAAGGCAGGATCCTCAAGCAACACCAGTGTGCCATCCTTAAAACCGGAGCAAACACAATAAACACTGTTTATACAGACCAGATATCATGAATGAGCCGTGCTTATAATTATCTGTCTTTGTCCATCTACATCTTGGATGGCCTGAAGGGGACATCCAAGCTTCTGACATTCAGCTAATTTTCATTTTCATATGCAGACTTAGATGATTTTGTTTCTTCATCTGAACAGATTTGAAGAAATACATTCCATCACTTGCTCATCAATGAATCCTCTGCATTGAATGGGTGCTGTTGGAATGACAGTCCAGTCCAAACATCTGATAAAAACATCCCAATAATTCACAAAGGTAACACTTTAGATTAGGGAACACATTCACTATTAAGAATTTTCACTCAATAAACTCCCATATTTTTTTCTTATTATTACTGTAGTTAGTAAGGTTGTAGTTAAGTTTAGTTATGGGGTATATGGTTAATGGATCTAAAATATGGTCATGCAGAATAAGGCACTAATATGTGCATTATAAGTAATAAACAGACACTATGCATGCTAATATGAAACTAGTTCATAGTGAGAACTGGTTCATTAAAATAAAGTGTTACCTCCACAAGTAATCCATGCAACTCCAGTCCATAAATTAACATCTTATGAAGCCAAAAGCTGCATATTTGTAAGAAACAAATCCACCATTATGATGTTTTAACTTCAAACTGTTGCTTCTGGCTAAATGGGTAGAGTCAATTATATGAATTTGTCCGGCGGAAAAGTCTAAATCAGGAGAGAAATATGCACAGATCAAGCACGGTTTACAAGAGAAAACAGACCAAAACATTCCAAAAGGATCCATTGGTGAGCAAGTGATGGAATGCTACAATTCTCCAAATCTGTTCTGATAAAAACAATAAATAAAATCTTGGCAAATGGTTTGTGTAAATTCTCTGCACTTTTGTGGGTGGAGGGAACTATTCCTTTAAGTTGGGACAGCAATAAATATTTTAACATTCAAAGAAATTATGAAACTCACTTGTTCATGTAATGACAAGATATTCGTGACAATTAATATTATCATGACTGTTACATTGCTGCACGTTGTGCTTAAAAACCCCTTTTACCGAAGATTATATTCACAATATTACAATGTTTTAGAAGATCTCACTGAAATGAAGAGCTGATAATATAGGACTTTTTCAATCTATGTTTTTTTTAATCAACATACATGTTTGCTGTGGCTCTTACTTATAAAGACTGTCGGGCTCCAGGCACTTGAAAATGAGAGCGTATATAACACTGTGAGGATGTTCTCCACTTCTGCGTCCCGCTACTACACACGATGAACCCAGGCCCGAGAAAAGATCATCCATGAGGCTCAGAACCTCTCCTGAGAAACAGAAATGAAGAGCAGAGATCAGTATGACAATTCAGCAACTAGCTAACTAAAAACATTTTAATGTTAGTTATTTTAGTACTTAAAGTACTAAAGTAAAATAAAATTTGAAATTATGCCTTGGCAAATACCCCAAAATAAATAAATAACTTTACAATTTATGCTATTTTATTTCAGTTAACATTTATGTTAAGGTTTTTTTTTTTTGTCTGTGAAAGTGTGCCATTTCAAGGCATGTTTTTGTTTGGTACATAATTTCAGTGCATACGTCATTAAGACAGCAATTTCAATATTATCATATACAATACATATTGCACAACCCTATTACAACAAGGACAAAACAAACATAATAAAATTAGTTGAAAAGTAGGTTCCTGTAGCTCAATGGTAGAGCATTGCGTTAGCAGCGCAAAAGGTCGTGGGTTCAATTCCCAGGGAACACACATACTGACAAAAAATGTATAACCTGAATGTGCTGTAAGTCACTTTGGATAAAAGCGTCTGCTAAATGCATACATTTAAATGTGAATGTAGTCCTAAAGACAAACACTTTAAAGTGATTTTCACTTGAAAGCTATTGCCATCATTAGTTTATTTTTTTTTTTAAATGACAACTTTTGTTTGTGCGCTCTACAGAGTAAATAAAATCATACATTTTAGAACAAAAAACGTGAGGATAATTTATTCCCTGCATATAGCAAGTTAACAAACAAACAAAACATATACATACACATGCATTTGCTAAAACCAGTTCCCAGCACGACCTAAGAGGCAAAGCAGCAAAAATAACATATGACACCTCCAATTTTAGCAACTCTGGAGCTAGACAAACATGCATTGTAGGCTCACATCAGTTTTTAACACGTTCCAAAATACATATCAAAAAGGCAGAACGTGTCTGGGTTGTGCATCCCAATGGAACAGTAAAAAATGGGCAACATAGGGGGGGATTGAACAAACAAATTATTTGGCCACTTTCCCAGAAAGCACATTGTATATAAGGGAGCTTCCCGCTCACAAGCTGCAACACCTCAAGAGTGCCCAAGCCAAAATTCATTTTTATAAGGTCTCAAAACCCTTTGCTTTCACTTTGTGGCCCCCACATCTCAAGAAGTTCGGTATATTTTGAAACTTGACATTCATGAAATGGAAAACAACATAATGGTAATTCCACTTATGACCACAAAAGGTCCATGTTAAATAATCCCAATGATGGAATACCCTTAAACGTGTATATATTTTCCTCTCGTCCAAGAGGCCCATGCTGCTTATGATACAATGTTTTCCCCTATGCCTCCCTTGAAGTTGACCATTAAAACAAAGCATAGTAAATATTCCAGTGTGTCATATGCTAAAAGGTTGTGGGATGCCGTGATGACAGAAAACAGACTGCTGCAACTGAAAATTACTTGGATAATCGATACATTTGTCGATTTAATTTTATTTGATTAATAAATAAATTATTAAATCAAATCAAATCACTTTTTATTGTCACATCACCACAGCACAAGTGCCTTGGTGAGTGAAATTCTTATGAGCGTGCTCCAGACAGTGCAAAAAACAAACAATTTACATATGGACAGACAGTGCAAAACTGCACTGGAGCATTTACAGTGCTCCAGACAGTGCAAAAACAACAACAATTTACATATGGACAGTACATATTTACAGACTGTACAGAAGACAATTAGCAAAATACACATACATATACTCAGTACACATAGTGTACTATAAAGACACACTTAATTATTCAGCGACACATTATACACACCGTATGGGCACATCTACATTATGTACAGTATCTATACATAATGTAGTCTATACATAGTAATAATGTGAGGTGCAACAGATTATAAATTAACAGCAGATTGGTTGAGCAGCAGATAGATGTGCAAAGGTGCAACAGATTATGCATATGCAGTGTCGAGGATGCGCATTGTATGGTGTCCAGTGATAGCAGATAGGTTGTGTTAGTGCAGTGTGTGCGTGTAGTCCAGTTGAACTGTGTTAAAGTGCAGTGCATGGCATGTTGTGTGAGTGGGAGTGTGATGTAGGTGAGTTATTTCTGACTGTTCATTAGCCTGATAGCCTGAGGGAAAAAGCTGTCCCTCAGTCGGCTAGTGCGCGATCGGATGCTGCGGAAACGTCGCCCTGAGGGCAACAGAGAGAGCAGTCTGTGGGACGGGTGGCTGGAGTCTTTGATAATATTAATCAGATTATTAGCAATATTTTTTCTATATTTATAAAATTACTTAATACAGCAGTTCAAATTGAAATGTCCGGTAGGCTAAATTGCGGTTAAACGTAAATCGCGTAAAAAAAATAAAGCTCTATATCATGTTTAATGATAACTTACCGCCTATACTAAGCCTAACCAACAGTGATAACAAACACGAGTTGAAAACACACCTGCTAAAGAAACCATGCCATTTATCTTGCTGCTACAAATCTTTGAGCTCTCTATTAGTGACTTGTGTTTCACTGGACTTGTAGCTGAGTGCCGATGTATTACAGAGCAAGTTTACTTAATGTATTAGTTTACAAACCATGCACTATGGTAAAAGAGTTTTGAGGTTTGAGCTTTGAAGAGCTTCAAGGAACCGCTTGAAAATAAGTCTGAAGCCCGATTTGGAACGTAATTGTTTCTCATAAGGACGTCTGTAAAACTAAATTTACATATCATCTCAGTGATAAAACTCATGGATTCTGATGGCGATTTATTCACAGTGGAGGAGCACACATGGCCAGTTACATGATTGTCTGCTGTAATTAAAATGAATTCTCTTCAATCCATTATTGTGTAAAATGTATTTAAAAATACTTATGTAAAATGTATTCTTATTATTACATGCATATTTTATAATATATATTAATATTTATAATGTCATTATTTAAAGTTTCTGTTTAAAAATAGGAAAATAGATGCGCTATAGTTGTATACAAGCGATATTGTTATGTATATATCTGTTTATAACTGTCATGAATCTGGTTGCCACTCACTTCAACTGCACATCACCCTACATCTCCCATCATGCACTGCACACACATTCCGTCCACCATTACACCAATCACACAGCTGTCACCATTCACTCATCAACCCTGATTGCCTCACCACACCTGCACCTCATTCACTCACTCACATAAAGCAGCACACAAACACTCACCCAGTGCGAAGTCTTGTTTTCCCCTGGCTAACATTCTGAGCGTTTCCTGTTTTCTGATTCCCTGTGTTTACCTGGACTGCGTATTTACTCTGACCGTTTGCTGCCTGCCCTTTTGACCCTGCCTGCCTGTTGATATCTTCTCTGTCTGCTGCCTGCCCCGACCTTGCATTGTCCCTGTTGCTGATTCTGTCTAGCCTTCACAATTCGTGTTACTACCTTTGACCATTGCCTGTCTGACCACCTCTTGTCAATCATTAAAGCTGCTATTGGATCTAACCACACTGCCTCTTCATTACAATAACACACATTTTAAAATTGTATTGCATACCTACTGCTGCCATAATAAAGACCCATTTCGAATGTTTATGTGGTTTTCTTCTAACTGCTGTGAGCAGTTATGAAATATTGTTCTTTTAAATTATTTCCAGCATTTCATAAATAAATATGTATGCAAATTACACCAAAGTAGCCTACAACAGTTCCCTTACGGTGTTCAAGAGTGGTCAATAAGGGTTTAAACCATGAATGTTTTATCAATTTCTTCTCGTAAACTCACACCGCGTGTTGATGAACACCACGTGTGCTGACTACGGTTCCACAGGTAGGCCTGCATTCGAATACAGTACACAATACCACTATGACATTACCAGTTTGTTGTACATGTACCTTACACATTAAATACAATGTTTAATTTATTAATTAAATAAGATGTCACATACAGTGGGGCAAAAAAGTATTTAGTCAGCCACCAATTGTGCAAGTTCTCCCACTTAAAAAGATGAGAGAGGCCTGTAATTTTCATCATAGGTATACCTCAACTATGAGAGACAAAATAAGAAAAAAAATCCAGAAAATCACATTGTAGTATTTTTAAAGAATTTATTTGCAAATTATGGTGGAAAATAAGTATTTGGTCAATAACTAAATTTCATCTCAATTTTTTGTTATATACCCTTTGTTGGCAATGACAGAGGTCAAACGTTTTCTGTAAGTCTTCACAAGGTTCTCACACACTGTTGCTGGTATTTTGGCCCATTCCTCCATGCAGATCTCCTCTAGATCAGTGATGTTTTGGGGCTGTCGCTGGGCAACACAGACTTTCAACTCCCTCCAAAGATTTTCTATGGGGTTGAGATCTGGAGACTGGCTAGGCCACTCCAGGACCTTGAAATGCTTCTTCTGAAGCCACTCCTTCGTTGCCGGGCGGTGTTTTGGGATCATTGTCATGCTGAAAGACCCAGCCACGTTTCATCTTCAATGCCCTTGCTGATGGAAGGAGGTTTTCACTCAAAATCTCACGATACATGGCCCCATTCATTCTTTCCTTTACACAGATCAGTCGTCCTGGTCCCTTTGCAGAAAAACAGCCCCAAAGCATGATGTTTCCACCCCATGCTTCACAGTAGGTATGGTGTTCTTTGGATGCAACTCAGCATTCTTTCTCCTCCAAACACGACAAGTTCAGTTTTTACCAAAAGTTCTATTTTGGTTTCATCTGACCATATGACATTCTCCCAATCCTCTTCTGGATCATCCAAATGCTCTCTAGCAAACTTCAGACGGGCCTGGACATGTACTGGCTTAAGCAGGGGACACGTCTGGCACTGCAGGATTTGAGTCCCTGGCGCAGTGTGTTACTGATGGTAGCCTTTGTTACTTTGGTCCCAGCTCTCTGCAGGTCATTCACTAGGTCCCCCCGTGTGGTTCTTGGATTTTTGCTCACAGTTCTTGTGATCATTTTGACCCCACGGGGTGAGATCTTGCATGGAGCCCCAGATCGAGGGAGATTATCAGTGGTCTTGTATGTCTTCCATTTTCTAATTGCTCCCACAGTTGATTTCTTCACACCAAGCTGCTTACCTATTGTAGATTCAGTCTTCCCAGCCTGGTGCAGGTCTAAAATTTTGTTTCTGGTGTCCTTTGACAGCTCTTTGGTCTTGGCCATAGCGGAGTTTGGAGTGTGACTGTTTGAGGTTGTGGACAGGTGTCTTTTATACTGATAACGAGTTCAAACAGATGCCGTTAATACAGGTAACGAGTGGAGGACAGAGGAGCCTCTTAAAGAAGAAGTTACAGGTCTGTGAGAGCCAGCAATCTTGCTTGTTTGTAGGAGACCAAATACTTATTTTCCACCATAATTTGCAAATAAATTCTTTAAAAATCCTACAATGGGATTTTCTGGATTTTTTTTTCTTATTTTGTCTCTCATAGTTGAGGTATACCTATGATGAAAATTACAGGCCTCGCTCATCTTTTTAAGTGGGAAAACTTGCACAATTGGTGGCTGACTAAATACTTTTTTGCCCCACTGTAGTATGAAATGAACACCTGCCAAACCCGCATTAATTCCAGAATACCTTTGCCCAGACACAATTAATATGGGTATTTTCACAATATTTACACTTGCAGAAATATAGGCTACATGTGTTTACATTTTTCAGAACAGACGGAAGAAGATAGATTAATGCGCATTCGTTATGTTCAGATTTTCGGTAGCGGTCATGTGTGGAGTTTTCACTCTTCTTCGTGTCAGAGGTTTTTAGACTATGAGACATAATTAATATACATTAAAATATAATTTAATTAATTGATACAAATCAGAATATGTATCAGCTGTTACTTCAGTTTCCAGAGTCATATGATCCTTCATAAATCATTCTAATATATTGATTTATTACCAGCGTTGTTGATAAAACAGCATATATGGGTTAGGTATGTTTTGAAGCTGGGATGCTGGTTTGAGCTGGTCATGTATTGGTCTTAAGTTGGGTCGGACTTAAGCTGGCTGCTTAATATTTTTTCGAACCTGTGACATTTTGTTCAGGATTCTTTTATGAATAGAAAGCTAAAAAGAACAGCATTGAAAATAATACAGGCTGATAAAATTCTGATTTGCATCACTGAAATAAATTACATAAAAAAAACATTACACATTTTTTGAATGGCACAGTATGTGTGTGTGTGTGTGTGTATGTGTGTATATATATATATTAGAGGTGGGCATAGATTAATTTTTTTAATCTAGATTAAAATGGCTCATTTGAATTCTGCGAAGGCATTCAGAATATGTGTGCTACCCAAATAATGACTAAAAGTAAGTCTTTGAGAACGGGTTTCTCAAGCCAGGTGGCGCGATAGACCAGGGCTCATCTCCTGTTTCCAAAATGCATCACAAACTTTAATCTCTTCCGTCCCAATCCCATGAAAAAACTGGAGGAAAATCCGTTCCACTCCCGGAAGAATGACTCCCATTCCCTCCCACTCCCGTGTTGTTTTTTTTTGTTTTTGCCGATAACTGTCAATTACAGTAAAAATATAGTACAGATCACAGCGTACCCACCTTATTAGTTGAATAAAAACCCAAAATGTCGTTTTTGTTATTATATTGAACTGAAAGCCATCTTATTATGTACAGTGTTGCACAGATTAAATTTCATGTAAATCATCCATGCTAACACACAAGTCTTCTATTTTTTTTTGACATTTCACTCTCTATAGATATATTTTTCTATGTACTGTATTTTTAGATATATTCGAGTTTCGAAGTTTCTCGCTCAAGTTCACATGAGACCTAAAGCGCATCCTGTTTGCTTAAAAGCGCAACGTTTCGTTGTTATTCTGAGTGCACACAAATAACGTAGAGTCTTTACAGATTCGAAAGATGTATTAGGCTACATTTATCTGTATGACCAAAAATGACGGAGATTTTAAGAGCAAGTGGCGCACCGGAGCCTGTCTTGCAGCAAACGCTTCCACACAAACACTTCAATAGCGCACATTTCTCTAGGTTAACATCATATTGAGCGGCCATGTAAAGTTGCTACTACATACATCTTTCAGATGAAAAGCCATATTTGAGGTTGATGAATGATAGGTGAGCGTTTGGATGTCCTGCCCGATTGTATTACCACACAGACCAGCCGTTAACAATCTGTCCATCACGGACTGCGAGCCTCTAGTTCAAGACTCGTTCTACGCCTACAGTGCAATTCGGCTAGGTATACATCCGCTAAAATATCAGGGTGAAAGTCATCATAGCTTGCGTAGTATAGACCCAGCTCCCAACCCAACTTTGAGAATAGATTAACGCGGCAATATTTTTTTATCGCCGATAAGAGTCTCACGTTAACGCAGCACGTTAACGCCGATATGACGGCCCACCACTAATATATATATATAACTTTTATCTAAATATCTAAATAAAATAAACTATTAAGTATAGGATCCGGTAACTAGTAACTAAATACTTGAGTAGTTTTTTATCCGATATTTCTTTACTCTTACTCAAGTAACTATTCAGATTATTACTTTTACTTTTGTAAATATTTCTACAAGTACTTTACTTTTACTTGAGTACAATTTTTGGGTACTCTACCCACCTCTGGTTGTGTGGTTATTTTATTGCCGTCCGAATCCACATCTCTGAGTTACGAGAATAAATCGATACAAAAATCAGTGTATAAACCCTTTTTGAGCACTCCCGAACACTGCAAGGTAACTGTTAAACGGCGGAGTAATTTGCATACATATTTATTCCTTAAATGCTGGAAAGTATTTAAAGGAACGATACTTCATTATTGCTCCACCACAGTGACTGGGAGCAGAAAGAGAAGAAAAGAACCTACACATTCGAAATGGGTCTTTATTATGGCAGCAGCAGGTATGCAATACAATTTTTAAATGTGTATTACAGACAGACATATACATATACATATATATATATATATATATTGTGTATAATTATATACAACTATAGCGTGTCTATTTTCCTATTTTTAAACAGGAGATTTAAATGATCAAATAATACATATAATTATATATTATAAAATATGCTTGGAATGACAATACATTTTATATAATAATACTACGTATTTTAAAATACATTTGACACAATAATAAGAATACATTTGTAAATACAATTAATTTTATTTGCAGCAGACAATCATGCGACTGGCCACGTGAGCAGTGCGTTTCCGGATTCATAGGTCTCGTAGGATCACAGAACTCACTCCTCCACTGTGAATAAATCGCCATCCGAATCCATGAGCTTTATCACTGAGGTGATATGTAAATTAAATTTTACGGACGTCCATATGAGAAACAATCACCATCCGAATCGGGCTTTAATCAATAATTTGCCCCTTAATTATAATTTCAGTGAAATTGAATAAAAGTTGCATTGAATTGAATGTACAGGCACATTTTCGGAGTTTATCAGAAGTAATTTAAAATTACTAAATAAAAAATATCATCAAGAAAAACAAAATAAAAAAATAAATGTTAATTGGTAAGAGGAAGGA
Source organism: Gymnocypris eckloni scoliostomus (assembly GCA_027564155.1). Taxonomy (NCBI): domain Eukaryota; kingdom Metazoa; phylum Chordata; class Actinopteri; order Cypriniformes; family Cyprinidae; genus Gymnocypris; species Gymnocypris eckloni. The sequence goes on along the minus strand of CM050414.1, from coordinate 41,450,943 downwards.
AGACCCAACACATGCACTCATCTTAACATTTATAGTCATTACAATTACAAAAAAAAACTAATTATAAATACATTTTACATTTAGAAAAACTTGAAACTAAATAAAGATTAACTGAAAAAAGAAAACATTTTATTTCAGCTAACAGTCAAGTCAACATTTCTCATTTAATTTAATTTAAGTTAAAGTGCTAAAAAAACATAATAAAACTACATCGACTAGAAAAAAACATACAAAAATGACAAAAGCATACTAATATTTGTGCTAAAATTGATAAAAATAAATTAATGTAAATCATAAGAATAAAACAAAACATATTATAATCAATGATCATAAAATAACACTGGTAAACACTAAATCTCTCTCTCTCTCTCTCTCTCTCTCTCTCTCTCTCTCTCTCTCTCTCTCTCTCTCTATATATATATAAACAAACATATATATATATATATATATATATATATATATATAAACATAAATACAGAGTCATACGATACAGAATCATGCGGTACCTACTACAGTCAATTACAACTGCAATCTTGCAACCAGGATTATTTTACAAATCTATAAATCTAGCAGAACCACACTGGACATGTACGCATATTTGGTTAGAAAAAACAAAAACAAAATGACAACATGAAAGTATGGCCTTCTGTCTTCAGGCTCTTGAATTATGTAAACACAAGCTGTTATGATTTTACCGTATGTGTGGCCCTGGCCTGAATTATATGGAAATAATTTATGGAACATATCTGCAGTTGTTCCGTTTGCTTGAACCCGTGCACCCAGAGGAGGCCACCTGTTTTGCGTTAAATGTTAATTGTATCAAAAGTTGCCATGTGCACACGGAAGCGTCTTCCCTGTTGCACAGGCCTCGATTAGCTAAATTACACTTTAAAGCTGTCTTTCTCTAAAATAAATAAACTGCCAGAGAATAAGCTAGCCGGGGTTTCTTGCATCGCCCAGGAACCACGTGAGACCTGTTTAGTTTGTTTCTTTGCACTATTAGCAGTGACAAGAGGTGAAGAAGTGCTTAAGATTGACTATCTATATTACGCTGCCTGGCTCTCGGTCCATTTCCCTCACATTGACACAAAAATGCATGGAATGCATGAGCAGAGCCAGATTTCACAGGCCCCCTGACAGCTTTAAGCTGAGAGAATGTGCAAAAGTGAAGGGAAATAAGAGGCTTTGATAGGTACGGCAGAAGGCAGGGAAAGAAAAGTTTGTTTGATGTTTCTGCATGAGGTTTGGCTCGAAATGATATCTTTGTATGTTTTGATAATCAGAATAAATCAATAGTCCGGTCCGTGACTGGGAAGAAGGAAAGCGTCCACCCGTGGGGCTTTTTCGGGGGGTTGCTAGTAATTATCACATACTCGAGCAATCCTAAAGGGGAAAACAGTAAAAAGAAGTCAACAAGCCCCAGAAAGGAAATCTACGTGCACGTCCAAAATGATCACCTACATCTGCTTTGGTGCTTAGGACCTGGACGAATTAAGGCTGAGATGTGCGTGCTATATCTGACACGACTTACATTTACACAGTGGAGCGATTACCGTCCAGACTGAGAATCTGCAGTCTGCGCTTGGAGATCTGACATCGAGTTTGACAGAGTCGGAATCTCAATGTAAAGCCCAGGTCTACGGTGCACGTGTTCGACATATAAACCTCTGTGCCGACGCTCTTCCATTCACTGCCCACAGTGCAACGGATCCCTTGGGCTTGTGTGTGTGGACATCAAAGTTGCATGAATTGCATTTTTCTGAATGTTTTTTATGTCCATACGGAGCTGTGCGGGCACTTTAAGGTGGGCTAGTATAAGGGGGGTCGACACTAATGTTGCTTTCGTCAACAAAAATGTTGGTCATGTGGTCATGTGACGATGACTTTTACATTATACATTATAATTAAATGTATAATGCAATATTGTTGACGGATAAAACGAGACTAAATGTGGTTTACAAAATAAAAACTATGCTAAAATGTTTTCATTTTCATTGACCAAACCGAGACGAAACGTTATACCATTATTTCGTCCAGTCTAGTCGCATTATTATTATTTTGCAGTATTTCGATTTCCTGTGTTTCACTTCAGTGAAGTGGAAAAGAAAATGGAATATATTGTGAAAAAAGATGGGGAGAAATGTAGTGTTGTCAAAAGAACGGTGGTGCCAAGGACCCGGTCAACCCGGTTCTTGATGCATACGGCCGTGTGAATTCCGTGTCACAGAAAACGCAGACGGAATTGTGGAACCTACACTGTTAGCGATTTCTGTAAATTACACAGTATTTAACTGTAATATTAAATGTACTTTACTGTAAAACAGTTACACAGTATGTTACTGTATTTCCAAATTGCATTATGGGAAATATCATCTTGGCGCAATTAAAATACAGCATTTTTTATTTACTGTAAATCAAAATACAGTAAAAAATGACTGCAAAACCTGACAAATGAGAGAGAGGCTTTTTTCTTCTCTGAGGAAGAAGAAGAAGAAGAAAAGGAGGTCACACACCTCACAGCTGCAAATGTAATACCAATATTCCTGCTTTTTCCATCACATATTTTGTGTCATTGTAATTTTTGGGGTTAGTTGTTGGTTTAATTAAAAATAAAATAATTAATAATAATAAAACGCCGACACTGCACGACACGCAGTTTCCTCACGTTGTTCGTTAGTAACGTTATAGAGCGGAAACTCATTTGAAACAGAAGAGAACGTTATCTGCAAAAAACTCTCATTTCTTTCCTTTTTTGTAGAAAGTTTCACCATCATAGTGTGAACATAAACAGGTCTCTTTCTTGGTTTTGACCACGTCGGTAGCAGGTGAGTTTTTATGTGAACTAGTATGAAATTGTTGGCCAACCAACTGAACTTTCAATGGTAGTGTAATCGCTTATATAAGTGTATAAATGTACAGCATGCATTTAATGCTAGCATAAAACCCGTAATGTTCGTCTTCAAACACCGTGGTGTCTCTTTGGAGACATATTATGCATTTATTAATCATGTCAAAGCGCGAACTTCGGGTTTTCGTGTAAGCATGGATGTTTTTCTTATAGCCTCTCAGCTCTTCAGTCGTACACGTAACGTTACCACGAACACAAAAAAACATAAACGTGATAAATTATTATTATTTATGTATTTTTAAGGAGATTCAATTATATGCAGCAAAAAATGGATGCTGGTGATCGAAGGCAAAGTCTTCTTTCCTGTGATTGACCTACAAAATATGCCCTAAACATTTTAAAAACTTATTAAACTCAATAAACAGAATAAAGTGCAAAATAATTATAAAGAACAATAGGTAACACTTTACAATAAGGACTCATTAGTTGACCTTATAGTAAACCAGTCGATAGATTGGTTCAAGAGCGTCAGTGTTTGAAATTTTAACTGGTTAATGGAAAAGTAATATTACAATTTATTCTAAAAATCTAAATTTGTAATAGAGTTATTTGCAGTAATTTGAAGTGCCCACTATAACAATACCATGCATGTTCCTTATTGTGATATGACGTATTACCCAATCACGGCTGTTTACATTCCTCCTCAAGCCAATACAGACCAGGCACTCAGGGAACTGTACGGGAATATAAGTGAGCAGGAAACCGCGAACCCAGATGCAGCCTTTATTATCACGGGGGACTTTAATAAAGCCAACTTCAGAACAATAGCTCCAAAATACTTTCAACACATCACCATCAACACGCGTGGAGATCGAATACTCGACCATTGTTACACTTCTTTCCGGGACGCATACAAGTCCCTCCCCAGCCCACATTTCGGCAAATCGGATCACTCTTCCGTTCTGCTTATAGGCAGAAACTGAAACGTGAAGCACCCGCCCTCAGGACAACACAATGCTGGTCGGACCAATCGGACGCTATACTACAGGACTGTTTCACATGTTTTATCAGGAAGTGTATAGAAGACGTAGTTCCGACAAAAACTATCCGTATCTACCCCAACCAAAAACTGTGGATTAACAGCGATGTTCGATCAGCCTTGTCAGCGCGGACATCTGCCTTTAAATCCGGAAACACTGACGATCGGAAACAAGCCAGTTACGATCTCAGGAGATCCATCAAAGCCGCCAAACGACAATACAAAAACAAAGTTGAAGAACAATTCAACAACAACAACCCAAGAAGCATGTGGCAGGTCATTAACAACATCACAGGCTTTAAAGGGAATAAACCAGCTACTGTGAACATCGCAGCCTCTCTACCAGATGAGCTCAACACCTTTTATGCTCGTTTCGAGGCTGATAACACCGCACACACAGAGAACGCTCCCGCGGCTGCCGCAGAAGAGGTGAGTCCACTCTCGCTTTCTGTCGCAGATGTAACCCGATCCTTCAAACGGGTGAACATCCGTAAAGCCGTGGGCCCGGATGGCATACCAGGCCGTGTGCTCAAAGCATGCACCTTTCAACTAGCCGGGGTTTTTACAGACAATTTAAATCTGTCCCTCTCTCTGTCTGTGGTTCCCTCATGCTTCAAAAAATCAACCATTGTGCCCATACCAAAGAAAAATAAAATCACATGCTTGAACGACTGGAGGCCCGTTGCTCTGACCCCCATCTTCAGCAAGTGTTTTGAGAAGCGTGTCAGAGAACACATCTGTTCTGTGCTGCCTGCTTCACTGGACCCACTACAATTTGCATACCGCAGTTACCGTTCCACAGATGATGCTATTGCCTTCACCCTGCACACTGCTCTCTCCCACCTGGAAAATAAGAACACCTATGTGAGGATGCTGTTCGTGGATTATAGTTCGGCATTTAACACCATAGTGCCTGCCACACTGGTTGCGAAGCTCCAGACTCTGGGACTGAACAGATCTCTGTGCAGCTGGATCCTGGACATCCTGACAGGCAGAAGTCAGGTGGTCAGAATGGGCAACAACACCTCATCTCCCCTGACCCTCAACACTGGTGCATCACAGGGCTGCGTCCTCAGCCCACTCCTGTACTCCCTGTACACACATGACTGTACAGCTACACACAGCTCCAATGTCATCAAATTTGCCAATGACACAACGGTGATAGGCCTTATCACCGACAACGATGAGATGGCCTACAGAGAGGAGGTGAGTACCCTGACTAAACGGTGTCAGGAGAACCACCTCCCACTCAACATCGACAAGACCAAGGAGCTGGTGGTGGATTACAGGAGACAGAGCAGAGAACACACACCCATCACTATCGACAAGACACCTGTGGAGCGGGTAAACAGCTTTAAGTTCCTCGGCGTTCACATCACCAAGATCTCACATGGTCTGCTCACACAGATGCAGTGCTGAAGAAGGCACATCAGCGCCTCTTCTTCCTGAGACGGCTGAGGAAGTTTGGAACGAGCCCCAGAATCCTCAGATCCTTCTACACCTGCACTGTGGAGAGCATCCTGACCGGCTGCATCACCGCCTGGTTTGGAAACAGCACCGCTGGCAACCACAGGGCTCTGCAAAGGGTCGTGCGAACTGCCCGCCACATTGTTGGAGGTGAGCTTCCCTCCCTCCAGGACATCTACACCAGGCGGTGTACAAGGAAAGCCCGGAGGATTATCAAAGACTCCAGCCACCCGTCCCACAGTCTGCTCTCTCTGCTGCACTCAGGGAGACGTCTCCGCAGCATCCGATTCCGCACTAGCCGACTGAGGGACAGCTTTTTCCCTCAGGCTATCAGGCTAATGAACAGTCAGAACTAATTCACCCTACATCACACTCCCACTTACACAACATGCCATGCACTGCACTTTAACACAGTTCAACTGGACTACACGCACACACTGCACTAACACATCTGCTATCACTGGACACAATACAAAGCACATCCACGACATTGCATATGCATAATCTTTTGCACCTTTGCACAACTATCTGTTGCACAACCAATCTACTGTAAATGTATAATCTGTTGCACCTTCACATAGTACTATGTATAGATGTGCACATAATGTAGATGTGTACATACGGTGTATAATGCGTATCGATAACTAAGTATGTCTTTATAGTACACTGTGTGTACTGAGTATATGTATGTGTATTTTGCACATTGTCTTCTGTACAGTCTGTAAATACGTACTGTCCATATGTAAATTTTATTTTATTTTTTGCACTGTCTGGAGCATGCTCGTAAGAAGGCACCAAGGCACTTGTGCTGTGGTGATGTGACAATAAAAGTGATTTGATTTGAAAATGAATCATACACTTTTATTCACATACAAACATTGATCATCCAAATACATCAAATGTAAACAGAATCTCAAACATGCTTAAGAACCAATTAGGTGTTTTCAACCACTCTAATCATATTTACATTTATGTATTTAGCAGATGCTTTTATCCAAAGCGACTTACAGTGCATTCAGGCTATACATTTGTATTGTCAGTATGTGTGTTCCCTGGGAATCAAACCCACAACCTTTGCACTGCTAATGCAATGCTCTAACCACTGAGCCACAGGAACACATCATGTGGATTATTAAAATACTTCGGTTGCCTGGATAGACAAAAATGGAGAGAATATACATTGTCATTTGTGTTCTGAAAATTAATCAGAATTATATGGGTTTGTAACAACAAAAGGGTGAGTAAATGATGAACTAATGCTTTAAAAAATCTTTACAAAGAAAATAAAATGAACTAATGAATCATTTATTTTATGGGAAGGTTCATTGAGAGGATCAATCCTGTCAACAGCAAGTCCTCTGCAAAATTCCTGATCAGCAAAAGAAGAGGGAAGATGGTGCAAAAGAGAAACTCTGGCCTGAACCCTCATGTGTCGTCTTTCATTGAGGAGTTTGTGGATTTTAACTGGCAGCTTTAAAAAAAAGTATGCCATGCTTCTTGTGTGTAACAAAAGTTGTTCTTTTTGAAAATTCACTATCGTCGCTATTCACTATGATATGATAAATATTTCAAATGAAATATGATTCACTATGAAATTATTTTCACTATGAATTTTTTTTATATTCACTACTGTATGTTGTACTTAGGATACATTTTAAGATTTTTTCTAACTATAATAGTTAGAATAGGATGTTATATATATTAGTTTGTAACAATGTTATGTTTGAGTCTTTACTGAATCTGTGAAAATATTAAAATGTTACTGCAAGGATTACAATTGATTATTGATAATACAATTGATAATTGTTTTGCTTTGGTACCGAGAACTGTAGATTTTCACTGGTATCGGTACCGAATACTGACATTTTGGTACCGTGACAACACCACAGGACAAAAACACCACGAATCTTAAGAGACATCTCAAGGCATTCCATAATGAAATTGAAGTAAGTCAAGACATTAACGTAATGCTACTTTCTATTTTAGAAAGCTCATGCAAACTCACGAGGCTGTGGTTAATGTGTCTCATTTTAACGTTAGCCACTGGAGCTGAAAACGACTGACAAACGTGTGTGACTGGCGTATGTGTGTATATTTGTTTGTGAGAGAGTGTAAAGTGGGTTAATGTTTGTGTGTATACTACTAGGTACTTATACTATATTGACTGGGTTAAATAGTATTGCATTACTAAAAAGACACTAAAATACAATTTTCATTGACTAAAACTAGACGAAAATAGTCATGGATTATTATGACTAAAATAAGACTAAAATGTTCAGACTTTTAGTTTACTGAAACTTGACTAGACTAAAAAGTGTATGAACGTGACTAACACTAATACAAATTTAAATGACAGCTTCACACAAAGATTACAATTAAAACAGGCTGCCAAAAACAACACTAGTTGACACAAACCTTACTCAATGTACTCTCAGAACAAAATGTGTAAAAAGTGTACCCTTTGGGGTACAACAACTTGACACTGCGCAGTACCCTCAAAAATACACCGTTGTACATCTTTACCCATAAAGGGTTTATAATAATACCATAGGAGTACATATTACTGTACGGGTAGATGTGCAAGTGCAATGCTGTAACGGGTGTGCTACTAAGCATGTTTACTGCATCAGACAAGCCAAACATATGGAGCTGGTTATGAGATACATATCTCAAAATGTATTAGTTTTCAGATCATGCACTATGGTTAATGTTTTGAAATCATCACGTAGTATTGAAGTGGAAAGGAATAAAAATGAATAAAAGTTGTTGGTGTTTCACTGCCTCTAGTGTTTATTCCATAAAACTTCAGTGCATTGTATGTTTGGGTATATTTTACAATGAGCTGCAATTATCAACATGGTGTTAGCCAATGTTATAATGTGTCTAAGCAAAACTCAAACTACGATAAGTGCTGATCAGAATGTCTTTGGAGACACATTTACATAGACATGTATTTATTATATAGACAATACTGACAATCTACACCAGTGCATCTTTGCTGATGAGAATCCGCCCATTTAATATAAGAGTTTGCACTCAAATATAAGGTTAAACAAGAAACCTTAAGTTAAATAAGGTTAGATAAGTCTATTGTCCCTTATTTTGCCACACTGAAATTGGCAATAGTCATGTCAATATCCCAGCTGTGATAAAGAACAGCCTGGCAGGACAGACATTACCTCAGCTAACCCCTATTGGTTAACACTCTACTTGCCGGGGATCTGCAGGCAGGAACACCATGTCCATTCTAGCTGTCTGGTTTCATTCATTAAGAGCAGAGGAGGCACAGCTTTATCGTGGGGCTGTGAGAACTGCCAGTACATTACATTACTACACATGCAATTTCTGAAGTGTCTGTGTGTTTCAGTTGTATATTCAAAGTAAATCAGTTATGTGTCAGCCAGAGCTGGTTGGAAGGTGTCAACCCTGAAAATCTCAAGGAAAAGGTTTTATTTTAGAGATAAACTATAGTGAGGGAATCGTAGCTGCCAAGCAAGTTTGGGGTCAATACAAACTCTTTGTCAATTCCAAATCAAGATGGCTAAAGAGACAAATAAAATGTAAATTGACAGTATTTAATATAAATTAACAAAACCAGAAGTGACACAACTTGGTTGTTAAAAGCACATAAAGAAGAATATAAGGTTCTCCAATAATCCACGCTAAAAATTACCCAAACAGAGAAGGCAAACCAAACACAACTATTACACCGACGAGATCGGACAAAGTGAACTGAAACAAGGGGAACTTAAATACACAAAACCAACAAGGTAAATGATCAATGCACACCTGGACAGAATGATACAATCAACACAGTAACCAGATCAACTAAAGATTGGTAGTAACTGCAACAAAGCATAAAGAAACCTGAATAGAAACAAATTAAAAGTCCATGAAAATCAAACTAAATTAAACACATGGCTGCTCATTTGTTTCAAGAGGTGTATAGTCTCATTCTTGAAAATATGCTTTTTGTGTTTTTACACAAAAGTTGTTACCAAAGTTTACACAAATGTTGCAAGTTTATGATGCACATTTCTGACTGCATTTCTCACAATTTAGATTTTAAATTTTTATCAGAATTCAGAGTTTGTATCTCACAATTTGGAATTAACAGCTCGTGAAGTTTAGATGCCCCCAGAAATACGAGTTTATACCTCACGAAACAGGTTTGTTTCTTACAATTCTGATCTCAATGACAGTTCATAGTCAATTGCCATAGTTTGCTGGCACACTGGTCTTGACAAACACTTGAAACTTTAAATTTTGGTTGTTTTGCATTCACTAGACATTTGGGTTCAACCACAGTGGGATCCACCCAACTGAGAGACTCATAACTGTGACAAAACTGATGCGTAACACGTGATATTATAAACCAAGGACTTGAAACCCTTTTTTTAGAGCATCTGTGTTTTCAGTATTAAGAAAAATAGATACTCTTTATTTTACTCTTTAAGCTATGAGCTGTGTTAAAATAATTAAGAGTTTAGTTGTTTTCAGGCCTTGAGAGTAGAAATGTGGTTTGAGCAAAACAGTTGACTCAAGACTCATGTTGAGTAATCACAGTTTGACAGTTTTTCTGGGTGTTTCCTAACAAAACCAATGCAAACATGATTGCAACATTGGTTATGCACACTCTGTGTGCTTCACAGTGTAAAAAGTATAACGGTAGTGCCAACCTCAGTTGGTTTGGATCCGAAAAAGATGGAGGTCAGAAGAAATGAACAATGAAAAGAAAGGCGTGAACTGCACCATTATAGCATGTGAGGTCTCTCTGCAGCATCAGGGTATACCTGCAATCTTTCCAGGATTCTTTTAAGTGCCTGGTACCTATCAGACAGCTCTGTCAATATAAACAGGAACTGTGAACAGCCAGTTGAGATTAGCAGATACATTCAATTACTGGAGAAACATATTGCGTGATGTTCAGTTAACACAGTGATTAAAACATTGTCGCATATGTTAGGTGTGCTCGAGAAGGCAGGGAGGAAGCAAATCTTGCTGAACTTGTTTTCTAATTTATCCATGCCAACCCATGATGGGAGTTATTCAAGCCATCATCCCCATCATGCATCTTCCTCCTGCTGTAGAAGCTTTGCAGTGTTTTGTATGACACCATAATATTTACATTTATATTTTTTACATTTATGTATTTAGCAGATGCTTTTATCCAAAGCGACTTTCAGTGCATTCAGGCAATAATTTTTTTTTAGTCAGTACATGTGTTTCCTGGGAATCGAACCCACAACCTTTGCACTGCTAACGCAATGCTCTAACCACTGAGCCACAGGAACACAATGCTGTATATACAGTATGCTGTATGCTGAATTACTCTGCTATGTCACACTCTAAAAAAATACTGGGTTCCTGTTTTGACCCAAATGCTGGGTTCAGTCTGTTTGGGTCATTTTATTGAGTTATTTGTAATATTTTTTTAAGCAGGTGCCGTGTATTTTTTTACCAAAATGCTGGATTCAACTTGGGTTATTTTATTGGGTTATTTTATTTATTTTTTTTAAGTCCACAGGAGAGAGCGGTTCTCAGCTTGATTCTTCATTCTTTGTATACATTTTATTTCATTTATAAAGTCTTTAATGTGGTGTAAATTATATTATTTTAAGCAACCTAACATACGGATGAGATATCGGTCAGCTGCCTCATCTGCGGTCATTTCGCATTGGACATGCCTTTGCCTTGAAAAACATTAATTAATTTTATTCGTTATAATTTAATTTGATGCTAAAATATGGTCTCTATGGTCTCAAAGTTTTGGAGTCAGTCACACCATCTCTCAGCTACGAGTGAAACGCAAGGCCGTGATCTAAAGTTTGTAGTTCCCCTGTGAACAGCAGCCCTTCACAGGCTCAAATTTCGGTGACACACCAGCACGCAAAATAACACTATTTTGGTAAAAAGCGATTACAAAGAATGGTTGAATACACTTAAATTAAAATGCTACTTCTATATGTATATATTATATCCTTTTTTAGTTCTAAAATGCTTGTTAAACGAATGTATATAATATCGTAAACTATGCTGTATTCACCCAAATAAATTAAATTTGCCTTGCATTTTGTCCATGTGTTATGGGAAGTAGACCAGACACGGAGGATATGAAATCACACTGTGATGTTTATTTGAATTCAGCAGTCGGGTAAGCAAGGATGAATGGTGAGTAAGTATGAAGTACTTAGAAAGTTAAACGATATACTGATGATGGTTTTCTTGCCAGGAACTCGTGGTAAGCACACACCTCGGGTCGACGCCGAAGACGAGCTGGGGTGACGGATGAAGACAGGCAGACGTAGGAGACACGGAGGACCAACGAGGAACAGGAGGTAAGTAATCTTGAGGTAAGTAATCTTGAGGTAAGTAATCTTGAGGTAAGTAACTGTGTAGAGTAAGTGTGAGTCCACTTCTTGTAAGCGAGATCGGACAACTGACTGAGGTGAGGTGTGTGCTTAAGTAGTGCTGGTTTAATTGAGTGTTGATGAGGTGCAGGTGGTTTAAGTTAAAACTCAGGTGACAGTGATCGCTGTGAGAGATTGGTGGTGGAGCCTAGCTGATCTGTGACACCATGGGTGTTCTTGCTTAAATTAATAATTCATGTTCGTTTTTTGATTATTGTTGTTGCTTATAGTAATTATGTGTGTGATTTTTAATTTTCAGCCCATTTTAAACCAGCAATGTAATCATTTTTAAACAATAAATTAAACAACCAAGCATGGAGGGTCAAAACGTTTAACCCAACCAACTGGGTCAAAATCACCCAGCATCAGTGTTGGGGAGTAACTAGTTACATGTAACTAAATTACGTAATTTAATTATAAAATAAAAGTCATTGTAATCAGTTACAGTTACTGAGAAAAATGTGTAATTAAATTACAGTTACTTATGAAAATGTTAATGATTACTAAGGGGATTACATCAAAAAAAAAATTCACACACACTCCCACATACAGATTCAATTGATGTCTTTCATAAATTGCAGTAGCTATGTTTCCATCCAAAGATCCGAATCAAATTTATGAGCAAAACTGGAATATCGCTTAAAACATATGCGAATAAAGCACCGTTTCCATCCAACAAGTAAAAGAGAACAAAATCGTCACTTCCTGGTAAACTGTAGCACGAAATATCACTAAGAATATAGGAGAAGCCACTGAATATAGGCCTAATCATTTTCATATATGAGATAAACTACTTGCACCTCGAGCAAATGAGAAAATAAATGCGGTCATTACTTTCAGAGGAGGATGCCTGCTGTTTGGGAACACAGTCGTGTAAGACAATTATATAGAAATACTTAGACGACAGACTTTACTCAGGCTTTTCAGAATTACCATAATAACATGGATGCTATGGACGAGATCAGTCCGCTGGTTGGTCAAGTTATCCCGTCTCATAGCGCAAAGTCACATGACTTTTACGATGCGCGTGGTGGAATTTATTCGGTAAATGTGTTTTCATCGTAGTTTATGCACATTTTTTCTTATCGAATAAAAAGTGTATCCTACCCAAATATGTGCATACGTTTTTTTATGCGCATTTTTAGAATTTATGCGCATCTTGGTGATTCCATCCAGCGTTTTTTTTATGCAATATTCCAAAATGCGCATAAAAATAGGTGGATGGAAATGCAGCTAGTGACTGATCTAAAATATGAAACAAAAATGTTTCAGAAGTTTATAACATGCTTATCTGATAACTTATATTTCCTATATGGGTTTATGTATATGCTTTATTTTCTTAAGATTAACTTTGTTTGTAAGGCATTGTTAGAAACAATGTTTCCTGTCATAGCTATGCAAAGATTTGATTTCAAAAACAGTATCATAGCTATTAAATTACTTCTTGTTATGATTTTAAATCTGTATTTAACCGGCATGATTTTAAAGTAAGTCTGATTTTATGATGGCTGTGCTTCAAAGGGGACATTGGATGCCCATTTTCCACAAGGTGGTAGGATTCTTTAGGGTCTTCTTGAAATGGTCTCAGTGGTCGTGTAAAACAACACAATTTCTACCATGTCAAAAACAGCTCTGTTCACAGTGACTCGTTTCGGTGGATATCTCTTTAATAGGGGTGTAACGATTAATCGATATGGATCGATATGTCAATACAATGTATGACGATATGATGCATCGATGCCACGCGTAAAATATCGATATCTGTAGTATAAAAAAAGGCAACTTTATTTTGGCACTGTCCACATTTTCACATAATTTTCGTCTATGCATTACCGCCAAAGCGTGCATTCTCGTTCAATCTCACGTGTCAGGCAGGACTCAATATAAGGACTGCCCGAACGCACGAGGCGAGCATAAAAGATGCTCAGGATTGTTGGAGTAACAGTCGCGCGATGTGTGAAAAGTTTAAATACTGAATTGACCTCTCCTCCACTTTTTTGAGCATGGATGAATAAATACTGACAAAACTACATCAAAATGCATGTTTTGGCTAATATCCTTGTAAACAGTAGTTTAAGAAAAACATATGTCTTAATGTAAACAGTGGAGAAAAAAGGCATGTGTATCAGTAAATTTAATCTGTGCTTTCATTCTTAAAGTGAAAGCAAACTAATAATAAATCTAATGCTGTCAAAGAAAAATACAAGTGCTTACTGCTCCTGACTAAATAACCTTTGTAACATCAAAATGTATTAATTTATAGGCTATTTAATTTATACAGTGAAGACTATGCAGTTATTTTACATTTGATTATTACATTTCTGTAGCGTACCTGAAAATGTATTTTAGACTGAGCTGAAAAACCTGAAGAGCACTGTTTATTGAACTTGTGTCTTTGTTCTGTTGTATTTATTTTCTGCAATTGCTTGTAATTTGGTTATCTGTAGTAAAGATTTTTAGCACTGAGCCCATAGCAGCATTTTTAGATTTATGTTCAAGTTATATATTTTTGGTTGCATTTGTGAGCTAATAAAAATGTAGATGGTTGTTTAAAATAGGTATATAATATGATAATATTTATATATCGATCGATATACTCCTGTATCGAATCGAATCGTATTGTATAATTTTTTTAGGTATTGGCAAATATCGTTTCGCTGGGTATGAGAATCGATATCGAATCGTGACGAACCATCCAATTTACACCCCTACTCTTTACATGCTAATGAGCACTGCTCACCCCACCTCTCTCTTCCACATAGAAGTGGTAATCCTTGAGTTTTAACTTTTTAACAAAACCTGCCTTGAATTGTCCCTCATTCAGAAAACAGTCTGGAGTAAAATGATTTGCTCAACCAGGCACAAATTAATTTTGTGAAAGTGAAGTGATGTGTGGAATTTGTGCTCTGCATTCAACCCATCCAAGTGCACACACACACAGTAATGAACACACACACACCGCAAACACACACCCGCAGCAGTGGGCAGCCATATTGCTGCAGCACCCGGGGAGCAGTTGGGGGTTTGGTGCCTTGCTCAAGGGTCTCACCTCAGTCGAGGTATTGAAGGTGGAAGAGAGCGCTGGTTATTCACTCCAAAATCGCTGGCTTGGTAATTGAGTTTAAGTTTTGGGGGGATTAAAAAAAGGAGTGAATTTATATCATTGTAGGGTGGTTGTGTCCACAAACTGCTGAGACACATTTATATGCAAATTAAGATATTTTTCATCCAATTTCACCTTTGAAATGTAAATATTATTATCTTAATTCAAGTGATTAAAGATTTCAAAAGTCTAACAGTAATCAGTGTTGAGCACTACTGTAAGGTTAACCCTGCCTGGTTAACATGTTTGAAAATGAAACAGTTGAAGCCATTAGAAATTTTGAAAAGTAATCAAAACGTTATCAAATGTAATCAGTTACATTACTTTAATAAAGTAATTGAACAGTTACACTACTTATTACATTTTAAGTAGAGTAACTAGTTCACTTATTACATTTCCAAAGTAACCTTCCCAACACTGCCCAGCATGTGTTCTGTCCAATATTTACCCAGTGTTGGGTTGCCAAATAAACCAAGTTGGGTTGTTTTAAACCCAGAATATTTTAGAGCGCATGTATATAAGCTAATAAAAGTGAAAACCAAACTGCAATCATAATTATGTGGATAAAATGTCCATTTAGATTCGAAGGAATCACTGTAGTGCAAACACAACTCCGGTTATAAAAAAAAACTTGCTTCAAAGTGGATATGAGTCCTTCATATATTTCTGCAACAACAGCGTTGCCAACACAATAGCTGAGACTGCAAAGTGCAGGTCGTTTGTTCTCAATTGGCCTTTCTTTAATCTCCTGAAGCCATGCTCTCTGTCTCATTAATGTCCACTGACATTTGCTGGTTTTAAGCTCACTCGAGATCAGCGCAAGTTCAGCAAAGTCCAACTGCATTCAGTAGAAGCAGACAAGAATAATAGAAGCAAAACAGAACATTTTAGATATGGATTGCTCCATTTGTTTCCCTCTGGCTACGTAAAGAATGTTCACAGTGCAAAAGAAACAATACACAAAGTACGTTTTTGGGCTAATCTTCAATCTTTCTTGCCAGTGTCATCTCCTGAGTATTTGTTTGCATTTAAAATTAAACATGTTCGACCAAATGTAATTTGGTAAATTTTCATGAAGGAGCTATTGGTTGATGAAGCCAAATTGATGAACAGAGGTGTGTGTTCTTTTAGCTCATTAAAGATTAATCTTGCAGCATATTTTGGATTTTGTTGCACACATTATGAGTTTTATGGCAGACTGGTATTGACGATCACGTCTATTCCTCTCACAAATCAATAAGTTCGCCTCGGACTTTGAATTTTATTACTTTTCAAATAAATTATGATGATAGTTGTATCTGCCTGTTATATCTTGTGTTTTATTGACGAGTGGTAGGTTTAAGGGCAGGGGTCGGGTTGCTCATAAATGTGTAAATAGTGTAATATAAATAAAACCGTTGTGACTGTTTTCATTGAAAAATCACACCCCAACATATGTGCAATAATGGCAATATTATTACCCAATATATAATTTAATCACAATGATAAAATTCCCAGTACCTTTCGCGTCAGCATATTGATGCCAAGGGTTTCTTATTTAAAGCAAATTCCGCTAAAGGGGTATCCTGTGCATCAAAAAGTGACACTAAGGGGTCCTGACCAAGCGTCAACATGTGACGAGTTGGGAGTGAGAACATTTTGATTGTAAATAGCATTTACTAAATGTAATTGGCTCATTTATTTAATTTGAAATTTTTATTTATTTATTTAGTCATTTAGCAGACGCTTTTATCCAAAGCGACTTACAAATGAGGACATTATAGAAGCAATCAAATCCAACAAAAGAGCAACAACATGCAAGTGCTATTACAAGTCCTGGGTAGCCTAACGGAGTACACGTAGGACTTTTTTTTTCAAGAAAACGAGTATATAGAATATAGAAATAAAAAACTTAGTGTTAGTTTTACAAGAAAATCTAGCAGTTAGAGAATAAATATGCAATTGATAGAGGGTCAAATGTGTTTTTTTTAAATAAAAAATGAAGACAGATTAGATAAAATTAAATTAGAATAGAGAGTGCTAGAGTTTGAGGGTCAAATAAAGATGGAAGAGATGTGTTTTTTAGCCGTTTCTTGAAGATGGGTAAGGATTCAGCTGCTCGGATTGAGTTAAGCAGGTCATTCCACCAGATGGAACAGTTAATGAAAAAGTCTGTGAAAGTGATTTTGTGCCTCTTTGGGATGGTACAGTAATGCGTCGTTCACTTGCAGAAAGCAAGCTTCTAGAGGACATATAAGTCTGAAGTAATTAATTTAGGTAAAGGTGTGCAGAGCCAGAGGTGGTTCTGTAGGCAAACATTAATGCCTTGAATTTAATGCGAGCAGCTATGGGTAGCCAGTGCAAATTGATGAACAGAGGTGTGACGTGTGTTCTTTTCGGCTCATTAAAGATTAATCTTGCAGCAGCATTTTGGATTAATTGTTGAGGTTTGATGGAACTGGCTGGAAGACCTGCCAAGAGAGCATTGTAATAGTCAAGTCTGGACAGAACAAGAGCCTGAACAAGGAGTTGTGTTGCATGTTCCGAGAGAAAGGACCTGATCTTCTTAATATTATATAATGCAAACCTACAGGACCGGGCAGTTTTAGTAATGTGGTCTGGGAAAGTCAGCTGATCATCAATCATAACTCCAAGATTTCTGGCTGTTTCTGAATGAGTTATGGTTGATGTGCCTAACTGGATGGTGAAATTGTGATGAAACGATGGGTTTGTTGGAACCACAAGCAGTTCTGAAGGTCCTTCATCCAGCAAGAAAATAAGTTGTGGCCTAATGGTTTAGAGAGTTGGATTCGTAACCCAAAGGTTGTGAGTTCGAGTATCAGGTCCGGCAGAAATTTTAGGTGGGGGGAGTGAATGTCCGGCACTCTCTCCACCCTCAATACCACAACTAAGGTGCCCTTGAGCAAGGCACCAGACCCCCAACTGCTCCCCAGGGCGCCTGCAGAATAAATGGCTGCCTATAAATGCTGTCTGAGACCCGGAGCAGTGTTCACGGTGTGTGTGTGTGTTCACTGCTGTGTGTGTACACTTGGATGGGTTAAATGCAGAGCACTAATTCTGAGTATGTGTCACCATACTTGGCCACATGTCATGTTACGTCATGTCATGTCATCACATCGCCAAAATGACTGTTAGACAAGCTGAGATGCGAGCTGCTATCGTCGGATCATCAGGATGGAATGAGAGGTAGAGTTGAGTGTCATCAGCATAGCAGTAAAATTAAAAGCCATGTTTCTGAACGACATAACCTAGTGATGCCATATAGACAGAGAAGATAAGTGGTCGAAGAACTGAGCCCTGGGGCACACCTAGTAGTTAGATGTTGCGACTTAGATACCTCACCTCTCCAAGGTACCTTGAAGGACCTATCTGTGAGGTAAGACTCAAACCACTGGAGTGTGGTTCCTGAGATGCCCTTTACCAATAGGGTTGACAGGAGTATATGGTGGTTAACCATGTCAAAAGCAGTGGACAGATCCAGCAAGATAAGTATTGACGATTTGGAATCCGCTCTTGCAAGACTTAGGGCTTCAATAGCTGAGAGCAAGGCAGTCTTCTGAAACCAGACTGGTTACTGCTGAGGAGGTTGTTCCGTGTGAGAAAGGCAGAGACTTGGTTGAACACAGCTTGTTCAAGTGTTTTAGCAATGAAAGGAAGAATGGAAACCGGCCTGTAGTTCTCTAAAATGGATGGGTTAAGGGTGGGTTTCATAAATAGTGGGGTTATACTAATACTTATACTAGCCTGTCAAAATGCTGAGGGAAAAACACCAGTGTGAAGGGATGTGCTAATAATGTGAGTGAGTGCAGGAACAACTGAACTATTTTACTATTTAAACTGAAATGAGCTGGATGATGACATCACATAATTCAATGATGAACTGCCTATAACTTAAAATTGAGTGTTTACTATTGTCCTTTTGCATTATTGACACACTATGTTCCTTTTTTATACTGTAAAGATGCTTTGACACAATATGTATTGTTAAAAGCTCTATATAAATAAAGGTGACTTGACTTGACAATGAAAAGTACTAGCAAAAGCATAAAAGTAAAAAAAAAAAAGCAACAATATTTTGTCGATACCAAATGTAGTACCAAACATAGATGGACGTAGTATTGATAGTGTTGTGCTTAAACCTTTACTCTATGAGAAATGGCAATAGTGATGCTTGTATTTTAGCATTTCAAAGAGCACAAGCAATCAGACAATATGCCACAACGTCTATAGGGAGCTGCACTGCAGATCAATCATAAATCACTGTCTGAGCATAAACACAGGGCACGCAAAACAGCATTTTACGATTACAGTTGTCAAAGTTGCCTGCCATACTCTTGTTAAACTGCCTCCACTCTCTCTAGCATCAGTTCAACCTGGTTAACTCCATTTGATGGGAACTTTTGAGTGGGTTTCATCACCATGGTAACATACGCTACACAGCTACCCTGTTCCGGAGCAGGTTTTATTCTGGTTTAGAAATAGCAAACCCATACTGGACCAATCAGCTATGAGCAAAGTGATATATATTTGATGCAATGAAGCTACTACCCCATATCTCTCGCTCCAAATTAAAGCAGTTTAAATAATGTGCTCTGCTTATGCTCGCCACATTCCATGTGATTGGCTGTTTGCTGCATGTGTCACACTTTCACGTGCACGCACTCCAAAGTTAATCACACATTCTGGATAAAACTCTGCACTGCCAGAGAACATTTATATCGAGCTTTGTGAGTCTGATGGACCTGATCTAAACCAGGTAGTATTTGTTTGATGTTGACCTAAACCTCCTCTGAAACTCTGAGTTTGTTCAGCTAGCTTCATATAACAGGCCACAGGAGATTTGTGTTATGATGAACAGTATCCAGGGCATATTTTACAACCCGAATTCCATAAATGTTGGGACGTTTTTTAAAATTTGAATAAAATGAAAACTAAAAGTCTTTCAAATCACATGAGCCAATATTTTATTCACAATAGAACATAGAGAAAATAACAAATGTTTAAACTGAGAAATTGTACACTTGTATCCACTAAATGAACTCCTTTCAAATTTGATGCCTGCTACAGGTTTTAAAAAGTTGGCACGGGGGAACCACGGGCTGAAAAAGCAAGATTTTAGAAAATATTCAGCTGGGAGAACATCTAGCAACTAATTAATTGAATTGATATTAAATTGTAAGATGATTAGCTAAAAAAAGGATGTCTTAGATGGGCAGAGACTCTCCAATCTGTGAAAGAGTGCGTAAAAGATTGTGGAATACTTTGAAAACAATGTTCCTCAATGTCAAATTGCAAAGGCTTTGCAAATATCATCAACATAACATCATCAAAAGATTCAGAGAAACTGGAGAAATCTCTGTGTGTAAGGGACAAGGCCAAAGACATTTGTTGGATGCCCGTGGTCTTCGGGTCCTCTGACAACACTGCATCACTCATTGGCATGATTCTGTCATTGACATTACTAAATGAGCCCCGGAACACATCCAGAAACCACTGTCGTCAAACACAATCCGCCGTGCCATCTGCAGATGCCAACTAAATCTCTATCATGCAAAAAGGAAGCCATATGTGAAAATGGTCCAGAAGTTCTGTCGTGTCCTGCTCATTTAAAATGGACTGTTTCAAAGTGGAAACTTGACATTCTTGTTGGAAATCACGGACGCTGTGTCCTCCGGGTTAAAGAGGAGGGGAGACCTTCCAGGGTGTTATCAGCGTTCAGTTCAAAAGCTAGCATCTCTGATGGTATGGGTGTGCATAAGTGCATACAGTATGGTCAACATTCATGTTTTGGAAGGCACTATGAATGCTGAAAGGTATATAAAGGTTTTAGAGCAACAAATGCTCCTCCCCAGGTGATGTCTATTTCAGGGAAGGCATTGTGTATTTCAGCAGGAAAATGCAAAACCACATACTGCAGCTATTACAACAGCATGGCTTCGTAGTAGAAGAGTCCGGGTGCTGAATTGGCCTGCCTGCAGTACAGATCTTTCAACTATAGAGAACATTTGGCACATCATTAAACAAAAAATATGTCAAAGATGACCACAAACTCTTCAGCAGCTGGAAACCTATATCAGGAAATAATGAGACCAAATTCCAGCACCAAAACTCCAGAAACTCATAACCTCGATGCCCAGACGTCTTCAAACAGTTTTGAAAAGATGACACGATGCTACACTATGGTAAACATGCCCCTGTCCCAACTATTTTGAGACCTGTAGCAGGCATCAAATTTGAAATTAACTTATTTTGTGCATAACATTTTTCAAATTTCTCAGTTTAAACATTTGTTATGTTAGCTATGTCAATAAATGTTAGTAAATGTCAGATTTACAGATTCTACATATTGGACAGAGTAAACAATGTCATGTATAGTTTTTTGTCATGCCAAGAAAGCACACTTTAATTTAATTTAAATTGAGAGAGAGAGAGAGAGAGAGAGAGAGAGAGAGAGAGAGAGATCACAGCTCTGCATTTTAAAGGGTCATTAGCTAATCTGACATCACTATGTCTATTCAATTTATTAGTAGAGACAGTCTGTATAATGACCCTAACCATGATATTTGAGCCAGTGGGCTTGATACAGAAGCATTGATTAAACCCTCCCTGGAGAGGGACATTGAAAAACTCTGAACCTTGAATGTAAATGTGTGAAGAATAAAAGAGAATAACACTGCAAAGAAAAGGCTCTGTCAAAGTCATAAAACAAAACAAGACAAAACAACAAAACAAAAGGACAAGACAAAACAACACAAGGATATAAAATCAGGACAAAACAAAACAATGCTAAACATGAAAGCAAGTTTAGCTTTCATTAATGTCGAGACTATTTTCTGCAAATAAATGAGAGCCAGCTTCTTTAAGCTCTGGTGTAAACTCTAGCACATAGCCTCTCGATCTACAGAGGCTTAAGCAAAAATCAGCAAAAGCACCCTTTATTCTGTGTGATTGGTCCCTGAAGGATTTGATGTCTGATTGTACTGCATATATGTAAATTTAAGACAGAGATCGGATTCAACGCATAACTTGTTTCTGTATTTTGCCTTCAAGGCCAAAAGGACTGAAACTCTGTTTCCATATACAGTAGATAAACTGCTAAATGGCATTAGAATCATTGTCTTAGTAGAGATTTCAGGATATTCAAAATATATACAGTATGCAAGTGACACAATCAGAAATTTGATTTTTGGCGAAGTTGATGCTGGGGCGTTCCGAGCCTTTTTATCAGTTCTGGGGTACAGAAGCCAAACAAAAGGGCCATATTGTATTGTAATGTTTTTTGTTTTTAATCGATTTGAATAGAGAAAAATCATCTTTACCTGCAGTGCAGACTCAATTATAAGCAATACAGTGCTGCTTCATCTTTGAGAAATGAAATGATAGAAGACTTCTGCAAGTTTTGTTTCTTACAATGGATTCTAGGTAAAGATCCACGTAATTCCGTATTCACTACAAACAATTCAATGTATGAGTAAACTGTCCTACTGAATCAAACCGAATCATGAACTGATTTAATTGATTGGACAAAAAAAGAGTGATTCGTTCACAAATCTGGAATAGCTAGTTCTGATTAAATCACTAAAATATTATCAGAGAAAATAATTTGCATGTCAGTATACAGTAATCTTTATTGATACAAAATGATTCATCAGTAATATTTTACTGGAGCCCGTGCATCAGTAATAACTAAGGGAGAATTTTTTTTGTATTGGCTTTTGGATTATTGCAGAAAATAAGTTCTGTGACCAACAAAAGTTTTGTTCAAATCTACACAAATATTTTGAAGCCTTAAAAACAATCACCTGAAGTAAAAAGATACATGTAGGCTACAAACAGTTTATACCATGACTTGACCTGTCTTTATTTAAAATCCACATTTGGAAAGTTTGAGTTAGTCAAAGTTTGCAAAAGTGCAATTATAAAATCAACAAGGCTGTGAAAGTGACTAGCAACTAAGGAGTTTCCTTGTTTGATGTGACAGTGAGTGCGTTTACATACACCCTCTTAAATGCGATTAGGAGATTTTGGTAATATTGCGATTAAACTTTACCTCATGTAAATGCAGTACTAAATACAATCGATTGAAATAATGCGATTAAGCTCATAATCGCAGCAAGTATAATCATATTAACATAAGTGGAGTACGCCAATTTTAATCAAAATAAACAGGCATGTAAACACCTTAATCCCAGTATTTCCACTCTGACCAAAGTGTGCATGTGCTTGTGACATACATGAATGACGTGATGCGTACCTGTAATTATGTTAGATGATGGAGGGGAAGAGAGCATCGCATTTCTGGGGAAAACACAACTAGCTGCCACCAGTCTCTGTTCCTTGCCCTCACCCAGCCCCGGTGAGTAGAACACAATGGCAGCGTAGACGCAAACTAATTGCCACCACATTTCTATGGTGTCGAAAAAGCATGGAATACAACCATACAAAAGTGTTTTGCATTAGACATAAATAAATTAAACCAGCGGCCAGTAACTGTTACGCAGTCGTGCTTGTAGTAGGAGGAGATATGAAGGAGTAAACGTAAAGGGGTTTTAATAGCATCAACACATAGACCATTAAAATAACTTTAAACCGAGACAAAGAATATACAGAAACTGAAGGTTTATAAAGGACAGGAAACAAAGGAGCAAACAAGATGATTAATTGAACACAGGTTATCAGACTGAATGAAAATGTAGTGCCTTTGAGAGAGAAAACAAAACAAATAATCTCAACACAGCACATTCCTAAGGAATGCGCCGCGCCCCCCAGCATTTGCAAGTCATAAATGTTAATACATGATCGATATTCATTGAACTGGCTGGCCAATTTCCTGCCCTAAAATCTCCTTATCTCAGGAGATTTCTAAAAACCAGGAGAAATTTGAGAAGAACATCTGGGATGTATTCAAGAACAGGACCTAACTGTTGGTTCTTATCACTTAAACATAATTCAACCGAAACAGGACAAAATAACTCTCTATCTGGAAATGGTCCGGGATGACCGTTTAACGCATAATTCAATAATGCAAGACTGTTTTACGATCAGACATCTGAGCTAAGAAGCTCTGCAGATGCACACCCAAAGCGACTTCCTGACCCCAGACACCTCCCGTTTCTCTG
This sequence comes from Gymnocypris eckloni scoliostomus, assembly GCA_027564155.1. Lineage (NCBI taxonomy): Eukaryota > Metazoa > Chordata > Actinopteri > Cypriniformes > Cyprinidae > Gymnocypris > Gymnocypris eckloni. Next base: position 41,426,957 of record CM050414.1, on the reverse strand, counting down.
TTGCATTCCAAGAGAATTGGCACCACATTTCTATGGTGTCGAAAAAGCATGGAATACAACCATACAAAAGTGTTTTGCATTAGAAATAAATAAATTAAACCAGAGGCCAGTAACTGTCACGCGGTCGTGCTTGTATTAGGAGGAGATGAAGGAGTAAACGTAAAGGGATTTTATTTAATAGCATCAACACATAGACCATTAACATAACATTAAACCGAGACAAAAAACATACAGAAACTGAAGGTTTATAAAGGACAGGAAACAAAGGAGCAAACAATATGATTAATTGAACACAGGTTATCAGACTGAAAGATAATGTAGTGCCTTTGAGAGAGAATGAGCTCTCTCTCGTTCTTGTGCAGACAAAGAACGAGCAAACTGTTATGGACTTTATGCTAAAAGACTATTAATAATTCCTGCTGCTATTAAAGCAATATACTCATGAGACAATATATATTAAGGTTGTATGTTATGTCTTCTATGAGCGTGATGTGTTGTTTCTAATCTTCAATCTGAACCCTTTTTATGTTTAAGCAGGAAAAGCTATGAACGTGTGTGAAATATGTTGAGTTTGATTTCTCATGAATGGTTATGATAAATGCAACAGTTTGAACTATATGTTGATTCTCAGCATCGTACAAATGATCAATACTTTTATAAGTTATTAGAGGTATTTTCCTTTATGTGATAAATTGACTATCAGATGATGTAGGCACGGAGAGAAGCCGTGCGGGGTGAGGCTCCACCCCAAAAGAACAATCTGATTGGGACAGCTGCCCGTGGGTAGACTCAAATCGGGCAGTTTAAAATGGACACAACAGCTTTGTTCATTAGCTTAGCGTTCACTTCTAGCTCACTGCTCGCTGGAACTTCTGGTTCATCATCGCGCTCAATCACCGCCTTTACCATCAGGCTGACAAACCTAAAGAACTCAAATATTTTGACAAAGGTCTCACTGAAGAACTTTAACACCTGAGGCCATAAGAACTCTGAAACAATCTTCCTAACAGCGTCATCACGTCACACAGGAACCAGGCAACCGCCAATCACAAGAGGGTTTCCCCAGTGACATCACGCAACCAGAAGCCAGAGGTTTCCGGGAAACACACGGAAACACCTGATCAGCTGACAACTCAACTGAAAGCAAGTAGACCAAACAAATCTCTATTGCCTTATTGTTGCTGGTGAATTGATCTGTATTCAGTAAATATAGCAAAGTCTCTGCTGTGATCTTCCTCTGGTAAAGTTACGAGATAGCAAAATATTTTTAACCTTAAAACTCTCTTCAAACCTCAGTGCAAAACTCCTTATGTGTGTGCGTATGTTTATGTGTGTATATGTGTTTTAGTACGTTTAACGTAGTGTTGTAGAATAACAGTTAGCAATAAACTGTTTAATTTATAAAGAATGATGTCTTGGGCTGTGTGATTTTCAAGTTTTAAAATAAAATTTGCCAAAGATCATGTTACCTAGCTCAATTTTGAAAAAGTACTAATTTTGTTTGATTTATTGTTGGCCATGAAGAAAGATAAACAAAATTGTTAAAGATATACTGATGTTAATGGTCGCTAGACGAGTCGGTAATAAAGTATAAATCATAAGTTTAATTAATATCACTTCAATCAAAGCAATATTGAATCTTTAATAAATGATTCCCCAAAGCTGAATAGCTTCATAAATGTATTACAATAATAAACTAATAATGAGGACAGGAACTAAACCAAATAAGAAAAAACAGGAACTAAATGGGAACATACATGTGACAGTAACACACATACTCTTTCTGAGTCCATCATTTGTGCTGTGCAGTGGGGTATGTGAATAAAATAACTACAATTCTTAGCGAATAACAAGAATAATGGAAATTGGATGTAAACGGGAGTGAAGAGTTTTGCTCTTGACATATAAACATCATAATGCAATCATGCGACAAATCCTTACTCTGATTATTGGAAATAATCGCATTATTCGTGGGTATGTAAACGTGTTTAATGTCCATGGCAGTCCCCATTTAGTTACTTGTTAGCAACCACCTTTTAAAAATAAAGATTCATACAAATTTTAGAGGGTTTTACTGATGTATTTTATGTCATAGAATTAATCTTTCCTGTAGCTCAACTGGTAGAGCATGGCGCTAACAACGCCAAGATCATGGGTTCGATTCCCAGGGAAAGCAAGAGCTGAAACTGTAACTTGAATGCAATGTAAGTCGCTTTGGATAAAAGCGTCTGCTAAATGCATAAATGTAAATGTAATCGTGAAATGTCAGCATCAATAGCCTTGTGGGCAGCACACCAACATACAGCGCCGTTGTGCTACAGGTGTCCTGAGTTCGAGGACCTTTCCAATCCCGCCCCCCTATCTCTCTCCCACTTTGCTTCCTGTCAGTTCTGATTTCTATCCGAATATAGGTGAAAATTCCATAAATAAATATTTAGAAAACAAAGAAATAAATACATAAAGAATAAATGATGATATTAATACAAAAAATGAAAATATATTGAGCTTGTGTTAAACACAGACCTTGCATCAGACATTTAACCTTAAACCATAATAAAAAAAAAAAAAAAAAATGGACCCCCGGAACTACAGACCTGTAAGTTCAAAAATACAACTAATTTCCGGAGTGTATGACTCATTGTTAAATTGTTATAAATAGCTAATGCAATATAATTAGAAATAAGAAAGGTATCTCACCTCACTATAATGAAAATAAAATGTTAGTATTGATATATTTCAAAGTGATATTATGAGAAAAATAAAAAATCTAACAAGACATCAATGCAATTTGAATGGTTTAGCCTAGGCCATACCCTCCTGCAATACCTGCAGCTGACACTTTGGGAAGCTCTGCTCTAGCAAACAATGTTCTATAACTAGATAATGAGAGACAAATCCAAGCAGTCAAGTGGCTTAAATTGGTCTGATTGTCTTTGCCCTTTAGAAACTTTGCACTTTTAGACCCAAATGCCAGATGAGCTAATTGGCCACCACACGATCAGTCATCATATCACTGTGGCATCAGCTCTCCTGAATTCAAGTACCAAACACAGTGACTTAATTTGACAACCAACTATAAGGAGACCAAATATGAGGTCAACCTTTGTTTGGCCTAATAGGTGAAATGACAATGAAAATGTTTTCAAGTATTAGATACGACTGTTCATGTGTTATTATGTGTGACATGTTAATAATCTGTGCCTTGTGGAACTCCATCAAAATGCATTCATCCTCACCTTTGCATTACCACGAGTGTTGTGCGAGTATGTGCGGGCAAATGTGTGTGTGTGTGTTTGCTGAATAAAGAACCCAGACTTGGCTGCCTGTACTCCAATCTGCTGATGGCTCCACTCGTGACGCCAGGGGAAGCGGGAGCCATTTTTAGCGATGAGGTCATACTTAATTAAGCAAACAAAGCAAGTCAGCTGAGGCTCTCCAATTTGTTATCTCCACTCATCCTGAAGGACACCCTTTTATCTCCTTTTAATTGAATCTCGCTTCAGACAAGCTGGCTTATCGACTAGCATCGGCATTCTGGGACAGCGCTCTACTCAAAGGTGACGTCTGAATTATTATGTAAACAAAAGAATAGACCTCCATGGAGCAAAGGCTCAACCCTCTGCAAGGGAGACGGGAAGCAGGAGGTGTCGGACAGTGACGGATTCCTGATAAGAAACCTGCTGTGATGGGAGGCTGAACTGAGATGAGAATCAAAGATCGAATGTCCTACAGCGTGCCGTCTGACAGCGGAGCTGTGAGATGACATCATTGGCATGTGGCGGCTGGTTCCCTCCGCATTTCCCGCCACCCATCCTGCAGACTCACATTATGTGTCCGCGGCGAGGAACAGTGAGAGATACTCACACTCTGACACCCTTCTCATCGTTAATTAGCGGATTTGGAAGAAGCGTGCTTCTTCAAGGCTGCCGATTGAACAGGAACGCCAGCTCTCCCAAATTAAGAAACTGAGACGAACATGTGTGGTCTTGCGACTGCAAAATCCTGCTGCAGCATGAAGCGCTGTCGACAGTCTATATGAGAAGAGTACATTACGTCATTATGCATGACACTTTGGAATTGCAGCTGTTGTAAAGCACTGGAGTTGGTAGCAAATATAACAATGAACACCAAAAGAATAACAGCAAAAGCTGACACTGAAAAAGTGAGATGTTATAGCATCCTGCCTTAAAAGGTGAGCTTCATTTGACAACATATGATTGTCTAATTATTGATTGTTCAGGAATGAGATCTCCCTGATATCTCAATCCATTCTCCTAGACAGCAATGAGATTAAGTAGAGAGCAAATGGAGACTTTTGCTCATGTCTCCTTTATAGTTTCATAAGAGTTCTCAACAATGCCTCATATTTTGCTCATAAATGCCAATCATTGTCCCAAATGAATCACAGATGAATTTGAATCACAAATCAATGATATCTCAGTTGTTCCCTAAGAAATTGTAATGAAATAAGGTCTCTTGACTTATGAAATAGAAACCACTTAACCTGATTTCATTGCAGTAACTGCACATCACCCAAAGGTATAATAATTGCCTAAACAATCATTATCATACGACATTCAGAAATTAGTTCTCCCTGATATCTCAGCGGTCTCTCCTAGACATCAAAGTGATTTGATATAGAGCAAATGGAGGCTTTTTATTAAGCAATCTCACTTGTCCCATTTATAGCTTCATAAGAGATCTCAACATTGCCTCAAATTGTGCTAAAATTTGCCAAGATACCATATACTAAATGTGCTTAGCATCCTTCATAAAGCAATGTTTTTAAAACTTTAAAAGCAGATGTTGTAAATACTTTAGTTTTGAGACAAACTCTCACTATAACTTTTCAGTATTGTTTTCAGTTGTTTGTCTTAATTTCATGGTTTGCATGCATTTGTAAAAATATAAATATTATATATACATCCATAAATACATACATATATACAATCATACATTGGAGCACTTAAACCTGCCCTAAACCTAACCACTTCTGAACAATGTAAAACACGTAACAAGCAAATATAGTTACAGTCACAGCTATTTATTGCAAAAACAAACTGACAATAAATAAGCAGTATAAAAGCATTACAAACTAGTTTTGTTGCATTCAAAGTCTTCTGAAACCATACGATATATTTATGTGAAGAAGAGTGTAAAACATAAGGGTTTAATCACTGAAAATGATCCATTAACGCTGCATTAACAAGCTCACATCTCTTTCAAAAAGATAGTATCATGATGCAATCTTCATGAGATACAATATAATTTCACAACCAAGGCTGACGCAAGGCTTCTAATTGTGGCATTTTTAAATTTACAAACAAACTTCAGCACACAGGATGAGATTACGGTGGACATAAATCACGTCTATACCTCTCAAAAATCAATTGTTTTGCTTCGGAAGACATGGAATATTCAAATGTATAAAACGTCCCAACATTTCCGGAATTCGGGTTGCATATGAAATAATGGCAATATTTTCACCAATATATCATTTTATCATGATAATACGAATCCCAATGCCTTTTGCGACAGCATAATGACACCAAGGGTTTCATACGTAAATCAATGGAGGACCCTGCATGCCAAGAAATGACGCTAAAGGGATACCTATGCGTCAAAAAGTGATACCAAATTTCTCTTGAGCAGGCGTCAATATGTGACTAGTCGGGAGTGAGAATGTGTTACCTCAGACAAAAGGGTGACCAAACAAAAACAGCCACTAAAAATGTAAGGTATTAAAGTATTCTGCACAAAACTGTGAGGTTCACATGAGCTGGTCACTTCGAGTTATGTCGTGACGACATAGGGGATTTACCTGGAAGCCCCGATCATCTCTGACTTTAAGAGAAAACGCCAATGAAATTGGCTAGTGGATTTTGCATACCTGAGCCACTCCTCGTGTATACGGGTATAAAAGGGCGACAGGTGCATCCACTCATTAGATGTTTGCTTCGGAGCCGAGTGGATGAGAAGTGTGCTTTCCTTTTCTTATTTGTTCCTGGTTGGCGTAACGGTGCGATCAGCGGAGTCCCTCTCATCAGCGATTCCAATGGGCACTTCAACTAAAAGAGCAAATTCTAAAAGAGCAAATCATGGACGATCGCATCTTTTTCAAGATGCCGTAAGAGTAGAGTAAATAGTAAGAGCCTCTCCTGCCGGACACGCCCCCACGGACCTCTTACTCCTCACGCAGCGAACATCCCGTCACCCAGAGCTGACGGCCATGCTTGCCCGGCAGCCGTGAGTATAGGGCTGGAGGTCAACCGACCGCCCAGTCCCGAGCCCTCGCGGTTGGATGATTGGTTTCTTGGAGCGGGGCGCGGCTCACAACCGCGCTCTGCTCCGGTGCCTTTTTTTCCGGAGGTGCATGAGGAGCTGACGAAGTCGTGGATGGCCCCTTTCACGGCCAGAAGACGCTCGTTCGTCTCCTCCGTCCTCGCTACCCTCGACGGCGGGACTGCCAGGGGGTACGCGAAACGTACCCACTGCTGTTTGGCAAACACGTGCTAGTCCGCACGGACAACACTGCGGCTGTCTCGTATATCAACCGGTTGGGAGGTATACGTTCACACCGCATGTCACAGCTCGCCCGCCATCTCTCCTCTGGAGTCACACGCAGTTCAAATCACAGTGCACTGTCCACATCCCGGGGAAGCTCAATCGCGTGGCCGACGTGCTCTCACGACAGCTTACGTTCCCCGGAGAATGGCGACTCCATCCCGAGAAGATCCGGCTGATCTGGAGTCGATGCGGGGAAGCTCAGGTGAACCTGTTTGCTTCCCACGAGTCCTCCCACCACCAGCTGTATTTTTCCCTGACCAAGGGCCCCCTCGGCACGGATGCACTGGCACACAGCTGGCCTCAGGATTTACGCAAGTATGCGTTTCCCCCAGTGAGCCTACTCGCACAGACACTGTGCAAGCTCAGGGAGGACGAGGAGCAGGTCCTGCTGGTTGCGCCTCCGTGGCCCACCCGGATCTGGTTTACCGAACAAATTTTCCTCGCGACAGCACCTCCCTGGCGCATTCCTTTGAGAAAGGACCTCCTCTCTCAGGGGCTCGGCACCATATGGCACCCGCTTCCAGATCTGTGGAACCTCCATGCGTGGCTCCTGGAGGGGACGGGGCAGACTTGAGCGGTCTACCACCGGAAGTGTTAGAGGCCATCACTCAGGCTAGAGCTCCTTCAACAAGGCAAACCTACGCACTGAAATTAAGTCTGTTTCACGAACTGGTGTTCTTCTCACCGAGAAGACCCCCGAAGATGCACGATTGGAGTAGTGCTTTCTTTCCTGCAAGAAAGGTTGGAGCGTAGGCTGTCACCCTCCACCTTAAAGTGTATGTGGCAGCGATAGTGGCCCACCACGATGCAGTGGATGGCCGGTCCCTGGGAAAGCATGATCTCATTGTGAGTTTCCTGAAGGGTGCCAGGAGGATGAACCCCTCAAGTTTACCCCTTATGCCCTCTTGAGTCCTCTCTATCGTCCTGGCTGGACTTCAGAGGGGCCCCTTTGAGCCACTGGACTCAGTCGAGCTGAAATTCCTGTCTGTTAAGACAGCGCTCCTGACCGCGCTCACTTCCATCAAACGGGTCAGGGACCTCCAGGCAATTTTGGTAAGCGAAGAGTGCCTTGTGTTCGGGCCGGACTACTCTCACGTTGTCTTGAGACCCCGACCTGGATATGTGCCCAAGGTTCCCATGCCTTTCCGCGATCAGGTGGTAAACCTGCAAACACTGCCCTCGGAGGAGGCAGATCCAGCCTTAGTGTTGATGTGTCCCGTAAGAGCATTGGGCATATACATGGACCGCACCCGGAGCTTCAGAAGCTCTGAGCAGCTCTTTGTCTGCCACGGAGGTCAGCAGAAAGGGAAGGCTTTCTCCAAACAGAGGTTGGCCCACTGGATAGTGGAGGCCGTCGCCTTGGCGTACCAATATCAAGGCGAGACGTATCCCCTGGGGGTGAGGGCTCACTCCACTCGGAGTATTGCCTCCTGCCATGCGTTGGCGCCTCTCTGGTGGACATCTGCAGAGCTACGGGCTGGGCGACACCGAACACCTTCGCAAGGTTCTACAGTCTCGCGTTGAGCCAGTTTCTTCCCATGTATTGGGTAAGTAATGGGCGGGAAGTACTGGCCAGTGTCATGCTTGCTGCGCCATTCCCCCTCACCCGGGGATACGAGCGCCTTTTTCTCCTCCAGTTCAGTTCCCCGGACGGTAAACCCTGGTGGAATCCTCCAAGCACCCCTGGCAGTCAGACTGGGCAGAGCAGTCTGACGCCAGGCACAGTACTGGTGTTAGCTCACCCGGGACTCCGGTCAGCCCCTGTACAGGGGCTAGGTGTCCGTATGGCCTGATTCCCCTCCGGGTAATCCCATATGTGTATTCTTCCACGGTAAGGTTTCCCTCATGGCAAACCCGTGTCTTCTCTTTGACAGAGCTCTCTGTCAGGTTCTGCTGGCAACCCTCCTCCCTACACCTAGGTAGGATCTGCCCCAGAATCCAGTCGTATGTAGTACTGCCCCAAGTCTGGGTCAGTCCATATCAGTATCTCCACATGTTACCTCCCTTCGGGCAGGATGTGGCCTCCGTAGCGCCTTTCTCCGGAAGGCTCGCTTCCCTACCCTTACGGCAAGCTGTAACAACAAATAGGAAAGACCTGAGGCCGACTTTCACTGAAGGTCAAAATCCCTTCCGATTTCCGTGGGGAAAGGAACAGCGGCTTGGCTATCTCCAGCAGCGATGTACTCAGTGGTCCCGGTGGGCACCAAGGTTAGCGAATTTGCGCTGGGGCGGTAGGAAGGTTGCAACCTCTTCCATGGCATTTGTCTGTCACGCGCTCGCTTGTCAACATCTGCATGCCACAAGGTTGTGACGGGGTTCAGCTTGTGGAGCTTTCCATAGGACCCCTCGTAGTGACCGACAGATAGGGAACGTCTAGGTTACGTACATAACCCCCGCTCCCTAATGGAGGGAACGGAGACGTTATGTCCCCATGCCACAATCTTGAACCATCGCTGGTTGCCAGGGTCTTGTCTCGGCTCCTCAGCGTAAAACCTAATGAGTGGATGCACCTGTCGCCCTTTTATACCCGTATACATGGGGAGTGGCTCAGGTATGCAAAATCCACTAGCCAATTTCATTGGCGTTTTCTCTTGAAGTCAGAGATGAACGGGGCTTCCAGGTTAAATCCCTATGTCGTCACGACATAACGTCTCCGTTCCCTCCATCAGGAAATGGGGGTTACATACATAACCTAGACGTTCTAAACAGTCATCATCACAAACGATTCAGGAATTAGGCCAAGATATTCCTGATATCTCTCTCATTTCCGCTAGATAGAAAAACGATTAAAAGAGAGAGAATGGAGAGTTTCAGAAGAAATCTCAACAAGGTCTCATTCTTCTCAGATTTGCCAAGATACCAAGATAAGATAAGTCTACAAACAAAAGTCTGAGAATCTGAAGACAAAACACATCTGTAAACAGAGCAACTGCTAAGCAATGAAATGTTTGAAAAGAACAGCAAATGCATTACTTCATATGTCTGTATATGCTCTTTTTGGTTATTGTCCACCATGTACAAATGCTTCAGGAAAGTTTTAAAGCAGTTGGCACTAATTCAAATGGACAAATGTGGAAGGAAATTAAGGAATCAGATGATAGAGAGACAAATGTTAGCTGCACAGCAGGGCAAGACCTTTTATGTTGGTTTCATTTCCAAAATGTGATTTTGAAAAGGGACTATGGTTTGGCTTCATGCAATCTCCATTAAATTTGACAAGGTCAGAGCTAACAGATAGCAATATCCATGAAACAACTAACTTGGTTCCTCCAGCACTACTCAAATCCTTGACTGTGCCAGTGAGCTGTGATTCAGAAAATGGATGCCATCTAGAGGTTTACAACAATTATCTCAATGTGCCAATAATTCAATGTTTTCCTTGTCAAAAAGGCATCTGATCTGTTAAACTAGATATGGATGTCACCATGTTTCTGAACCCCCTATTTGCATTACTACACAACAAAACCTATTTTCGAGAATGGTGGATTTATGTTACATTTGAAAACACTATCATATGAAGATGTTAGGTACATGCTTGCACACTTTATTCCATTTTATGACGCCAAGTGATGCTCAATTACACGAAACACAATCAAAATTCTCAAGTAAGACACCCACCCACCCTTTTTTTTTTTGATTATATTTTTCTTTGAATACTGTGTCTTGTGATTGACCTGTTATTTAGCCACATTTATACTTCCTTCATTCCTGGAAAATGTCCTTTTTTATTTACTATTATTATTTATGTAAATATGTTGACATTGCACTGTAACTTTGTGCAAAAAGAATATGTGATGTTTTTTCTCCTTAATAATGTATTAAATAGTTGATTTTGGATAGTCTAATGTTTTGTCTGTGTTCATGGTGGATTCATTCTGACTTTTAGAACAGTGTTCTTCTTTTTATTACTTGAAACTACAAAAAGAACAACAATAAACACTACACACAGAGTTCATCTGCAACAGCCAAATAAAAAGAGCGATCAAAACAATTTACCACACAATCCATGAAGGGTCCATGCAAGAAACATACTGTTGACCCTATTTCATGGATCAATATAATATAAAGGTAACACTCTGTCCCTCCTAAATCCTTATTTTTTCCAATACAAATAAAAAAAGTGTTAAAGTAGAGACAGTAAAAGTACAGAAAGTGAGTCGAGGTCTTGTCTAAACCTATTAGAATTGGCTCGCAGAGTTGGACATGTAAAACCTTCCTCGTCTTGCTGTGCGAATATGTGTCAGCCAGGCTCAGGATGTTAACCTAATGGTAACGCGTGGTGACATATTGTTGCCGAGAATCTGATTTTATGTGTACAAAATTGTGAGGCAAACAGCATGTAATAAAGTTGTTTATAGATGGCAAGAAAAGAACATTCTGGCTTCCCAGCATTGGTCAGCACAAAGCTAAACATTTAATTTTGTTAAATTAGCAAATATAAAACATTTGTGGGCAGTGAGTCAACTGCCTAAGGTGAACACAATGGTTGGTTGTGATTTATTTATTTATTTATCACAACATGAGCTAATCTAGGGAGATTATACATCTATATTTACTTTTGAGTTTCTTTTGAGCTTTATATATCACTAATAATCTTTACAGGATTTTAATAACTCTAACATGTCTGGCTGAATGTCAAGTAACAAACTCTTTGAGATGGAAAGACAATGTGAAAAGAAATGGGGACAACAAAGGTGCATGCAGATGCATCCGCTAAAACAATAAATTAATATGAAAACATAATGAAATCAGATAGTTGGAGGTGAGAGGCTGAAAACATTTTTAAAATCTTTTTTTTGTATTGCCCTAAGAACAAATCATTTCAGAGGGACAGCAAATCATTGCATCTTTTCATTGGATAAAAATACAAAACACCAGAAAGTTGTATTAAGAAAGATGACTTGACTATTTGTTTAATTGTTAAATATTTTGTCCTTGGTGACACTGCGTTTTCTTTTCCCAGGCATTCTGTCTTAAACTACAAAATTCCCTCCTTAAAGATTTTCCAAACATTTCTTATTATTCCACAAATCCTCTCATTTCATGTTGTAACAGTTGATCCCTTTGTTGGAAAACAAAGAGTGTATTTTTGTCTCAAATTTTACAGAATGTGATACATGATCCAAAAGATGTTTGAATCTCAGAGAAAAGAGCCCCATGTCAGCATGTCTTTCACCTTTGATTATGGTCACCATCTGATAATCACAGGATATAAAATAAGCCTGTTGTCATCACAGGGTTTTCCTAGGGGCTAGTTATTGGAGCGGTGCTTTCATAGTTTGGTTAATTTAGTATGAAAGTGGTTTTCTAAGTCCCCTTATGGATGGTGGTCTGGTCTGTGTGGAAGTGAAACACTGCTGATGACATATAATTTGCATAATTGTTTGCTTACGGTTTACATTTCTCATTCAATGACTTCCTGTCTTATATCATTAGAAAACAGCTTGCATTCTTTTCACCTCTTGCATCTGCTGCAGACAAACACAAGTGTATTATGCACAGGGGTGCCACTACGGTTTCTGGGGCCTCTGGACATCATATTCACTCAAGAGGAGGGTGTCCCCTTCATTAGAAATCGCTATCACTGTCCGGGGGTGTGTTCCGCATTCCCCTCAGTAGAAATGTCCCCCTCAGAGGGCCCCCCACCATCGTCGAGCCCTAAGAATCATCCTAAAAAAACTTATGGCACCCCTGATTGTGTGTGTGTGTGTGTGTATATATATATATATATATATATATATATATATACAATACTAGTGTGCTTTTGAGAAGTGCATTCTGCTGCACAAGAGTAACATATTTTTGTTTGAAAAACTTGCTGCGCTAAGTCACATAGAGACAAGTTGAACACAGGGTTCACACTAAAATATTACAATGCAATAATCAAACTCTGCTTCGGAACAAGCAGTTGAACTACATGCTAAATCAGCCTCATGGCCAACACAACACGAGACGACCAGCTGATCTAAGGTCAGCGTTTCAGCTCATTGGAGGGTGAAATCCTGCGGTCAGTGTCTGTAACTGATGAAGGTCTGTCGATCAGAATCAAAGACATCACCCCATCTGTCCCCCTGCCAATTATCTTCATATTCTGCTTTCACTCATCAGCACTCCTTCTGTTGAAGGGATTGGTTGCGATGACTAAAACCACCTTTTCAACCTTAACATTCCGTCTCTCCTCTTTTATTAGATTCCTGTCGCCCAAACTCTGACTCACAAGTCGTGACTTGGAAAGATGGGTGCAGGTCACTGCCAGTCACACAGGCTGTTAGTAACCCATCTCCCAGCCCTCATCTTTATTTCCCTCTGCTCCTGTAACCCTGAAATCAAAGTACCATGGAAGCTTAACGAGATTTGACCAGACCAACAAGACAATCAGTTATTCAGACTCTGATCGCAGGCTATGAGGATAACATCGTCATAGAGCCCCAACTGAACTGCAGTTTCCCAGCATTGGAAAATTAGATAGATAAGTTGATCACAGACATAAGAATAGTACAAACATATCCAAGTTACTGGAAGCATCTCTTAAGATTGGACAAGGTCCATTAGGCCAAAATAATTAGTGCCAGAAAACGAAATATATTATTCACATCAATACAATGACATATCTATGAACATCCGTTTAAATAAAAAATAAACAAATATTTGAATTTTTTCTCATAATTGTGTGATATAAACGTGTAGGGATCAATACCAACTCCAACCGTGTGTGAACGTCTGCTCCAGACAATGTAAGTATCACGCGTTTGTTTTCCGAATTGCCCTTCTTAAAGAGCTTCTTGGCACTGATGCTAAAGCTACCTTTTGTCTCTGTCTGTTTTCAATGGTGCTGTCTTCATGAATGATCGTGAATAGGAATGTGGTGGTTAAAAGTTGCATATAAAAGCAATGTGAGTCGATCGCTTGAGTTTGTTGAGCTCATAATCACGAGTGGGACTTATAAAGTTTGTGATAGCATTCCATGCACCATGCACCATGAGACCAGCTATGTTGTTATTTTTATCACGCCGTGCTCATCAGATACATCACAACAAGCCTTTTTAATTATTTATTTTATTTAATAATTATTTTATCATTTATTTACTTTTCACTTGGTAGATCTCGGTGAGTTTCTCATTTGTAATGTAGATCTGCACACAAAAGTGTGGGCACCATTGACTTGAGATTAATGTCATTGTTTAATCAGATTAATTCAACAGGCTTAAAACGGGCGCTTTTACATTTCGTTTTGAAATTCTTCCGCCATCGTCTTGTCTGTCTCACCTCACTCTTCTTGTCAATCATCTCTCTTTACATGATAAATGAAATCTGATCTGTGATGTAGAGGTCTGCGTGGGCCTTTTTGAGGTTTTATTCCGCACTCACCTGCTCCCGGATATATTCACCGTTTGTTCACATTTCTGATGAAAGGCCAACAAATAAAAGTTTAGTCTGCACAAAATTGTATTTATTTTTTTGGCTTGTCAAGAGTCTTGAATTTATTGACAGAAAAATGTCAATAACATTTTGCTACCAACACGGAATAAAGTGTCACAGAGAGAAAAAAAAGTTATACAAAAATTGTAATCCTTATTTTTTTTCGTTTTGTCAGGATACAATTCGTTTAGGCTAACATTCAGCCTACAACACAATAGAAAAATAACGTAGGTTTAGCCTAATAGCTATTTTATTAGTCTTGTCAAAATACTAATTTAATTCAACATCTTGCTTTAAACACAGTGACAAGTGCAGCAGAGAAAAATAAATAAATTCGACACAGTCTGTCATTTAAAATGAGAGGATAAGCATAATACAAAAAAAAGAAAAAAAGGAAAACGAGTTGAACGTCCTTCAAAGACATCTACAATTTGCTCCATCCTTATTCTGCTCTCTCATTCTTCACAACCTGCCTGTTCTGTTTGAGAGCCGTATATTATATCTGCTAGCCTGCTCTGAGCATCGTTGCACATGCTGTGAGTGACCTTTTATTATGGCCAGCCTAAGGCACACCTGTGCAATAATAATGCTGTCTAATCAGCATCTTGATATGCCACACATGTGAGGTGGATTGATTATCTTGGCAAAGGAGAAGTGCTCACTATCACAGATTTAGACAGATTTGTGAATAATATTTGATAAAATAGGCCTTTTGTGTACATAGAAAAAGTCTTAGATCTTTGAGTTCAGCTCATGAAAAATGGGGGCAAAAACAAAAGTGTTGCGTTTATAATTTTGTTCAGTGTAGTTCCCCTTTATATTTTAAAAAGCTGTTTTTGTACAGATTTTATTTGCAGTTGAGTGAAGCAGGTGCTCTTCTCTGTAATATTTTTCATAAGCCTGTCAGTTGTGGTTACCTGTGTAGATCTCCGCCTCTGACGGGTCCTCGACTCGCTTGTGTTGAATGATGTAATCTGAAACCTTGTAGCCAATCAGAGGTTCAACATCAATCCATTCCAGCGCCACCATCATACTTGAGGGTTCCAGGTGTGGAGCCAGTCTCAATCTTTGAAAATTAAAAAGTCAAAATTCTGTGCATGTTAGTTCGCATTTGCATTTGACAGAATGGCTCCTTTCTAAAACCCACTAATTTGTCAAAGTAGGGGGCATTTTAAGGCATCACAGACGTGACTCTGAGGCATACACAATTTTAAACTTAACGCTGCATTGTTAAAATACCTTAGGGAATTCACAAAAAATTCATTGCAACCTTTTTTTGCACAAGCTCTCTGCCCTCATTTCAAACAATGACACAAATATGGCTGCAAAATCTGTGCTTTTTTGGGATCAGTTTGGATCTTGCGGGCCAGTTCGTAACTGAATTAAATGTTATGTTTATTTGATTCACAAAAGAGGATTGTCAAAATCATTGATACTCAAATCTGGCTCAAGAGATCTACTTTCATGCAGAGATTAGCTCCAAATTCTGATCAAACTCACCAACCTGTGATTTTCTAATGATCCTGAATACAATGATTAGCATTCTCAGGTGTGTTTGATTAGGGTTAGAGCTAAACTTTGCAGGAAAGTGGATCTCGTGAGACATATTTGAGTTTCACTGGTCTAAATCATTAATTGTATTAGTTTTTTTCTTTTATCCAAGAAGGACACATTAAAGTGATGAAGTGAAAAGTAACAGAACAAACTTTATATTAATCTACACTGTAAACAATCACAAGTTGAGAAAACTTAAAAGTTTAAAGGGTTAGTTCACCCCAAAATTAAAATTATTCATTAATCACTCACCCTCATGTCGTTTCAAATCCGTAAGACCTTCGTTAATCTTCGGAACACAAATTAAGATAATTTTGATGGAATCTGAGAGCTCTCTTAATTACCCTCCCATTGACAGCAACGCAACTCTAATGTTCCCAGGGTCCAGAAACGTAGTAAGGACATCGGTAAAACCATATGACATCGCCCTCAGCGTGACTCGTGTCTGAAGATACATATGTAAAAACACCACCTGTTGGCCGGCGACAGCCCATGACGTCACTACCGGCGTGCCACAATATAAGTGCCGCCGGGAGATTACATCATCAGCTTTTTCGTCTTCACTGACTGGTTTGTTTGAAGCGTGCAATCTGAAAAGAGGGACCGCCCCTTTTCGCGCGCGTTGGCCGAGAACGAGAGTGAGCTGCTGGATTGTGATGATGCGATCTTTCTGACATAATCAGATTCAGCGGCTAGTGCTCTTCTCTGCATATGAACGAGTTTTTGGGGGTTGTGGATCATAAAAATTAATCTTTCTGGCCAAATCCCCCCCAGCTCGAGTGAGCCTTCCTTTCTTCATAAAATCTCGATGTGGAGAGTGAGAAGGAGTGAATCTCGCTTAAATGGCAGGGTATATGCAGCAGCAGGTCAGACCGTCGCTTCGTTGCACACTAAGGCGTACCAGACTGATCTGCTGAAAGACCTGGATAAGGTTCTATATAATCCAGGTCTGAGCCCGAACAACCAGGGGTCCTAGCCCATCTCGGTCTGAGGGTCAGAGATGGGCTCAGAAGGCTAGTCTCGCGACTCATGCCCCTCCCCCTCCTGCGGCTAGGGTGAGAGAGAGGCGCGGGTCAGAGATAGGCAAGCCCTCTCATTCCTCTCTAATTCCCCTGTAACCACCGTAGATTTCACCTGACCGAGGTTAGGTGGAAATTTCCTGCTAAGCTAAGGCAAAAAAAAAAAAAAGGGGAGTTCCCTCTCATTCTGAGGAATGAGTTTTCCGGGGTCACCTATGCCCTCCGGAGCGTCTGAGTTCCCTCTCATTCTGAGGAATGAGTTCTCCGCTCCTCAGAGCTCTGTGATAAGTCGCTCTCCTTGCTGGTCGAGCTAGCATTGCTCCCCTCACTATAGAGGGTTATCTATGAGCATGCCGCTCCCTGCTGAGCGTCTGAGTTCCTTCTCATTCTGAGGAATGAGTTCTCCGCTCTCCAGAGCTCGTTATAGGTAGAGCTAGCATTGCTCCCCTCATTAGAGGGTCACCTTTGAGCATGCCGCTCCCTGCGGAGTGTCTGTGTTCCCTCTCATTCTGAGGAATGAGTTCTCCGCTCCTCAGAGCTCTGTGATAGGTCGCTCTCCTTGCTGGTCGAGCTAGCATTGCTCCCCTCACTATAGAGGGTTATCTATGAGCATGCTGCTCCCTGCTGAGCGGCGGAGTTCCCTCTCATTCTGAGGAATGAGTTCCCCTCTCCAGAGCTCATGGTTGGGCTTGCCACTCCTTCTGAGCGGCGGAGTGCCTTCTCATTCTGAGGAATGAGTTCTCCACTCTCCAGAGCTCGTTATAGGTCTCACTCTGAGGAGTGAGTTCTCCGCTCTAGAGCTCCTCATTGGTAGCTGAGTTCTTCTCATTCCGAGGAATGAGTTCTCCGCTCTCCAGAGCTCGCCGTCGGTGCTAGCACTGCTCCCCTCAACCAGAGGGTCACCTGTGAGCATGCCGCTCCTTCTGAGCGTCCGAGTTTCTCCGCCCCCAGAGCTCTGTGATAGTGCGCTCCCTTCTGAGTGGCGGAGTTCCTCTCATTCTGAGGAATGAGTTCTCCGCTCCTCAGAGCTCTGTGATAGGTCGCTCTCCATGCTGGTCGAGCTAGCATTGCTCCCCTCACTATAGAAGGTTATCTATGAGCATGCCGCTCCCTGCTGAGCGTCGGAGTTCCTTCTCATTCTGAGGAATGAGTTCTCTGCTCTCCAGAGCTCGTTATAGGTAGAGCTAGCATTGCTCCCCTCATTAGAGGGTCACCTTTGAGCATGCCACTCCCTGCGGAGCGTCTGAGTTCCCTCTCATTCTGAGGAATGAGTTCTCCGCTCCCCAGAGCTCTGTGATAGGTTGCTCTCCTGGTTGGTCGAGCTAGCATTGCTATGAGCATGCCGCTCCCTTCGGGGCGTCTGAGTTCCCTCTCACTCTGAGGAGTGAGTTCTCCGCTCTAGAGCGCCTCATTGGTAGCTGAGTTCCTCTCATTCCGAGGAATGAGTTCTCCGCTCTCCAGAGCTCGTTATAGGTAGAGCTAGCATTGCTCCCCTCATTAGAGGGTCACCTTTGAGCATGCCGCTCCCTGCGGAGCGTCTGAGTTTCCCTCTCATTCTGAGGAATGGGTTCTCCGCTCCTCCGAGCTCTGTGATCTCTCTTGCTGGTCGAGCTAGCATTACTCCCCTCACTATAGAGGGTTATCTATGAGCATGCCGCTCCCTGCTGAGCGGGGACTCCAGAGCTCATGGTTGGGCTTGCCGCTCCCTTCTGAGCGGCGGAGTGCCTTCTCATTCTGAGGAATGAGTTCTCCACTCTCCAGAGCTCGTTATAGGTCTCACTCTGAGGAGTGAGTTCTCCGCTCTAGAGCTCCTCATTGGTAGCTGAGTTCCTCTCTTTCTGAGGAATGAGTTCTCCGCTCTCCAGGGCTCGCCGTCGGTAGAGCTAGCACTGCTCCCCTCAACCAGAGGGTCACCTATGAGCATGCCGCTCCCGTCTGAGCGTCCGAGTTTCTCCGCCCCCCAGAGCTCTGTGATAGGCGCTCGCCTTGTTGGTCGAGCCAGCATTGCTCCCCTCAACCAGAGGGTCATCTATGAGCGTGCCGCTCCCTTCTGGGCGTCTGAGTTCCCTCTCACTCCGAGGAATGAGTAGTTCTCCACTCCAGGGCATAGAACGTTCTTCTAATAAGTGCACACGCGAGACTTTGGGCACTTTCTAAAATCCACTCAGTGGTAAGTCCGCACATCAAGATTCTGCGTTCTTTCTAAAAATCCCGTAAGGGTAGGGTTACGCGCACAGCCTCGTGCCCTTTTTTGAGTTGGTTAAAGCCCCGGCTTGTGCCTTGGGCCCCGCTCCCTTGTCCCATATGTGTTGGGTCCAAAAAGGAAAAGAAAAAAAAAAAAGGGAAAAGAGGTCTGTTGAGACAGTTCCCTCAGTAAGGAGCAAGTGGTAACCCCTGGTGATCGGCCAGGACCTAGTGAGCCAGGTGCCTGGCCATATCCCCTTAAAGGAATCTTTTTCTGATTCCAAGACTTTGAGCTCTACCCTAGGCCCGGTAATCCCGGCACCTAGCAGGTAAGTACTAGGGTATGCAGCTCGGGCCTGTGGCCGAAGGGGATAATATCACTGACAGCCATCAGCCGTCCAGGGCAACTCCCTTAGCCGGGTAGAGTTGGCTTAGTGCTCGCCTTTTCGCGAAATTGGCTTGCATTCCCCTCAGCATGGTGAAGTGGGTATAACGTTCCCGTGGCGACCCCTAGGGGCGCAGTTCGAGTTCCCATGGAGAACGTCTCAGGTTACGTATGTAACCATGGTTCCCCGAATGGGGCGAGACACTCGTCCCCTAGGCTTTGGGCCATGCTTGGACGCAAGCTTCAGGCGAAGAAGCTGATGATGTAATCTCCGGCGGCACTTATATTGTGGCGCGCGGTAGTGGCGTCATGGGCTGTCGCCGGCCAACAGGTGGTGTTTTTACATATGTATCTTCAGACACGAGTCACGCTGAGGGCGTTCCCCGTAGCGACCCCTAGGGGATGCAGTGTCTCGCTCCCCATTCGGGGAACCATGGTTACATACGTAACCTGAGACGTTTTCTTTGGGCACAAAAAAATTATCCTTGTAGCTTCACAAAACTGAACAATGCGAGGGTAAATAATTAATGACAGAATTTTTATTTTGGGGTGAACAAACCCTTTAAGGCAAACAGCTTCAGCTGATTTTTGAGTATTCTCAGCTTGTTTGTGTAGGAGATTTTTGAGTTTTCTCAACTTGTTGTATAAACTGAAAATAACAAGTTAAGAAAACAAAAATCTGCTGAAGCTGGTAGCCTTAAACTTTTAAGTTTTCTCAACTTTTACAGTGCACTTTCTATTAATCTGTGAATCCTGAAAAAAATGAATGTATCACAGTTTAGCTATTGGCGTCGGAATGATTTCTGAAGGATCATGTGATACTGAAGACTGGAGTAATGGTGCTGAAAATGCAACTTTGATCTCAGGAATAAATTAAACTTTAACATATATTTGCATAGAAAACAGTTATTTTAAATTGTAATAATTTTTCACAATGTCACTGTTTTTATTTTTGATCAAAAAAATTCAGCCTCTATGAACAGAAAATATTTCTTTCAAATACACACACACACACACACATAGTAGTGTAGTTCCCTCTTACATTTTGAAAAGCTGTTTTGTACAAATTTTACGTACGTTTTTCATTATATGACTCAGCATGTAATGTAATGGACATACTGAGTCACCAAACGATTGCCTTAATGATTTATTGTCTCACAATTTGGCAGTGAAGATGAGGCAGCATCATTTATCTTACTAAAGTCTAGGATGCCTAACATTCTGCCAAAATGTGATTCTATGAATCAAGTATTGCATATAGGTGCTTTCAGGGCACCCGGTGAGGGTAACTTACATGGGTCGCCGTAGGGCGCTACAGTTGGGAAGCCCGTCTTTGCCAAGTGCCGTCAGGTCACAGCGGCACCAGTTCTCGATGACATCACCCTTCCCCGCACACCAGTATGAGCTCATCGTGGCACTTTTGAAGGCCTGCAAAATAAATGGCACAGGTGAGAGAAATGCAATTATCTCCACGAGCAAGCGTCCTTCCTCTGTACTCGATGAGTGACCAGGAGTCGCCAACACTCAAACACTCAAAGTCCACTCAAAAAGTGGTGTAATTATGTGAAGTTACGCAGGCTAATGCAATCTCAGGCGCTTTGTATATACAAGAGCCTGTCAAGATTTAATTGGAAGCGGTACCAAAAAAGGTCAGCCCACGTGTGAATGTCAAGTGACTCTGTCTCTGGGGTAATAATAAGACAAGCGTGGGACAGAGAAGGAGGGGGCAACTGAGACACAGCTGAGGGACGACACACAGTGAGACAAGAGGTTGTGACTCATTCTAAAGCCATCTCTCCAACTAGAGGTCGACTGGTTGAAGTAAACTTTTGCCTGTTTGGATTAGGTTAACTGTTTTGAACCACCGGTTCAATTGAACGCAATACATCCGATGTGTGATACCAGTGATTTGTCCTAGTCACAATGCTGCGCTTCTCATCTGGTGTGGGACGGACATATTTTGTTATTTTGATTAAATATTCAACAGCATTGGGAAGTGATACCAGCATGGTATCACTTATTGAAGGCTAAGTTACTTTACTTTACTTACTTTTTTATGGAAAGTAATGCATTGCGTTACTTTTGTGTTTCTTTTTCTCATCCGAGCTGGGCTTGCTTGTTTGTTTTTTATATAAAAATATCTATTTTTGGCTAATGTAAAAGCCTTTTCACAACTGTGAAATGTATAAGCCTCATCCTGAAGAAAATGCAAATTCATGCCTGTACTGTAGAGGGCACAGTTTAAACAAACCTTTCAGCTGTGCTGCCATTCTTGATTAAGAAATGTCCCTCTCTTCAGTGATAAGAAAAGAAAAGGAAAGAAACGTTATGTTTATCTAAAGATAAAATGTTTACTTATTAGCATGGTTGAACTGGATCAAAGGTCAACAGTAAACTCACTGGTTAATAAAATGGGATAAAATATATAAATACATATTTATTTAACATATCATTGTTATTTAACATGTTTAATTACTGCAGGTTTGCATTTTACTGCTTTTATTCGTTTTGAGAAAAACTAAATATTTTGTTGTGAGATGAGTAAATGCATGTTCACAATTATACTAGAACTGCAGTAAGCATCATGTTTTCACAGCGCACACAATGCCTCCTTACTCAAATACACTAACTCCTGATTTTTCTCAACATGGGGACAGGGAAGCTGTCATTCAATAAATGAGAAAACAAAGTAAATGCCATTACTTATTTGAAAAGGTAACTCAGATATTTTCTTATAAATTAAAAATGTGTGTTACTTTACTAGCTACTTGAAAAAGTAATCTGATTACATAACGTGTGTTACTTGTAATGCATTATCCCCAATACTGATCATAAAATAGAAGCAAATAAAGGGTGAGAGTATGTAATTTTAATGCTATGGCCTTTGTGTAGAAATTTAAAGATGGTCATCTTTAACAATGACAGTTTAGATTATATTCACACTTTACAATAAGAGTACATCTGAAACTAATGTTAATAAATGATGTCTTAGTATAGTTCATTGTTATTTTTAAAGTGGAACCTTTGATTGGTTACAAGGTTTCCGATTACTAATACATTTAAATATTTTTACATTTTTACATTTTAGAATAATTTAAAAATACATTTTAATCCCTTAACATTAGCTAGTGAACAAACATTAATGATCAATATATAATTAGTATGTATTATTAGAGATGCACCAAATGATACCCGTAGCCCATTATTCAGAATGATATCTCATTCTCATGATACCGATAGTTTGTTTTTCTTAAGGAACACAAAATATCTTTCAACTAATGCTGTAAACAATACAGGGAAACCTCTCATTTGGTACATAAGATGTTGAAATGAACAACAGCACTATTATATTCAATGCTATTTGTTTTCAGATATAATAATCAGACAAAATGTTTGGAGACCCCAGGTCTATAGTCTCAAGTATACTTTATAATCAAACTCTCATAACATTATAATTTCAGTTTCACTCAGTTGACAGGAGCTGGTACAAACATACAGTATCCACATTGCTATGATAAGATGCTTACTTAACTGCTGTTGTCTCACCACGGTCATTATTTGCTGTATTTTATTTGCTGTATTTATTTTGTTATTGAGAAGAAATATTTTTTAATTGTACATCATAGATTGAAATATTCATCTAAACATTGCTTTCATCAGCGTGTATGGTTTCTATATGTTTGCTAACAGTATATTGGTGGTATGTTCAACTTATTTTGCAAGTAAAGAACGAAGAATGAAAAAGAGCTTTTCTTTGAGTATATTGGGGCACTGAATCACATTCAGTCACTTGTACGTAACGTGTGCATGACAGCAAGCATGAGAGCGAGCATGAGCATGACCAAATAAGTTGCTGGCTGCAGTTGACATTTACATGACTTTTGCCCTGATTTTTGCCTTGATTTACAGTCTGGAGAAGTTGACGCTAGTTGCTGAAATTCAGAGCTAGATAGCAGATTTGTTTTTATAAAGTCGGGCAATTCCAACTTTGCAAGGACTGTCTGACGCTTCTGACTCACAAGCCTGTAAGTACGTTTCTGCTACAGATTATTCAAACGCGAGTTTTGAGCTGTGCAGATTAGTACTTGTTGTTTGTTGTTTCTCCGGTCACAAATGCAGACATGGCAATGTTTACACGGCGGGATGCAATTTGATGCGTAAAAACACAGTATAAGTCATTATAATAAGTAATTATGTCTGCACTGGATGCAACAGATAACTTGTTTATAATGGGTTTTATTTTTTGTGTCGTCAAGCCGGGACACGGCATCACAATTTGGGGAGGGGCGTAACATCTCCATCTCATGCTTGAGGTATTCGGCTAATCCTAACATACTGGATAGCTGGCCAATCAGAGCATGCCCTGTTTCTCGGAATGATGAGCTTTGTATTAATTGATGCGTTTCAGAAAGGCCTGGCATAGAAGAGCAACAATAATGTACAGTATGTGGAAAATAATGTGGTTTTTGAACTTTAAACTGCATAAACACATTGCATTACACCAAATACACCAAATAATGTTCTTTTTAGCATATGTCATATGACCCCTTTAAGAACACAAGGCACTTTTTTTGTTATTTTTATATTTTTTTTACCAATAATTCAACAGGATATTTTTAAAGCAGAAGAACAGCAGAAGGAGCAGAAGAACAGCAGTCAGAAAGTTAAGCCTTCCTTACAGGCAGCAGCAGACAGTAATGAGGAAGCCGCCCATCTCTCTGATAGCATCAGCCGGTCTCTGGCTGCCAGACCTCACCCCTTATTTATGCACAGGCAACTCTCTTTAAACGGTCTTGATGAATGAGAAGTTATTACAGCGGCAGAGAGATGGAAGGGAAAGACTGCAATCCATTGCCGTATAATGACTTGCATGAGAGATGCCTGGCAGAGTCACCGAGTCGTGGAAGTCAAAACAGAGAGTGAATGGAGAGGTGCGAGTGTGGGGTGGGCGGTATGACCCAAATCATGGAAACACTTTATATATTACAATACAGTTGTTTTTACAGGATACTCTACAAAAAAGTTTATATATCCAATAACCATGAGATAAGCACATGAATTTTATGAATGAAAGGTACTCTCTTTTTTTACCCTATTTGGAACTAATGGACATGTTAAAATAGATAAAGTAATATAACTAGCATTTTACTTAAAATGTAGTGAAATATCTGATATACACTGCAAAAATAAATAATTATATATATATATATATATATATATATATATATATATATATATATTACTATACAGTTGAAGTCAAAATAAGTTCTTCAGAAAAATCCTTCAGGATTTCATGTCGAATCATGCATTCACAGCCAATGCTATGTAAGTGCCGCTAGAAAGAAAGAAAATTGAAGGTTTAACAAATATGCCCATTAGAATGGCATTCGGCAATTGCGAAAAGGGTTAAAAAAGTTTCTGCAAATGGGAAACAGATGATCAGAAAACATGAAATATCCATGCCGATGAGTCAATGCAGCCCGCTCATGGACAAACAGAGATCCGCAAACGTGCACACACATTTACCACCAGCAGTTTCCTAGAAAAAGCACGCTTGACTGCTCAACTGCACATGTGAAAAATAGACAAACCAATTATGGCTATGTTTATGTATGCAGAGTAACCTAAGCCAGTTTCAACTGAGTAAACAGGGAGGGTAATTAGGGATGTGTGCTTTTATGTCTCTGTTTGTGTGTGTGTGTGTCTGTGTGTGCATGTGCGTGCGTTGTGTGTGTGTGTGTGTGTGTGTGTGTGTGTGTGTGTGTGTGTGTGTGTGTGTGTGTGTGTGTGTGTGTGTGTGTGTAATGAAGGGAGATCTAACAATGTGCAACGGGGAACCCTGAAGACCCTGATGTACTGGCAGTGAAGTTCTATTTTTTGTTATTCACTAAAAATAAGTTTAAAATTCATGAGCAGCGGTTTTAATTTTCAGATTAAATGATCACACTTGAATAAAAATATATGTTACCTGTACTGGCAAAATGAGTCACAATATGCAAATGTACAATGCTATTTGAATAAAAGTCTTGAACAAAAAATAAAACTGAACAAATATTTGTGTTCCAATTTGCGACCAATAAATCAAGGTCGATGAAACAGCCTCTTAAACGTCTTAGAACACTGATGTCTCAGTTAAGCTCAAATACTCAAAAAAGGCATAAGTAAACCAATATCCTTCAAAAAGGTATCAGCTATGCACTACATAAAAAAAAGTTGAGAAAGCTTAAAAGTTTAAGGCAACCAGCTTCAGCAGATGTTGGAGTTTTCTAAACTTGTTGTTTTCAGTTTATACAACAAACAGTTGAGAAAACGGAAACATCTGCTGAAGCTGGTTGCCTTAAACGTTTTCTCAACTTTTTAGTTTTTACAATGTGTCTATATACTACCTGCTACTCACAAATACATGCTAATGCACTCAAAATTGCATAAAGTGGCCTTGTTGAGAAGTTTGTGTGAGTAAGGGCAAACCGTGTAAGATGTAGTACATTCAATCACTTCATTATCACTTTTGTAGCAGAAATAAACCATAATGTAACGGAGTAAAGAGTTAATTTTCTTTTTCAAAAATGTAATCAATTAGACAGAAAAGTTGCTTATATATTTGATACTCAGTAAAATATAGCCAAACATATACTTAAGTACAGTTACTAATTACATTTACTCAAATACTTTACTCAAACACTTTTCTTTGATTTCAAACAAATAAATACTGCCAGCTACAAAATTAAAAACCAAGCTTTCTGAAGACTTGAAGTCGGTTGAACACAATACATGTAACCAGTAAACAAATACACTTTTAAGGAAATGGTTTACGACAGATGACTGCTTTCTTTTTTGAAACCATTGATGACCTCTGAGTTCCAAAAAACCTCTTAACTCTCTAGACCTCAGAGAAACCCTTTCCCAATGACAAGACGTGGGGCAATCATGACGTCTAAACGGTATTATCTGTTGTAACTCATCTGAGCTCACCCTATTACTGTCCCCAATCAGCATCTGATATGTGCAAACATTAGCCAGCTGGCCCGAGGAATTGATTCATCCGATGACCCAAAACCTCAGCAAACAAGTCATTCCGATCATTCGGCCTAATGTAGTGAAGGAAATGTCCCTGTTTCTAGGAACACCTATAACCATCTTCCAGGAAGAAAGCTATGGCTTCGATTGAATCCAGGGTTCATAAGGGGACACAAAGAATGTAAATAAAAGTGCACATCGTTGAAAAGCAGCAAACTGGCTAAAGGGCGTCTATAAGCTGATTCGATTTGCTTTCTCTATCCACTTAAATGTCCAGCAAAATCCATGGCTATAGCATTCCCTGGAAAATTGATTTCTGTCAGTATCTTGCCTTGGGTTAAATACAAACTGTAAGAGCAGTATCCGTAATTTTCTTCTTTTAAAGCAGAGATTGTACCATGATCGGATTGGTGGCATACCTTTGGCGATTCCCTAGCTGAGCAGTTATATTCCAATAATAAGCTATATACTCAATTACAGTGAAGGCTATCTTCAACACACACAACATATAACACTCCACCTGTTGAGCTGATTTTCAGCGAATTGCTTTTTAGGAAGTTTTGCAGAGCAACTCAAAAAAGGCAAAACTGTCAGCAAAATTTGGAGGGCAAATAAAAGGTGCTTGGCAGTGCGAGTTAGTATGATGCCAGACAGTTTGTGAGCAAGAAACACTTTTGCTGTTTCGTTGTATAGAGACTGAATACTTTATTTTCTAAGCATCCATTGATTCAGATTAATAGCTAATCATGAGCTCATTTATATCTATCAGTGCTATTATACTGTAACATCTTATACTTTAACCAGAGTTAAATTTAATGATAAAAATGTATCCTCTACGAAATCTTCATCTACATTTTTTTACAATGAAGAATGAAGCTAGTTTCTACCACATGATACAAATTTAAAACATCATTGCATTTTTTATCTTAAAATTTTGAATTCTATCAAGAGTTATATCAAATAAGTCAGAGATGCAAGATAATATAACATATAATCTCATATAAAATTTAAATATACAAATTCTGACTTTTTCTTCTTAAAATGTCGAGAAATAATATAGTTCAGTCATGAAACTCTAGATGGTGCAAGGCTGACGGGTTGTTAACATAACTAATGATATAATGATAACCGCAAACGGTTCATTTTTAAATGCACACCTTACTAGTGGGGTTGGTTTGCAGTTGGCGTTTCACAGTTTTCAGTCAAGGCGAACCCATATAACTGTCCTACATAAACGGCATACGGCCAACAGCCTTGCCTATTTGACCATAACAACTTAATGAGCAACAGAAAATGATATACTCACTCATAACGTTACATCTACTCCTACTCCTACTCCTTTGAAGTATTGTACTTCACTACATTTTAAAACACATTCATTACAGAGTAAAAAAAAAGGCTCGCTGGAAACTACTGCAGCAAATAATGGGGAGAAGAAGAAACTGGCGCTAAAATCACAAGAAAGATGCAGACGGACAAGACAGGCATTATGGTGCAGACCCAGCTGAAAACCAAACCCTGTTGTATTCTGCTGAAGTTGAACTCGAAGGAAAATAAGTGAACCCCTGGCCATATTTATGCTCTATTATGCAGTGTAAGCTGTGTTTGTCTAGAGAGAGACCAAACTAGCAGCTTATAAAATCTCAACATCGCCCTTCACAAGCATGTAGAAGTAAGCTAAATACTTGCATCATTGCATTGGTGGTTAAAATTAAGCTTTGAAATTTTAGCAAAAGGTTTTGCACAAATTAGCCAAAAATACGATAATATAGTAATTGTTGTTTTAACTATGTGCGATTTGACATTATAAGTATTCTGACAAAAACAAACAAATCACTCTAAACTGTAGATTAGGCGAGTCCGCGTGCATTTGGAGTGCTTTCTTTCACTGCGTGATTCAGTCTGTTAAAATGTGTTTAGAATGATCACAAAATTGAAGATATAGGGGCAGTAAATGTATATATTTATATAATTTCATATAGTAAATCAACATCACACGAAGAGTGCCGTTTTTTCTCCACAAATCAGCATGATTACATAGGCATGTAGATGACTTGATGTTTCGTTCTTGAATAATCAACTGTTTATATGATTCAGTTCAATCGCAATGACTCTCTTAATAGTGACTTGCTGACACCTACTGGCTGTTTCAATTTCACTTTTAAATAATCTTTTGATTTATTTGTATTTTGAAATAATTTAAAATGAGTATTCAACATTTTATGTCTTATTTATCAAAACATTATTTCTGCAATTAACTGCAGGCTAAATGCATTCATGTCAGTGTGTAAATAGATCTATGACACTTCAGATGAAGCTTCTGTGTTTCCTCTGCATTGCAAATATTAATTTAGTTGATACTGATTTAATTTCACTGGTAACAGCCCAAATGTGTTATTATTCTAAATAACTAATTCCTTTAATTAAAAACAACTAGTTTGAGATGTATAGGCCTATCCCAGGGTGTCAAATTCGGTTCCTGAAGTTCCGCAACCCTGCTCCAACACACATACCATGTAGTTTTCAAATAAGCCTAAATTATTAGTTTAGCTGTATCAGATGTGTTTAATTAGGGTTATAAACAGTTCAGGGCTGTGGCCCTCCAGGAACTGAGTTTGACACCCTTGGCCTATCCCATTTTTTCATCCCTCCCACAGTTAAAATGTCACTTAAGTAATTTTTACTCCGAGTAAATTTTAAATGAGCTAATTTTTACATTTACTTGAGTAGATTTTTAGACTGGTACTTTTACTTGTACTTAAGTATATGCTTTTACTACTTAATGTAACTTACAGAGATTTTTTGATCTCTTATTCAAAGCGAAAAAGGCATTATTTGTTTGCATTTCATTGTTTAATAAAGACGCCTATAGTAATTCTAAGTCCTTTCATTCAGCTGTAGCAGCAGTATGCATAGCTATTCAGATCACAATTTTAGAGAATTTAATAGCAGCAGAATGGCATAGCAAAATTCAGATGCAATGTTAGAAATAATATTAGCAGTAGTCTACATAGCAACAAATTATCATTTCATTGCTAATATAGCAGGGGCAGCAGAAAGTACATTTAGTTGCATGACAATTCAGTTATAGTCTAACCCATGGATGGGCTACAGCAATTCTAATACTTTCATTGAGTGTAGCAGCGATATCCATAGAGTTTCAGATTGCATTATTAGCAAATTATTAATAGCAGTATGCAATGCATAGTAAATCAAATTATGCGTTTAGTTGCATAAGCAGTAGGTAGACTGAAGTTTACATGTACATGTATTCATTGTGCAGATGCTTTTATACAAAGCGACTTATAATTGCTGACGTTTCAGTGTATAAAAATGACGTGCTGAAATCGCGTTTGGTCTTGTACTGTATCGCGTCCCTTGTCAGTGTTGGGCGCTTGCTTGGCCATTTATTGTGATTAACAGGAAATTGTTCAGCTGAATTGGAGTAGTATTTTCTTAGATGGGTATAAAAAAGCTTAGTTTACCTGGTGTGCAGACCGAAGAGTGTAAAGACCATTGACTCTACCTTGCGACTCCACCGGGCAGGGACACCGGCAAAGGATATAAGTATCGCTTTTTATTTATCTTCTTTCTTACTGCTTGTTTTACTTCTGTTTTAGTTTTTATAACCAATTCTTACTATGTGTAAGTCAGTGGCGAAGCTACGGGTGAGCCTTGGCCCACCCACTTTCAGCCGCGGCCCACCCAATGTGAAGTTGGTACTTTTTCAAATGAATTATATTTATTAAACGATAATCATAATAAACGTATAGTTTCCCAAAAACTTCACATATTTACTTTAAAATATTGTTACTGAAAGCCAGCTTATGCACAGTACATTGCACACATTATGTTGCTTTAGCCTTTTGTTTTGGCCGCGGAAGCATGGCGGCGAGCTTTATTGAACGCACTTCATTCCACGATACTTTTGTTCCTTCTTGTTTATTTGAGAAGATAATTGATCAACAAAATATATGTTAAAATTCAGATACAAATCATACAAAATGAAATTAATTCCCAAAAAGATATTCCTCACAAAACAAGAGAATATGAACTGGTCAAAAATATGTCTGACCCACTTCCTATCTTCCGGGTACTGCCGTCCCATTTGCTGCGGCCTTATGATGTTTACAATTTCCTTTCTTAATTAACAAATTGAACTAAAACACAAACAAATAATATTTAAACTTAAATAACTAAAATAAAAATAACACTTTTTTTAAATGGCTACAACACATTAAATATCATGTAAATCATCAATGCTAACACACACGTTTTCTATTTTTTTATTTGAAAGTAGACATTTCATTCTCTTTTCAAAGACGGAGTTTTGAAGTTTCTCGCTCAAGTTCACATAGACCTAAAGCGCATTCTGTTTGCTTTAAAGCGCAAGGTTTCGTTGTTATTCTGAGTGCACACAAATAAACATAGAGTCTTTACAGATTCGAAAGATGTATTAGGCTACTTTTATCTGTATAACCAAAAATGTCGGAGATTTTAAGAGCAAGAGCAATAATATTAGCAGCACCATGCATAGCAAGTCATATTATAGTTGCTACTATAGCAGCAGCAGTAGAAAGCGCTTTAGTTGCATGACATTTTAGTGATAACTCATGGAGGGTAAATTAACTCTTTTAAAGTGCAATGGGCATTTATTACTTTGCATAAAAAAGATCATGCTTTGCAAAGTCTAATTAAATATTACAGGTGCAACAACTGGCACTGTAAATTCCTGCTACAACATTGTGAATATCATTAACAACAGCAGCATGTACTTCAACTCAGTATTGAAATGTTAGTGAATATCATCAATAGATAGCAGCAATAACAGAAGTTTTGTTGCATTGGCCGTATTGGACTGCATACATTGTGGACAGCTTTACCTATCGTAACGGGTCTATTGACTTTGTCATGTTGTGCCGCTTTCGTCTGGCGTAGACACTGTGTTAGAGTAAAAAAAATAAAATAAAATGAAAATTCTTACTCTTGAGTTGAATGACAAATACAACTTTATTTGCTCAGGCCACCGAGCCTGAGTCAGGTGGTTTCTGGGGGTTACTTCATCTTTCAGCCTACATTGTGATTGGTGTTTGTTAATGACACACACAGTGCGCGTTTTTAACTAGGTAAGTGTGAGCTATTGGCTCAGATTCACATAGTTATATAGGTAATTAGTTAAATAAACCTAAGGGTTCAGTACCCAGGTTAAAATTGTAAAGCCACTAGTTAATTTATCTGGGCTCCATTACCTCGGAAACACATTTAACTCAGGTCACTAGTTTAAGCTATCTGGTCAACCGATCAGGTACACACAGCAATAGTTCACTAGCATTAAGCCATTCGGCAAAGCCTGCCCAGGCTCACATAGATAGCAAAACACAATCTCACAGCTCTCCGGAGCAGCAGCAGTACATATGTCTTGGCAATAGATCTGCTTGTTTTGGGGGGGTTTATCTTTTATATGCCTTCTATTCTGAGCATATTATTGTATAGCAGCAGCATACATGATCAATTGTCTTGTTTTCTTCTTCCAGCTTTGTTGGGGGTTATTTTATATGCTATTTGTTCAGCAGCAGTATGTCTTAACGAATTACGGCACCGTATCACCATATGCATCGGTAGTAGGATGTTCCTGTACTTGGTTGCAGCAGTAGCAATAATCTACA
Organism: Gymnocypris eckloni scoliostomus; assembly: GCA_027564155.1. Classification (NCBI taxonomy): domain Eukaryota; kingdom Metazoa; phylum Chordata; class Actinopteri; order Cypriniformes; family Cyprinidae; genus Gymnocypris; species Gymnocypris eckloni. Next base: position 41,395,146 of record CM050414.1, on the reverse strand, counting down.
CCTACAACAATAATCAACAGCAGCAGCAATTCTGCAGCAGTGTAGCAGATCTATTCCGCCAAGACCAAATACATTAACATTTTCATATCATCACCATGCTAAAATCGTCTGCGAGTTTCCTGTGCAGAAGCATCAGCATCAGAAATAATCTACACCTACAACAATAATCAACAGCAGCAGCAATTCTGCAGCAGTGTAGCAGATCTATTCCGCCAAGACCAAATACATTAACATTTTCATATCATCACCATGCTAAAATCGTCTGCGAGTTTCCCGTGCAGAAGCATCAGCATCAGAAATAATCTACAACTACAGCAATAATCAACAGCAGCAGCAATTCAGCAGTAGTGTAGCAGATCTATAGTGCCAAAATCAAATACATTAACATTTTTATATCCATAGCTATGCTAAAATATTCTGCAAGTTTCCTGTGCAGCAGCATCAGAAATAATCTACAACTACAGCAATAATCAACAGAAGCAGCAATTCAGCAGCAGTGTAGCAGATATATTGCGCCAAAACCAAATACATTAACATTGTCATATCCATCACCATGCTAAAATATTCAGTTGTCATGATTGAAAATCTGTTTTGTTTGTTTTTTTTATATATTTTTATCTCTTTTTTTCTTGCAACTGTATAAACTCAGAATTCTGACTTCTTTTTTCATAAGTCTGGGTTTATTTTTCACAATTATGTTTATTTTTTCTCCACTGGATAAACAATTGTAATACAAGTATTTAAAAAAGGTATTGCGAGTTTATATTTAAACTCTAACTTTTCTTCTTTCTTTCTTCAAAGAATTGTGAGTTCATTGCTCAGAATTGCGAGAAAACATCTAAAGTCTGTCTAAATTTTGAGAAAGTCACTATCTATATGTATTTATTCATTCATTTATTCATTCATTCTATGGTAGAAATGGGCTTTCATAATAAAGGCTTAAGGTTGCAATTTTGTGGATGTAGCGACAGCTCTTTTCTTGTGAATTGTAAATTACATCCGAGTGATGCTGATTATTCATAAATTAATTGTTCAAAATAAGATCTTCAAAATTCCTTTAAAAATACATCAAATTTAGATTTCTTGACAACTTTAGCGTATTTGTCAACAAATGTTGACCTTGGAAACTGAGTATTGCAAAATCTTGAACATGCATTACAACAGTACACAGAGGTGAATATTTGAGTTAGACGTTTTAGTGTCCCTTGTGGCAATGCTAAAAATGCAACACATGCTTGTGTCAGAAATTAAGGATGCAGTGCATTGTGAATTGCAAAAAACGCAGTTTTTGTATAAGCGTATGTATAACCAGAAGTGTCTGCATTTGGTTTATTGCATAAGGTATGGGTCAGAATAAAGTTGCAATGAAACGTACTGTAAGTAGCGACAGACCTTTTACTCTATATTGTTATAAGGGGTGTAAATCGGATGGTTCGTCACGATTCGATACGATATCGATTCTCATACCCAGCGATACGATATTTGCCGATACCTCAAAATTATACGAAACTATTCGATTCGATACAGGAGTATATATATCGATATTATCATATTATATACCTATTTTAAACAAACATCTACAATTTTATTAACTCACAAATGCAACCAAAATACAGTGCTCAGCATAAATGAGTACACCCCCTTTGAAAAGTAACATTTTAAACAATATCTCAATGAACACAAAAACATTTTCCAAAATGTTGACAAGACTAAGTTTAATATAACATCTGTTTAACTTATAACATGAAAGTAAGGTTAATAATATAACTTAGAGAACAACATTTTCAGTTTTACTCAAATTAGGGTGATGCAAAAACGAGTGCACCCCACTGAAAGTCTCTGGAGCAAAGCTAAATTTTAGACTACAAATTTTTAAGGAGTTAATTACAAATTTAATTTAACAAGAATTCAACCACAGGTGAGTCTAATTATTCATTACACAGTTGTTCTGCAGACAGTTGACTATAAAAGGGTGTTACTTTGTAACAGTTTTACTGTCACATTGGTTCCTAGTGGTTCTTTTTGCATGTCATATCTAGCCCTTTCATTAGGGGGCGCTCTGTATTCTGAGTTGCTCATTTGCCTAAAAGGGGGGAAGAAGTAGCATTAGGCAGGAAGTAGTGTGCTAAGTACATGGAATGTTTTCCTTTGCTGTCCTTTTCTTGGTGCCCTGGTTTGAGGAACAATTTGTTCTTAGTCTCAAATGTAAGTAAGGCATTGCTTTGTACATATGTAGAGTTTGTATATATGCTTTTTGTGATGGGTTAGCACTAAACACGTGTTGATTGTTGTATGTTTGTTTAAATGCAGAGGGTTCTTGTATGAGAGAGGAAACAGCACAGATATAAACAGGACCTAGACAAAAGGGACTAATTGTCTTCATCCAACCCATCTACTCATCATCTTATTTTATGGTCAACAAACGGGTGAATTGTTTGCTGATTCAGATTCCTCATTGCTTCACTAAAGAACTGCTGGTAGCATTTTCCACTCTAAAGACTGATCTCACTATGACAAAATGCTACTTATGGTCATATCTATGAACTTGCTGGACTTAATTGATGTTTCCTCAACTCTGGAAGACTTTATGCTGATGTTTGTGCTTGTTGATGTGAATGTGTGACTCACAGCTTGTATTTAATACACATGGCTCACTGAAATGAATTAGTCTCTGTGGTCCCTCAATCTTTATGTGGCATCAAAAGTTAGGTGTTACAACTTAAAGAAAACCCCTTCCCATTTCATGCTGTCAGCAATGGCACCACATGGAATGTGAACAAGACCTGAGAAAGAAAATTTCTTTACACAAGAAAGGTGAAGGCTACAAGAAGATCAGCAAAGCTTTACTTATCAGTCAGAATACTGTAGCAAAAGTGGTACAAACAATTAAAAAAGATGGAACTGCAACCATCTCACAGAGACGTCCAGGTTGTCCACGGAAGTTAACACCTCGTCAGGAGCGTCTTCTGATGAGAAGGGTTGAAGAAAATCGACATGCAAGTTCACTGCAGTTATCTAAAGAAGTAGAAAGACAAACTGGGGTGACTATTTCCCGTGACACAATACGGCGTACACTGCAGAGGAATGGCATGCATGGGTGCCATCCACGAAAGAAGCCTCTCCTAAAGCCCAGGCACAAAAAAGCCTGCCTAGAATTTGCCAGGTCCCATGCTGACAAAGATGAAGACTACTGGGACTCTATACTCTGGAGTGATGAGACCAAGATAAATGTTTTTGGAACTGATGGCTTCAAAACTGTATGGCGTTGCAAAGGTGAGAATACAAAGAAAAATGCATGGTGCCTACAGTGAAACATGGTTGTGGCAGTGTCCTTATGTGGGGCTGCATGAGTGCTGCTGGTGTTGGGGAGCTGCATTTCATTGATGGCATCATGAATTCACAAATGTACTGCTCTATACTGAAAGAGAAGACGCTACCATCACTCCGTGCCCTTGGTCGTCGTGCACTTTTCCAACATGACAATGATCCTAAACACACATCTAAGGCCACTGTTGAATTTCTGAAGAAGAACAGGGTGAAAGTGATTCAGTGGCCAAGTATGTCTTCTGATCTGAACCCAATCGAACACCTATGGGGAATTCTGAAGAGACAAGTTGAGCATCACTTTCCATCCAGCATCCAATCTCTAAAAGAGGTAATTCTTGAAGAATTGAAAAAGATAGATCGCGCAAAATGTCGCCAACTTGTTCATTCCATGCCTAGAAGACTTGGTGCTGTCATTAAAAATCATGGAGTCCATACAAAGTACTAGATTTAGTATCACCCTAATTTGAGTAAAACTGAAAAATGTGTAATCTAAGTTATATTATTAACCTTACTTTCATGTTATAAGTTAAACAAATGTTATATTAAACTTAGTCTTGTCAACATTTTGGAAATGTTTTTTGTGTTCATTGAGATATTGTTTAAAATTTTACTTTTCAAAGGGGGTGTACTCATTTATGCTGATCACTGTATATAACATGAACATAAATCAAAAAAATGCTGCTATGGGCTCAGTGCTAAACATCTTTTTTTACAGATAACCAAATTACAAGCAATAGCAGAAAATAAATACAATATAAGAAAGACACAAGTTCAATAAACATTGCTTTTTAGGTGTTTCAGCTCAGTCTAAAATACATTTTCAGGTACGCTAAAGAAATGTAATAATCAAATGTAAAATAACTGCATAGTCTTCATTGTATAAATTAAATAGCCTGTAAATGAATACTTCTTGATGTTACATAGGTTATTTAGTCAGGAGCAGTGAGCACTTGTATTTTTCTTTGACTGCATTAGATTTATTATTAATTTTCTTTCACTTTATGAATGAAAACACAGATTTAATATACTGATACACATGCCTTTTTTTCTCCACTGTTTACATTAAGACATATGCTTTTCTTAACCTACTTTTTACAAGGATATTAGCCAAAACATGCATTTTGATGTAGTTTTGTCTGAATTTATTTATCCATGCTCAAAAAAGCGGAGGAGAGCTCAATTTAGTATTCGCGCAGAGTTGACGCGGCTGTCTGTGTGCGTACGCTTCAGATGTTGGCTGTTCCGCCAACAATTCCGAGCGTTTTATATGCTCGCCTTGTGCCTTCGGGCAGTCCTTATATCAAGTCCTGACACGTGAGATTGAACGAGAATGCACGCATTGGCGGTAATGCATAGACCGACATTATATGAAAATGTAGACAGTGCCAAAATAAAGATGCCTTTTTATACTACAGATATCGATATTTTACGCGTGGCATCGATGCATCGTATCGTCATACATTGTATCGATATATCGATGAATCGTTACACCCCTAATTGTTATACATCTGAGTGTGGAAGCTTATTGAATAAGAAAAAAAAATGTAGGGCGGGATTCAGTTCTATGCACCGGCTGTTAATTGGATTTTGCAGAGTGAGCTTTGCACTGCAAGATTGCAGTCTATTGTGGACCAATGGGTTTAAGCAGACTAAATTATTGGAGACGCCTGGCATATGTCACCAGAGAGAAGGTCAAAGTTTTCACCGGAAAACCCAGCTATGACATTTTAATTACAAATTACATAAATTTCCATTTCATGTCAACTTTAAAGCTACGTTTGACTGCAGATTAGAGATACATTAGAAATGTATTGCCAGATGTATAAGAAAACGGCTGGAATGAATGAGTTTCATACTTGCACAAATGTATAAAGAACAGTGTAAGAGTGTGTATGTGCAAGCATGTGTGCTGGATCATCAACCATGATGAAAACAGAATCAAAACTGTCACATGAGAAGCTCTGTAAATGTAACTTTTATTGCTTTTCAGACTTGTTTTCCGGTATAGTGTTTTTAAGGAAATGAGCAGATAATTTCATATCATAACCATATTTTTATTAGAAAGAGACTGACAAAGAAGCTCAATCAGGCAAGAAGGACACAAAATATACATTGTATTGCTCTTTTTGCTGTAACTTAATTCCTTAAACCTTCTGACGGCAACATCAAAATGTATGGGGAAAAATGTAAGGTTAAAATACATTCTCAAACTCATAAACTCTATCCATGTTATTTTCCCTAAGCAAACTGACTGATGTAATGTTTTGATGGTTGCATCAAAAGCAAGTTGTATTATCTTAAAACTGATGTTAAAACTTGCTTTTATAAAACTAGTGAGACTAGTAAAAAAAAAAAGGATGATTACTCTGGAACGTCAATGTTCGGTTCTCAATGGACCAAAGCTAGTCTGGTTCATCAACTTCTTCTCCATCATGTCCTAATAAATAAGCGCTCTCATCTCTATTGGAAGAGGCATCGTTTTGGGTTCAGGTGAAGATGACAGCATTGTCTCTGTAGGTCTTTTCTGTCTGTTACACTAATTGACAGGAGGCTGTGACCGCAAGGAGTCTTGGCTCGTCCCCAGAGTCGATGACATCAATATCAACCTCATAATCTCGCAGTATCTTCCGAGGATGCTATACGCTCTAGTCTGAGCCCTTCCCAGTTGACTGTTTGTTTACCAATAGACAGATCCTCGCTAGGGACCGTCTGCTATCGATTGAGAGCCTTTCGTCATTGTTGATGCTCCTGTTATTAGCGAGATTTGCACAGTACACACACACACACACACACACACACACACGTATGTAGCTTAGCTGCCTGCTGGGGGGAAACAGTTTTATGGAGCAGGTCCGATCCCCAGAACGCTTGTCCGTCAGGTATGCACTGGGCCAAAGCAGGCCATTTGGTAAGTGAGTCACTCTCGAGTCTCTTGATGCTGCTAAACACCACACTGGTTAATGCCATCTTGCCTTTCTAGACGTCAACAGTACGAGCGATGATGCGGGAAAGAAAGCTCTCGCAAATCTGCTACACAACTAAGTTTAATATCCTCATTACGCCAGTGACTCAGCCAAGAAACGGTGGTTTAAAGAGTGTTAACGCTGTAATTATTCTTCTATTACGATACAAGTATATAACTGTTGATGTTGCATTTTCTCTAAGTTCAGTTATCCCAGTTCATAACATCCTTTAAGACAGACAAACCCTGCTTCATCATAATGAACATCACTCCTGCCATCTACTGGTGCATCTGGATATGTCACTTGTTTACCAGAAAGGAGACTGAATCCACTGCCAACCTCCAACAAGAAACAATATCTGAGGAATTCATGTTTATACCTTCCACATGTGAGCTGAACAAACCTTTTTATACATAATTCAGTTCTAATTCAAATGAATTTAAGGATCAAATGTCATGCTGATTCAAGATCATATGCATAAGTTGAAATATATATATATATATATATATATTATTAGATTATAACAATATTGTCAATTGAGCATAGGTACTTCTTCACACACACCTTATCAATACCATTAAAAGTTTATTTAATGGTTCTTTGCAGCACATTCTTTTTAGCAAAGAAACCTTTTCGGTAACACTTTAGTTTAGGGATCAATTCTGTCTATTAACTAGTTGCTTATTAGCATGCATATTAGTACTTATAAAGCATATTAGTACCATTTAGATCCCTTAATCCTTAAACCCCATACCTAAACGTAACAACTACCTTACTAGCTCATAACAAGCAGCAAATTAGGAGTTTATTGAGACCAAATAGGTAGTTAATATTTAGTTTATTGTGAGAATTGTTCCCCATGTTTTACATTTTTTTTCAACCCACTGTATGAAATTATTGAGATAATTTTCAAGGCTTAAAAAGTACAGCTTCATGAAGCTAGACATTCCCTGTAAAACATTTAACACTTTCTTTTGACTTTTCTTTAAATTCAAATTCCTTGATAACCACAATGTTTCCATATATTCTTCAGATCAGTGCATTGGTTTCTGGGTTTATAGTGCATATACTACATTTAGTCAGCAAGGACAAAATATTGATCAATAGTGACGTGACCGTAAAGACATTTGTAAAGTTACAAAAGAGTTCCAGTTGTTTCTTTAGCAGCAAATCAGCATATTAGAATGATTTATGAAGGATCATGGATGAGTAAAAAGTGACTGAAACATGACCCACTTAGACAATCAGCTCTCCCTTCCAAAATAATTCCAAAATCCTGATAATTGAGCCGTCGTCTGAGAAAATCAAATACACATAAGATAAAGACATTAGCTGTGCTGTGATTTCGGCAGTACTTGCATGTAAAATTAGAGAAGCAACATTATATCTGTGTTTAACTGAGAGCACTGCTCCTCACGTGCAGGAACAGCAAGACCTCATGCGGCGTGGCAGTACCAGCGGGTCTCAGAAACTAACTAACGTTTGGGCTTTTTTGAATGTAAAAAGTCACTAAAGGGGTCTGCAATGTTGCTAAGTTGGCAGCACTGTGCATCTCCATTTCTCCAAATATGGGTTGGGTCACGGGTCAAACAGAAAATATGCGCTGCGTTAATCGCATTAATAAAATGAGTGCCGTTAAAATGAATTTGAGTTAACGCGTTATTAACTTTAATGTTAAATTTGACAGCAGTATGTAAAACATTTCAAAATATTACTGTTTTTCATAACAGACTTCAGAATTCAAAACTAACAGACTGGAAAACCCTTTTCGATTTTTGTGAGAACCTTTCTTTAAAAGAGTCAAAGACTTGATCAAATGCATCCATCATTTACCTCTTTAGTAACGTTATCCTGCACCAAGCTGTACAGGGGCACGATGCGGCTGACTTCCAAGAGGACTGGCGTCGGGCTGGGCGTCTCACGGCCTGTTTGTCTGCATAGGTGACAGGCGGCCGGGCAGCTGCCCTTCTCCTGGCACCGGATCTCCACACCGGCCACCAGATCATCAGACAGCAGCTGCGTCTTCAGCAGGCCCGACAGGTAGCTGATGAACGGCACCGCTTTCAAGTCCCGCCGGCCACCCTGGTCTGTGACTTCTGTGAAGGTGAGAGACAGAATGACATCACTGGAACACCATGCCTTATAAAAGAGATCTGTGACTCACATCATGCCCGTTCTGGATCAGAACTAAGCAAAGTTATTAATAGGAATGAGCCTATCAACACAGGAACTGAAGCAGGATGGTTACTTTTATACATTTATGAAAAGGGTGTGAAAATTGTGATTGAGAGATCATTAATACGAAACATGTAGTTCTTGGAAATGCTATCTTCTATTCATGTTGGTTTCAAACAGTTTTGAAATACTTTTATACCAATTTCAACAAAAGTTTGAATTTTTGCTTCTAAAACGATTAATAGTTTGCTTACACCTTAAATGGATGTGAAAACATACTTTAGCAAACAAAAAAAGGTACTTATACAGAATAAACTTAAGTAGACTTAAGAACATCTTTATACGCAATTTCATGATTACCTCTGTTGTCTTTGAAATATGGTTAAAGTACTAAATGTACTGACAAGCATTTATGTTAAACTAATATATATGGAATTTCTACTGAAATATAGTGACAACCTGTCTTGAACTAACCTGACCATGTCATAAAATGGTCAAATAATCTAATACCTTTTTACCTAATACCCAAAACATAGTTTTTTTGATATCATTACAACATAATTGCTTTCTGTACGTTATTTGTGCAAATTATTTTGGTCAGTATTTTTTAAATATTTTAATGACTGATTTGAATGTGTAATTTTGGGTTTAATATGTTTTTATACATGTTTTTGCGTAAACAAAAAGTCTAGAGCTGTATACAATAAAAATAAGCATAACATCATTGATCCTTATTTCATTATTTTATTTAATTGGTATTCATATTAATGATACCATTATCTATAACGGTCACGGTGTGTCATCGTAAGGCAGAAGGAGACAGGAGATGCAGTTCAAAATGCTCTTTTGTTTAATGAACAAACATCAAACACAGGCAGAATGGTGAAGGGAAACAACCAAACATAACGGAAGATTGAACGAAAACTACGGGAGAACTGAGGGTTTAAGTGGAGCAAATAAAGGAACTGATGAGTTAATCATACACAGGTGAAAAGGATGACAATCAGGAAATTAAGGAAAACATGCCAACTGAAAACAATGAAAACTTGGACAAAACCAAATATACTCCTAACAATACTCCCCCCTCCTGGAAGGTGCGTCCCGTGCCATAACAGTTCCACCGGGGAGGGGGGTGCCCTGGAGGCTGATGCAGGGCAGGAACAGTGCTGAGATAAGGACGGCCTCAAGGGTGAATCAGGGAGTTCGGTGGGCCATGGCGGAACAGGCAGTTCAGGGAGCCACGGCAGAGCAGGCAGCTCTGGGAGCCATGGCGGGCGGCCTTGGCCTCAGCACTCGGCCCGGCCCCTACGGCCGGAGACATATAGCCCTCCCCCCAAATAAATGTTTTTTTTGTTTTTTTTTGGGGAACAATTAGGTGTTTCCATGCCAGGAAGGATTCTGGAGTGAGCTTTGGAGGAGCAGACACAGTAGGGTGCTCTGGAGGAGCGGGCACTGGGGGTGCTCTGGAGGAGCAGAGCTGGCTGACACAGGAGACGAAGGAGGGCTGGACGGGACCAGCAGGTGACTCAGTAGACGAAGGAGGGCTGGACGGGGTTAGCAGAGATGAAATAGAGCTGGGCTTCTGGCCGAGCCCTGTGATTAGACTGGGCTCCTGGTTGAGCTCTGGAGAGCATTCTGAAGTAGACTCTGGAGAGAGGATAGGGGCCGATAACTCTGGAGGATATGCCATATCCAGGAGCACTTAGAGGCACATTGGAGTAGAGCTCAATAATTTCAGGGACATGTGCTGGAGCGGACTCTAGAGCTGCAGCTTTGAAAGACAGCATCTTCTTCCTCAACCTCTTCCTTTGGGCTGAGGTTTGAGAGAGTGCAGCGGCCGGCAGGGTTGAGAGTGGAGAGTGTGTTTCTTGGCCGAGTACTGGAACGGATCTTGGAGTTGGATACAGAGGAAGGGAGGTGTATTTCAGGGCCGACCGGACAGATGTTAGGGCTGGGACAGCAACTTTAACCCTCAGGTCAGCGCTGTAGAAACTCCACTTTCGAGCTCGGGAAACATGGGAGGAACATAGGGAGCGGGACCAATTGGAGTGGTATGTGGAGGGTGCTGGTCTATGCGGAGCTGGAGTGCCAACATGCCTCCGGATAGGGACTGAATGGTTATAATTATTATCTACTTCAACAAAGAAATCAGAGCAATTTAAATCGAGGACGTAGATAATAAAGTCTGCTACGGGTCTATAACAATCATCAGGAATCAAAACAAATTGTCATCGTCGAGTCCCATCCGGAAGCACGCGTTAAGCATATAATTGCTCCAGCTTACCAGATGGAAAACACTCAGGAATTCCTCCACATATAGCTCCAAAATCTGTTCGTCCTGCTGGATTTTCTGAATAAAATCCTTAGCCCAGGTCATTCTCTTGTTTAGGTCCGTTCTTCTGCCACATTGTCTCATAGGAAGGCAGATGGAGACAGGAGATGCAGTTCAAAAAACTCTTCGTTTAATGAACAAACTTCAAACACAGGAAAAACATAATGGAGAATGGATGAAGTCTACAGGATAATTGAGGGTTTAAGTAGTGGAGAAAACAAAGAAATTGATGAGTTAATAAATCATACACAGGTGAACAGAATTACAATCAGGAAACTAAGGAAAGCTAGGTCACGGGAACAGGCCAACTGAAAACAAAATGAAAACTAGGACAAAACCAAACCGACTCCTAACAGTACCCACAAGAAGTGCACTTTTATTGAATGAGCACTTGTAATGTGGGCCTTCACATTTTAGAAGTATACTTAAGTAAAGTAAGACACTTTCACGACTGTTTAATAACACACTTATGTACACTTCTATAAAGTTAACTTCGTAATGATTAAAAGTTTTACTAGAATATTTTAAATCATTGTGTTTTAATCATATTTTGTCCTTAAATAATTATCTTTGATGTGTTGACTAACATACTAGCGCACATATGCACTTAATTACAATTTAACTAGTGTGTTTGATCTTATATCTAAAGTTAAAATATTTTACATGTACCAAATTGCAACTTCAGAAATTAAACGTAAACTATAATACATTTTAATTTATTGGTAATTAAGTGTCTAAAAACATTACATTCAGTTTTCTCTTAAGTATATTGTTTTAAAGTAGCATATTATCTCAGTAAGTAGCTACTCTTTAAAGAGCACATACTTTTTCACAAGGGTTCGTGTGGTTGCACATGTCAGCTATCATGAAGGAAATAGTTGAAGTTGATGAATTTTGTCTGCTATGAACACACACGGGTTGGTTTTCATGTTGGTTTGCAGTGTTTGTGCACATAACTCTTGGCAGACACAAAACAATGCGATTACGTGAGGAAGAATACTAATTAAGTGCTGAGACGTCCGTGTGATGGCTAAACAGATGTGCGACTCTGAACAATAACGGCTGTTTCTCTGCGCTCCAAAGCCGATTTCCGTGAACATTCCCGTCCACTGTGTCTGGTGATCGCATGAGTCATTATGCTGGATTTTAGCATGACAGGCAATCACGTTGAGGAAGAGGAGGAGGAAGAGGAGGCGTGCGGGGAGAGCAAACAGTCCAAGGCCGTTGTGTCTGCAACAACACGGGGAGGTGCCAACCAGAGCCCGTCGCCGGTGTTTGTGCTGTTCTCACCACACATAGAGGACACGGCGAAAGAGAATATGACACAGCTAGAGTAATTGGTACCAGCCCAAAGTATGCTTTTTAAATGATTCATTTCCTGCAGCACGCTTAATCATTTTGAGATGAAGCAGCGCCGTTCGAAATGTTTCTCCAGCAGGCAAAGGGAAAACATCTGGCTGTACAAATTCTCGTCACGTGTGTTCACCCTTTCTGCTGGAGTGTTAACTATTGTTTTTGTTCTTTTGTTGTTTTTTTAAACCTATGCCATCTGCTTTTCCTTTTTGAAAAAGACAATACCGGGTAAATAAATGATTAACTGACAGAGTGAACTACATATCTTATGATGCATAGGCCTACAGTGCATGGTGCAATAAAATGTTTACATAGCCTAGGCTATCCATTGATTATGGTGATAACACCTTTTAGGTTTGACCTATTGAAAAATATTAAATATTAAAGTTATGACTATAAAATATTAAGTATTTATAAATTAATGTATGTATTAATTTACATTTTAATCAATTTATGTAGCCTACAGTTGTATTTATTTTGATAATACTTTGATAATATTTATTCTAATTTTTTTAATAGTGAAATTGCTCATTTCTTTCATGTCAAACGATGTTCATTTTGGCCACAAACAATGCACTGTATATGACTCAGCAAAATAATAATAATAATTGTATAACCCCTTAATTGTAAGTGACATTAATTCACACAATGGAGTTCAATTATTACTTCCTAACAAGTAGTCTGAGAAGGAATGCATAATTATCAGTTCTTCATTTTCAAAGTGGATGATACTGTTGAAACAGTTTTCATATACACCATCTGGTGGATGGATAGGTAGTTTACTTCTTCATTTGATTGGCCTCTATAAAGTTCAGGTTAGAGATGCTATAAATATATAATCTCTTAATAGGGTCAAAACAGAGCTCACGCAGACCCGTATTGGAAAGTTTATTGTAAACAATAATTACAATAATTACTGTTATTTCCCAATATAGTAAATTAATGGTATTTACAAATTATTTGTAAATTATCTGGCAACCAATGTGTACTGTCTTTATCTAGTATGGAGAAATGTTAAATAATATAGGCTATTTCAATAATTACAAGTATGTCTTAAGTGATATTTATATAAACTGAGACTACAGTTGAAAAGTAATCTAATTATTTTGATTGATCAATTATGATTAAAATATCATCAGTTTTAAATTTAATGACTATAACATTCTTGATTGTTCTAATATCCAGACACTTCTGCAAACGCATTAATTACTTCGGTTTCATTCTTTCCTTTTATTTTGAAATGACAGCACCATGTTTGCAAAACATTCTTGATGAGCTGCATATCATCTGTTACCATTCTAAATATTATTAAATTAGTGTAAATAATAACACAGTCATCACTCTTTAGTGTTGCAGTACTCATATTACTAAAGTTTAACAGGGGGATACTTTCAGATAGAGATCCCCTGCCATCTAGCGATAAATTGATATACTGCAGTTACATTCTATATTGATATAGTGAACATGATTATATACATTCACTTCCATTCTTTCATGTATCTATTGAAAATTGTAATACGCATGATTCAAACATTTTTTTTTACACATATAAATATATATTTTCATATTAAGTCTTTCATAAAATCGAGGTCATTCTTTGACAATTTATTGCTAAGATATGTTTTATTTAAACTCTCAGTCCCAGTTTATTAATATCAACAATGAATATTTGCGAACCATTTTTTTCTGATCATGTTTCAATTTAACACTTCGGTCTTTACATTATTAATAATACAGAGATTATTGGCGGGGGTTCTCGTGTGTTTCGGATCCACCCATGTGTTTCCAGCAGCAGCAGTCTGAGTAGTCTACTACACGTGTGCCACTGAAATAGTTTGCGCATCAGACATGAAAACAGCGGCCGCTCGTCGTGATTCGTTCCATCGCATATCAGTGAACCGACGCGGAACGCGGCCGCTTCCACCGCAGCCAACGAAATCTCATCGGGCCCGGGATTCACACAAAAAATAATCCGCCGTTATGACGTCACCTCCGCAGTGTCGCGCGCACCCTCTGTCTGAGAGACGCGCACCTTGTCACAGTAAGGAAAAGCTACTGCTGGACTGAAGGTAGGAAATCATGCAACAACCAATATGAGGAAACATGCATGAATGTTCTTAGCATGCACTTATTTCCGTGCTTTCATTTTGGATGCCGTGCATGCATTAGATAAGAATGACGTGGCTCAGATCGCAGTGTTTTGAAGCTCTGGGCCTGTGAATCAGCTGAGTATAAATATATATATAACATGCAATCAGACTGTATATGATGAGATCAGATGCATTAGTGGGGCTGTAAATAATACACGCATTGAACTGGTACAATAAAAGCCAATGCATGATCTAAAAGCATGATGGTGACTGAGTTTGTTAGCCATCTGGCTACCAAAACAAACACAAGACGTGTGTGTGTGTGTGTGTGTGTGTGTGTGTGTGTGTGTGTGTGTGTGTGTGTGTGTGTGTGTGTGTGTGATCGATCAGTGATCATGAGGTGAAAATGCATCAGTATGTTAGGTGTGGTGGGACAGCCACTAAATACAGGATCAACAGTAATGCATGCCAGCAGACTGATTTTATAATGACGTGATGTCTTCCCATTGTTTTCTTTTCTGGGCTCTACTAATGTCCATGTTAATGAATAATTCACTTTTATTTTGTAATTTTGCTTAATGTTGTGTATATATATATATACATATATAAGCATTATGTGAATATCTGCATGCTGTTGTAGTTATTGGTCATTACAATACTAATATGATGAAAAAATAAAATAAAAATAGCCATCCACAATTTGGGACTGTTAAAAAAAAAACATTACATTGTCCTTTGTTAAATTTTGTTATTTGAAATGCGATTTGTAAAAAAAATACATAAATAACATCCCAATTTGCATAAAAACAAAATTGAAAGAAACAACAGCTTGCATGTTCAACAAGAACTTGAAACTAGCAAGTGATCACTTTTGATCTCTTAATGTCCACACTGTACCTGTGAATAGTACAGAGGACCCAATGTTTTATTTTTGTAGCACTATAAAGAATACTTCTTATATGTATAATATATATATTTGAAGTAATTTATTCAATTGCACCTTGCATCTCCGTTAAATCTGCATATCATCTCAAATCAAGTGAAATGTGTTTAACCTCTGTCCACAAAAATGTTTCAATATATGCGAGTGGGGACATTAAAATGGACCAAGTGCTCTTAGTATTTTTAATGCACATTATAAGCAAACTGCAAAATAGGCCTTTTCATAATTTCGGCCAATAAAAAATGTGACGTTTTAGGTGTTTTTTTTGTTTTGTTTTATAGCCTAATGTACTACACATCAAACACACAGACATGACTTTTCTCCTCCCTTGTAGACACCATGGCCACACCAACGTCTTTAGATCCAGATTTGATTCGAGAGGTGCTGGAATGTCCCATTTGTCTGGAAACCTACAACCAGGATCAGCTTCGACCCAAACTGCTGCAGTGCGGTCACTCCATGTGTCGTCAGTGCCTTGAGAAACTCCTCGCCAGCACGATAAATGGCGTGCGCTGCCCCTTCTGCAGCAAGGTTTCTCGTATGAGCAGTATTTCCCAACTGGCTGACAATCTCACCGTGTTGAAGATCATCGACTGTGCAAGTTCATGTGGCTCAACCATGGGTCTCATGTGCAAGTCTTGTAAAAACCGCCTGCCCCGGCAGTACTGCAGTGACTGCAGCATTGTGTTGTGTGATATTTGTAAAAATGAGGGTCACGAGCATCAGGGTCACCTCGTACAGGCCATTCGTATGGCTGCTGAACAACGCCGGAAAAACATAAGTGGGAAGCTTTCTAACTTGCGGGAGGCAATGGGAAACATTCAGAAGAAGGCAGCAGCTATCGACAACGTGACAAAATCACTCAGACTGAAGTACAAGGCTGTGCAGCAGGAATACGCTAAGGCTGAGTTGCGGCTCCAGGAGGAACTTGGCCGTTCGCGCCGTGCCTTCGCCACTTCCTTGGCCGAAATAGAGAAACTCAATGCCCAGATTCTGGAGGAGCAAACGTACCTGCTCAATATCGCTGAAGTGCAAGTGGTGTCTAGATGTGACTATCTAACCATGATGATCAAGCAGACAGATATTTCTCTACTGGAGGAAGGGAGCAACAATGAAGAAGAAGAGTTAGACTTAAAAACCAATCTGCCCATCATTCTGAAACTACAAGACCCTGAATTTCTTAAAACCGAGTGCTCGAAAGCCTTGGACGTTGGGCAGCTGACCACAAAACCCTGTACTTTCAATGCAGAGGAAGAAGACAGACTCGATTTTGCCACTTCTGTTGCCACCCCTTTGGACATTTACCGTGATCTTGACATGGAAACGGCAGTCGAAGAGGCCGTTTGCGCTTCTCCTGGCAGCTTCAAGTCCAAGTCTGTCGACGGGGGTGGACCTTCTTCAGGAGCTTCTGGTGGACAACTCTGTCAGTTTGTGAAAAAGATGGGCTGCAAGGGCCATCTGCCGGGCATGTTCAACTTGCCGGTAAGCATTTGTGTCACGCTGCAGGGCGAGGTGCTCGTGGCCGACCGAGGGAACTACCGCATCCAGATCTTCAACCGCAAGGGCTTTCAAAGGGAGATACGGCGCAACCCAAGCAGCATCGACAACTTTGTCTTGAGTTTCCTTGGTGCTGACCTGCCCAACCTCATCCCACTCTCCATTGCAATCACTGCTCAGGGCCTCATTGGTGTCACCGATAACTATGACAACTCTGTGAAGGTTTACACTACCGATGGCAACTGCATTGCTTGTCACAAGAACCAGCTCATCAAGCCATGGGGAATCGCGGCCATGCCTTCGGGACAGTTTGTCGTGTCAGATGTCGAGGGGGGAAAGCTGTGGTGCCTGGCCGTGGATCGCAATGCAGGGGTTGTGAATTACAACCGCTTATGTTCGGCTGTCAGGCCCAAATTTATAACTTGTGACTCCTCAGGTACAGTCTACTTCACACAGGGCTTGGGTCTTAACATCGAGAATAGACACAATGAACACCACCTTGAGGGGGGTTTCTCAATCGGCTCGGTGGGCATGGATGGCCAGTTGGGAAAGCAACTCAGTCACTTCTTTTCAGAGACAGAGGACTTTCGATGCATTACTGGTATGTGTGTTGACTCCAATGGGGACCTGATCGTGACGGACAGCGGCCGTAAAGAGATATTGCAGTTTCCTAAAGAAGGTGGCTATAATATTCTCATTCAGGAGGGCCTAACCTGCCCTGTAGGGGTAGCTGTTACCCAAAAGGGACAACTGCTCGTCTTAGATTGCTGGGACCACTGTGTGAAGGTCTACACTTACTTGCAAAGGAGACGTTCCTCTACGTGTTAAGACTTCTGTGTGGACAATTAATAAGACTAGTCACTTTAATTCAATGGCTTCATTACATATGCGTTTGCTTCTCAGTGATTTCTGACCTGTGGCTTGCAGTGGCCGGGATGAGGCAGCTGCCATAGAGCAACTGAATGATGGCTTATGGGTATTATTATGGATGCTTTGGGCAAATGGGTTTCAAAATATAGCACAACTGATGGCAATAACTGACAATGCTGTTCTTTATGTGTGCAAGTCAATACTCATGCTATTTATGGGTTTTCTGTGCTGCTGTACAGACATTAAGATCGTTTTTGTAGTTGCTGTATTAATTAAATTAAAGGTATATTCCTGTTTCAGTACAAGTAAGGCTTAATCAATGCATTTGTGGCATGTTGATAAACAACTCTAATAAAAAATGAATAAGTAAAGGTTATGGTGAGGCAATTTTGGGCTATTCTTTTGAGAATTTAAAAGCCATTAAGAGAATGTAAAACCACTTAACAATCTTATGTTAAAATGTGTTATTATTTCAGCTGCATTTTTACCGTCAATTTTTGCATTTTGTTTTCATGGCAACAAAATAACATTGGAAATAACTTTAGACAGATAAAGGATAGAAAGTAGGGAAGTCCAATCTGAGGCGTTGAATATTGAGTATCTGCCAATACCGAGTCCCGATCCGATACTTGTATTTTCCTAGTTCTTGATGCACATTATAGCCTAGTTATGAAGTTATTAAAATAAATCCAAGTTATACAGGCATGCACAGGGACAGAAGCTTTTTCAGAGAGTTTTTCAGAGACTACAGATGGAAGTAAATAGTAAATAAATTATTTTCGAGTGATTTGTTACTAAAGTGCACATCAAATATGTTAAATACGGAAGCTCGAATATGTGCGTGAGGTGCTAGTACAGACCTCATTGGTTCTTGCACCTGGCACACATTTGAGCATTTTCTTTTCCTCTTAATGTCGGCTGGCAATCCTTCTGGAAGGTGATGTAAAATAGGTGATGCAGCTGATGTAAAATAAAGATCAGGGCTTAGCCTTGCAGATACAGATCAGTTAAAATATACTCAATTGGCCCGGATTCCAAACCTAGAGATAGATTCTGTACATTCCTATTAGATAAGTGTTTTGTTTTTCTTTAACTCTAAATTCTTGTTAACACTAATGCTTTTTTTTGTTTTGTTGGATCTTTTCTTTTTAAACTGTCAGTTTTAACGTTTGCAGATTGGTCCCATCCACCTCCATTGTCTAAATGCCTCACTTTAACACAGGTTTTTGCATTAAAGTAATGATAGCTATTTTTGGTGGTAATAAACATAATGCTACAAGTGTTGTCGATTGAGCTTAACTTGCACTGAACCCAGAATATTCCTTTAATGGGAAGGGTTGCTGTGGAAAATGTGAAACGTGCTGACTCAAAACACTCTTGTCAGTGTCATGTTCATGTGTAATTGTTGTAATGATTTCCCATAATGCCCTTACTATTAAAGTACCCCTTCATACCTGAAACCACGTGTCACTAAAGGACCTTCTGATTTATGTAACGTATGAATCCTCCACATATAGAAATACAGTTACACTAAAGAATAAGCTTGAAAAAATGTCAAGTAATTTTTACTACATTTAGTCATTTTGCATGACTAAATGTACTACAACATATGATAATTAAATGATCTCAATTAAATTGTCTGTTATTGTTAATTATTTACTGTGACTTGGTTTATAGTGTACTCCAGTTTGTGCTGGCATTACTCTGATGCAGGAACCAAAGAAATGTTAAATTCAGGAGATAGTTACTAGCCTATAATCAGAGTAACTGCAATAGTTCGACTGAAGCAGGGAAATGACTCTTCAATTTACAGACTATATTAAAATAATATATAATATTATGTTTTGCATTGAAGTGTCCTTGTATCAAAGAGAGCTGGATCTTAAAACTCTCCTGTTTGAAAGCTTTAGATAGCGTTGAACTCTGTGTCTTACAATTCTGGTTATGATATGGGCCTGTAGGTTAAAATGTGTTCTGGAGCAGATTATGGCTATAAAAATAATCACAATTAGATTAGAACAGAAACTTATGATCACAATTCATAACACGACACAAGTGTGCATTGCATTCTGTGGCTTGCAGAGTATAATGTAGTGGATGCTAGTGCAAACGTCTTTCATGTTAGTTTTCTTAATTAGGTGCTCAACTACTGTCACTGTCAACGTCATAACACAGCGTATTATGTTAGAAGTTAAGGTAAATGGCACATACATTTGAAGGTAACTAATGTAACCGTCTTGAGCACTGAGGTTTGGCTTTACCCATTTTTACTCACCTTAAGTTTTAAGAATGCATTCGTACATTACCAACACATGCAGACAACCCGAATTGGCCTTATAACAAATGCACTCTCCCTGCGCAAGAGATCCAGAGATACTGGTAATGTGCTGCACTGTCTGTCATGCCATTAGATATTTCCATTGAGTTGCCTGTCCATTTTAGGACGTTTAAAACCACTTTTAATTTATGCTTGTACACAGCAGGCAGAATTAAATAGTTAAATTAATCTAGCTTTAACCTTAAATAAATAATTTAATCACACAAATTCTGTTGAAATGCAAGAGTAAAGACAATGAAAATGGAAGTAATGTAACAAGCACCTTTTATTCACCTCTATCTGACTCTTTGTTCTACTTGTTTTTGGCTGTTTCCCAGAGGGTTCATCTATGGCCTTCTTTAATAATGTATTTTTGGCTTGTGTTAGGAATTGTGCTCTTTCTTTTAATGACTCTCGCTTAATATGTCATATATGTAATACAATGCATAGAAGTAAAAAAAAAGGTTATACCTGTATATATTGCCATTGCCTTGCTTTGTCTAGTCATTGGCAACTTGATTTCTAATTGGTTTCAATATCAATACATACCTTTTTTTTCAGAAAACACAGGAGTATGCAATTATCTCGAACAACTCAATATGCTAACCAACTTGGCATGATTGAAAATTTGCTAGAGGAATCATTGCTATTAAAATATCTAGTAAGCATTATCATCATCATGGATGCACAAAGCAATATATGAATAATGAGACCCATGTCATTTGTTACTTATTTTTACTTTTAGCAAATGCACAAAGCTCGATCCACAATGCAAGATATATTTTTGTCCTACTTTGTTTTCCTCCCTTTTGTTATTGGTTGTCAAATTATAATGTGATGCCACTTGTTCATGACGTTCACAAGTAACTTTTAACATTGTCCGTCGTGCTTTAGATCAAAGGGCCTAAGCATTGAGTATTTCCTCATGCTTTTGTCAGGGTTCGATGGCAGGAGATTCTGAATTGACATATTACTTTAATAAGATCTAAGCATAATCATGTTCAAGCATTGATGTTGGTATCTGTGAAATGAGTCCCAAATTCGTGTTTGTATTGTTCATGACCAATTGTGTGCAATAAAAAACAACATCTGAGATTGTCTGGGTTTTTTGCTTGTTTTTGTTGTTTTTCAATTATACATTTTTTTATTTTCTTCAATTTAGCATTTTCCTGATTGGAACTGTATTAAGTGTTCATGAAATAAAAAAATACAAATAGTTATTTACGAGTCCGGACAAGAGACGTTTTTCTATTGTCTCAGACTTGTCTTGGACTCGTTGGTATTTGGACTCTGACTTGTCTCGGACTTGGTCATCGGACTCGCCAAATGTTCAAGCAATATATGCTTTTTTTTCTCTTTCAAAACAAAGACACGCTTGT
Organism: Gymnocypris eckloni scoliostomus; assembly: GCA_027564155.1. NCBI lineage: Eukaryota > Metazoa > Chordata > Actinopteri > Cypriniformes > Cyprinidae > Gymnocypris > Gymnocypris eckloni. The sequence continues at coordinate 41,373,900 of CM050414.1, read as the reverse complement.
TCCGCAAATGGGTAATGTAATTGCCATTGGTTTAACTCCATCTAGAACGGGCATTGTCATTGGTCCATCTAGAACGGGCATTGTCATTGGTCCCCTGTTAAATGCACAGCTGCATCATATGAGTGTGCGCTTGGCTCTGAGAGTGCGCGCTGCCTGGAGGCATAAATTATCTTTATTTTGGCCACAGACACGCTGTCGGCAAGTTGCATAATACAGTTTGGTTGTAGTTCGTTGGAGTTTTCCCTCTCACTTTCCTTCGCTTTTAAATACCTTATTAATGCCCGTGCGCATTTTGCTTTCACTTTCATTTCAGGTCAATTGCTTATTAACGACACTTACACTTATAACTTACAACGACACATTTTCTGCAATAAACATGGGACTTTAATTAACAAAACGAATAAAAATACACCATTACCATGCTATAAGCCTAATATAAAATTACAAACTTGCAAAATGTTTAAATGTAAAAAAAAAAACTGACAATCATCAAACCCTGTGGCACCAAATGAATAAGAAAAAGAACGAATAAGAGCAAAACGAATAAAGCCCGGAGGCACGGAATACAACTGGATGTAAAATAAATTACACAAAAACGTAAATAAAGTAAAAAAATAAGCAAACACTGTGGCAATGGCTGGGAGATTTATCAGATTTTATCGATTAATTCGAATTTAATGTTTTGCCACAATTAGATTTTTTATAAATCGAGGAATCGTGATTTTGAATAGAAATATTACCAAACGCTAGAATTAGACACTTTGATAAAGAACAATCCAACCGCATGTCGGTGCACATGATTAACCGCTCACATGTGATGCTCTCTAGGTGCCATTCACACAGAGTGTGTTTTTGTGTTGACGCGGGCAGTGAAATAGGAAAAATACAAGAAGATGTGAGTTAAACATCTTTTAATAACTAGAGTGCCGCGTTTTTAGAAAGCCGTTTCATGCACGAGACGCGAGCGCAACCGTCAAACGCGTCCATGTTTACATAGAAAAAACAATGGAAAATTGCGTAATTGAATACAAAACCCACGAAGAAACTTACTGTACATGTACTGTATATCTGATCTTTCAGGTTTGCATCAGGGTGACAGGCTGATAACTGCTGTTCATTGTTTTACAGAGCCTTTATAGTTAATAATAGCACTCTAGGTGTTATACCTTCAGTCATTTTGAATTTGAATTACTTGAGTTTTTTTGAGCATTTGTCTTGTATTAAATTCAGAACATATAGCCTAATATGCATAATATAAGTCTGTACAAGATGTAGTTGTAGTTCATCTTTTCTGCAAAGATATTTAGTGATTTGTTTAACATTTACATCATGAAGACAACGTCATGTGTGGTGCACTTAGAATATACTTTTCTTTAACTAGAGGGTTAATAAAGAGAAAGTTTCTTGAATCACGTTGTAGTTACATTTTCAAGTCGACTAGATAAAATCTTACAAAATCGAGAATTGGTCAAATATAAGTGAAATTGCTAAACCTAAATTTTCCTCCTAAGACGCCCCCTAAAAAAGTTTTCATGTCATTACATTGTTTAGACCATAAGAAAAATGTTTTTTATTCATATTTGATTATATGTCCTCTGTAGAGGACACAAGGACTAAAATTAAATGGCATGAATAGACATAAAAACGGCAAAATCAATGGGAGTTCTTTTTAAATCACCAAATACATTTTTAGGTTTCAGGATTTTTTTATACTAAACTTTAAGGATGATTCTCAACTATGTTTTAAAATGTATAACTAAATGATTTGATATACCATTTTGTTTTATGCAATATGTGTGTAAAAAATTCCATAAACTGGTTTCCCATTAAACACAGTGTACCTAAACACTATATCTAATTTGCTTATTAATGTGTTGCTGTTGGGACAGAATGTTGAAAAAAAAAATCATAATGGGAGTAATACATGGCCAGATTTTCATAATAATATATGATATTTTATAAGCAAACTGATATATAATTTATTTCCCTATTCAATTGTTGTCTCCCAAAATGCATAATAAACATGCTTTTAGTCCTGGTGTCCTCTACATTGAGCATGTATGAAATGATGTCCTGTTTCATAACAGGAAGTTATATTTGAATTTGAAAACCCATAACATTTTCCTGAGATGTTGCTTTATGACAAACAATCTGAAAATGATTCAGATTTAAAAGACATTACAGAATATAATCATATTTCCATAAGGATGTACAATTTTTCACTAAATTAAATATTGCCATCTTTAAAGGCATAGGAGAGGGTTTAAAAAACCTTTAGTATCTCTATAAAGCCCTGAATGAGCTCTGTGCAGGACATCCAGGCTTATAACTGTGACATGTGAGGTCTCAGAGAAATACACTAAAATAGAATGTCCACTACAGAAGCAAAAACTCCATCGGTGGGTCTCAGGAGGAGAAATAAAATAGCCAAATTTGATCCTACAGTGTTGCTGCACATGCTTTAGATCATTACAAACAATAATGCAAAATTATTATATTATAATAGAAGATATGCCGTCTCTTGTATCACATCAATTATCAATAATTAAGTATGTGGTTTTGAAGAAGATTTTTTTCTTTCTCTGTTTTGACCGTCTCATTTGGACTTGGACTTGGACTCGAACCTCTTTGGACTCGGACTTGACTCGGACTCGAACCTCTTTGGACTCGGACTTGACTCGGACTCGAACCTCTTTGGACTTGGACTTGACTCGGACTCGAACCTCTTTGGACTTGGACTTGTCTTGGACTCGACAAAGGTGGACTTGACTACAGCCCTAGTAATAATCCATTACTATGGCAACTGTTGGGCACTTTTAATCAGGTTTAAAAGAAAATTAAAAGCAGTGTAAACATAAAAAAAAATAAAGGCTGTGAAGAGGTGTATTTAAAATCCCAATATTATTTCATCAATACGTAACTATACATAATACATTTTAGATCAGTTCGTGTGTTTGTTAATGTGTCCTGCATAACTGATCTAAAAGTGAGATTCAGTGGGTGTATTCAGCAGGTTCATTCAAGAAATTGAAGGAACAAATCTAAAAATAAAACACTATATAGTTTGATTCCTATTAAAGCAACTGTATTAAAGTTTTCAGTCAAGAGAAGTGAGTGATTATTCTTGTATTTTGTTGTTTTATTAATTAAATGAATAGTTCACACAAACATTGAAACGTTATCTGTCTGTTAGTTCTGTCATAGTATTTTATGTTTATACCATAATTTACTCACTATCCAGTTGTTTTAAACCTGAATGAGTTTATTTGCTGAACATAAATGCTATTTTGAAGAATGTAGGTAACCAAACAGTTGCTGGGTCCCAGTGACTTAGTGTTGTTGTTGTTTTTTTACTATCAAAGTCAGTAGAGACCAGCAACTGTTTAGTTACCCACATTATTTAAAATATACTTTATTGTGACAGCACAATAAATAAATTAATACCGGTATGGGACAACGTAAGTGAGTAAATAATGGTAAATACGATTTTAGGATGAACTATTCCTTTAATGACAATCGGCAGCATGTTTAGTTCTGTACCTTTAAGAGCTGCACACCTTATATATACTGGCACACATCCGTTTTTCTCTCAACTGTTTACTTTCATTTTAGACATTACTTACTTAGTCTATATGTAAACTATCTGTGTTTTGACAGTATTAGCGCAAAATATAACTTTGTCCAGTTATAATTAAGGTGCTGTTGACAGGCTTTTAGTGCGTGCGCTTCGGTGTACATGCTGAGAGAAAGTGCAGGTCAGAACAGCAAATTAATGAAATGTTTATCTGGCAAGGCTTTAAAGCACATTTTAAATAATGTACTTTAGCACGATAGCGCTGTAGCACGATACTAAGATATTTCTTCAAAAGCAGATAGTGGAAAAAAAATTATTGTCCACGATAAAAAAAAAACGTCATTGCACACTTATGTCATCCTATAATTGCTAGGGTTGTTTAGTGTTATGGAAGTCATAAGACTATCCCAAAGGAATAGTTTCCAGGAGAATCAACAGCCACCTTTAACGTAGGGATGCAGCGGTACCATTTTTTCAGAACCGATCCGATACCGCAAGTTTTGAGCCATTCCGATACCAGCTCAGGTTTTTTGTTATATATTTTTTCAATGTAACTTAGAATTTCTATACTTCTCTGTGTTGACCCGATCGTCACTCTTCTGTGTGATAAACACAATCTACTGTGTTTCTCAACTGGTCGGTCAAAAGTGCTGGATATGCAGTCCAAAAGTGGGTCACGAGACCGTTCTGAGAGGGTCGTGGATTATTTACAGCCAAAGAAACGACATCAACAAAAAACGTAATTCTAAATGCTTTTCTGATGCGAGACTTTTATTTTAAAAGACGAGCATGAAAGCTCTTGACACGGTCAGATCATCTGACTCCGAGGCAGTCTAAGTAAAGAAAGAGTGCCTGAGAAAAAGGCTCTGTCCCGACTCAGTATCTGAGATCAGATGAAATGTTGACAGGTTTAATGTCAGTGGCATTATTCTATCGTTATTTTCGTAACTTGTTATGAAATAAAAAGTCTCTCACCTCAGAAAAAAACGAACTATTCCGTCAGATGTTATAGGTTGCTGGTGGCGCGCGCTCGTCTATAGCACACGCGGACGCGGCGCCGCGCTGTAACGTTATATAACTTCACTAAAGCGCAGAAACTACAAGCATGCAGCAGTACAGTACAATAAAAGTAGCCTACAGCTCCAACAAATCACATAACTGTACTGCGTGTGTTTGCTTCGAAGGATTTGCATGACAATGTGATATTCATTCTATTCAGGAGCAATTTCCACGTTTCATTAACAGTCCCCTGGGTTGTTTTTATAACCAAAAAAAATACCATGATATTTTCACTTTGTGTCATTTTGTAGGCTGTATGTTTAAATCAGTGGTTCTCTATCTATTTTTCGACCGGGCAACGCTATGGTCCATGTGCAAGTCTCACGGGCCGCACGCATGTCATTTACAATACAAACCAACCAGATTTTATAGCCTAAATATTATGTTATCTAAATGATTACATTTATTTAAATAAATAAATAAATAAATAATTCTACTCACCATTAATAAAACACCTGATGCTGTCGGGAGCTGACCAATTATATTTAATTGCTGGTTATATTCTGTATAATTATGTATGTGACGAATACAAATCTTGAATCTTGAGAAATTCTGCTGGAAAGGAGTAACAGCACAATAAAGTTGTGATTGTAAGTTACAGTCTGTAAGATGCGCGGAAGCGTGACTCAACAGTCAAAAAGAAGACTTTTCTTTTAACTGTTTTAAACCTCAATAACTGTGCGCTCTTGAAGAGTTTGAGTGTAGTAAGAGAAGAGTTCAGGTGGACTTGAATTTAACGAATTTAATATTCATACCTCAGATTAAACTATGGAACAGCTCCAGAACACTTGAAATATAATGCATGAAAACTGTATGGTGCTTAATGGTGTTTTTGTGGCTTCCGTGGGGCTTAACAACAACACAGAATATTATAAGCTTGATCGGATTTGGATCGGTCTGGTCTGACCGATATCCGATCCGCAGAAAATGACTGGATCGGAGCCGATACCGCATCCCTACTTTAAAGTCCAAAACCTGACTTGAAATAACCTAACAAATCACTCAGGGCTAAAGCGGTTCCATAAACGACAAATGTAAACTAAGCATCATTAATATGCTGAATACTGAATTTGATCTTTTAATATTACTGTTTTAAATAAGTGTATTTACTTGTCTCATTAGCATTTAGAGCAGTTGTTGTTGCTAGGAAAGGCTTGTTTTGTTTATTGTGTGGAGACGTGCTGAAAGTGTTTGGTCTTGTACTGTATCATGTCCCTTGTCAGTGTCAGTCGCTTGCTTGGCCATTTATTGTGATTAACAGGAAATTGTGTTCAGCTGAATTGGAGTAGTATTTTGTTAGATGGTATAACAAGCTTAGTTTACCGCGGCAGCGGGCGGTAGCCATTGTGTGAAGCCCTCCTTGGGTGAAGACCGAATAGTGTAAAGACCATGGACTCTACCGTGCGACTCCCAGACAGGGACACTGCCAAATGATATAAGTATCGCTTTTTATTTATTCTCTTTCTTACTGCTTGTTTCACTTCTGTTTTAGTTTGTATAACCAATTCTTACTATGTGTAAGGAAGTTGTTGTTTGTAAGCATGTGTTTTTAGCTTTATTTTTTGTTTTCATTTAAATGTTTCATTTTGAAATGTTCTTGTATGCATTTGTCATTTTAATTAATTTCTCCATTTTCTTAAATGTGTATATATAGTATTTATAGACTTTTAACTTATAGTTTGTTACTTTTTCTTATTTGTAAGTCGCTTTGGATAAAAGCCTCTGCTAAATGACTAAAAAGTAAAAAGTAAAAGTAAATATATTACGGCACTTTAATTGTTTTTACAACGTTTTGTCACACTGTTTATGATTTAAATATTTCCGTGGGTGCTTAATATGGATAGCAAATGGACAAAACTTGGATTTTGTTCAAAAATACCTTTGCTTTATTCTTTTTAGTGGAGATCTAAATATTTGCGGCTGGGAAACAGATGAAACATTGACACACTTGTGCTGCAGTTCTATGGATGTTTTGCCCTCCAAGTCTTCGAACCGGTCACGTGACTGAAAGCTATGAATGGGAGCGCAATAATTCTCCCATTGTGAAATATAAATATTGCTAAAATATTGTTGTTGGACATTATCAGTCTTTTGTAGAATTTTAAACCTACATATAAGTGTATTTTTTATGATAGCAGTGACTGTAAAGGGACTATTGTAATAGGTAAATCAAATGCAAACTAGTACAGTACTAAGTACTACGCTCAAATTAGTTAATGTGTGTTTCTTATAGCAGTTAAAATATAGTCATTTTCTTTATTTTTTATTTACATTTTTAATTCAGTGATTTTAACTTTTAATTTAGTTATGTTAATGCTTTAAAGAGCAATTTTAGATTGTAATATACTAATGTTCTGCTATCTGTTCTGCAAACTATAAAAGGTGCAGCTGTCATAAAACCAGAGAGAAAGGCTGCATGCCAAGAAACTGTAAAAAAAAAAAATATATGTATAGTAAACTGTGAGACAGTGGTTCCTATTTATTGGTCAGTGTTAAAGGAGCTCATCTTAGCCTGACAATTAGCAGGGTTGGATTATCCATAGACTGGTTTGGGCAAGTGCCCTGGGGTACCAGCCAATAGGGGCACCAAGTGATTAAGACAATGACTAGACCTTTAAAATATTTTCCATGTCTTGTATATATATATATATACAAGACATGGAAAATATTTAAAAAAATATATATATATATATATTATTTTGAAGATATGCAGATGCATATAAAATTAACAGTTAATGATACAATATATACAGAGATAATATAAAATATATGCATGTATATAAATAATTGTGATTGGATCAGGTCACAGTATTTGCCCCCTCCCCCAGTCAGAGTCGAGCATATTTATTAACAAATGGACAGGCAGCATCATCTTAGCCGTTGTGCGAAATGTAAATAGAAAAGGAGAATATCACGACACATAGCCAGGGCTCTACAATGCGACTGAAAAGTACTGCGTGCGACTACCAAAAAATATTTAGGAGCACCAGTGCGACTAACCCGATCAGCATTTGTGTGTTTGCGCTGAGGGGAGCTTCAAAAATTTCTACTGTGTGTTTTTGCAGTGTTGAGTGGTTGAGAAATGTATCGCAGACATATTGATTCATTGAATGCAATGTTAATCAGAATCCACTCTCTGCTCAAAATACTGGTGTTTTGTTCATTGCTGAGTTATGCATAAAGTGTAGATAGGGAGTAAATAAGAGATTCGTTGTGCAGTGTATAATGGAGCTTTGTGAGATTGCAATAAACTGAAGTGAGTGACAGCTTTTAAAGATTATTAAGGGAGTTTGCAAATGTGATATTAAATTATTACAACAGTTAAATAAACAATAAGTTAATATTAAATTATTTACATTGTATGACTTTAACAATATTCCCTAAATGTAATATATTTCGTCAAGGAAAATAGTTTCAAACAGTCACAGCCGAGCCGCTTCACATCTCAATTCAAACACAGCTTTGTTTTGTTTATGAATGAACCAGCATTTTAAATTAATCTTTAAATTAGTCAATGATTCAATTACCCATTCATAAAAACTTGCTTCAAATCAGCCGTTTAAACGAATCAATTGAATTAATGAATCACTTGCATTTTTTAAATACATTTTTAAGTGTAATTTCAGTTATTTACATAATTTAAATCAAACAATAGTTCTATATTCAAAATGGTATATTTAAAACATTAATCTCACAATATTGTTATGAATTTAAAACATCCATGCCACATCTGAGCCTCTGTAAATGTCTGTACCTTTTAAATTTACATTCCACTTTTGTGTTCTTCTGTAACTACCACCTTTGTAGTGGAAACTAATTTTGTTAATATTGATTTATTTTGATTGGTAACTTATTTTTCTTATTCTACCTGTTCTTATTCTATTCACTTCAAATGTGGTTACCCTAGGGCACTACACTTTGTTAATCCGGGCCTGACAGTTAGCCTGCTTTAGACCAAGTTAGTTTCCCAGCATAAGTTGCCACATTGACTAAGCTTGATCTAGGCCTATGTTAAATTTGCTTTATGGAACCAAATAATTTAACAATGAGTCAGACTAAATGAAATAAGCCTGGCTTATTTGGTTAACTTGTTTTATGAAACATACCTCAAGGCATTAAAAGTGATCATATTTTCTCCATTGCATCGGATCGCATTGTGTCGAATCGAAAATCGAATCGCACTGCATCGTAAAAAGAGGTGAATCATATCGCATCATTCATGAAATGGACCTCATTCATGAAACATTCTTAAATATAGGAGTACATTCTGAGTAATTTGCGCGTAAAACGGACCTTCCTGAAAACTCTCCTCCGGATTGACAAATGCCTGGTAAACTTCCGATTTGATAGTTACACATGGATGAATTAATTGAGATTAATTAATTCAAAGCATTCGTAAATAGGACGCTCATGCACGCTCATTCACAATTAGATTTTATTAGTCAAAAAAGACTAAAAGGACATATGTCCAACATTGTGCATCCACCAAAGCAGATGACCTGAAACAGGTGTGTTTGATTAAGGAGACATGCACATTGTGCACTGTTTGAGGGGTTCTATGAAAGTGTGTAGGCAGGGACCACTGTCCTGATTTATTGCCTCTGGAAACACCGTATTGATCTGTAGGCTTGGGGTTCTCAACACTGGTCCTCAAGGTCCATTTCCTGCAGAGTTTAGCTCCAAACCTAATCAAACACACCTGAACAATAATCAAGGTCTTCAGAATTACTTGTTACAGACAGGTGAGTTTAATCAAAGTTGGAGCTAAACTCTAAAAGCAGGGGAACCCTTGAGGGCCAATGCTGTAGGCCTTCATAATTTATATTTGGGTGCTGACTCAGATATTAATAATACTTTATGATCATACCTTGTTCATACAGGATGAGTGAACTCAATATATATATACACATTTTTTTTTTCACATGTCCAGAACCCACTGGTGCAATATCTGATATCCGACACACAGCATTTCACAGCAGGGACTTAAATACACAAACATCATTAAATAATTGTTTTATTTGTCTATGTATATTGTCGTGGATAATTTCCTTCTCCTCAAACCCTCACTTCAGTCTTACCTTTCTGGTACTGGAGCCAGAGCTGTTGCTGGGACTTCTTGCTGGGAAAGTAGATGTTGCAGGTCAGTTCAGAACCATACAGCGCCTCGGAGATGTAATGACTGCCGTACTGCCGAATAAACGCAAGCAACTCATCCCGTGTGCTGTCTGCTGTCAGGGATTTCAGCACCTTTGAGAAATCTGACCAAAGCACCACCACACACAGACACAATTAATTCTCTATGTTGAGAAAATCTTTCATTTATGATTGTCAAATATTTCTTGTTTGTCACCAGGCCTTTTAAGAGGCCTGTGAAACTTTATTACGCCTGCATTTCCAGTACTCTGACATATAGTGATATAGTGCCTTCTCTCTGTTTTAGTGGCAAGTTCCAGAAGTATTTTTCCATTCATTTTTAATTAATTCTTTTTTATATGAACGTGGCATGGCCATTTTTAACCTGAATGTGCAAAGCTTCCAGTACCAGCTGTCTCTGGTTATTTTAGCTGTACAACAACAGTTATATCGCTTGCTGTAATGAATATATTTATATATATACACTCGCTGGCCACTTTATAGGTACACCTTGCTAGTAGCGAGTTGGACCACCTTTTGACTTCAGAACTGCCTTCATTCTAAGTTGAATAGATTCAACAAGGTGTTGTAAACATTCCTCAGAGATTTTGGTCCATATTGACATGATAGCATCACGCAGTTCCTGCAGATTTTTCAGCTGCACATGCAAATCTCCCGTTCCACCACATCCCAAAGGTGCTCTATTGGATTAAGATCTGGTGACTGTGGAGGCCATTTGAGTAAAGTGAACTAATTGTCATGTTCAAGAAACCAGTCTGAGATGATTTGAGCTTTGTGACATGGTGCATTATCCTGCTGGAAGTAGCCATTAGAAGATGGGTACACTGTAGTCATAAAGGGATGGACATGGTCAGCAACAATACTCAGGTAGGCTGTGGCGTTTAAACAATGTTCAGTTGGTACTAAGGGGCCCAAAGTGTGCCAATAAAATATCCCCTACACCATTACACCACCACCACCAGCCCGAACCGTTGAGACAAAGCAGGATGGATCCATGCTTTCATGTTCTTTAAGCCAAATTCGGACCCTATCATCTGAATGTTGCAGCAGAAATTGAGACTCATCAGACCAGGCAAAGTTTTCCCAATCTTCTGTTGTCCAGTTTTGGTGAGCCTGTGCAAATTGTAGACTCCGTTTCCTGGTCTTAGCTGACAGGAACGGCACCCAGTGTGGCATTTTCGTCCACACAACTGGCGCTCACTGGATATTTTCTCTTTTTCGGACCACTCTCTGTAAACCCTACAGATGGTTGTGCGTGCAAATCCCAGTAGATCTGCGTTTTTTTTTATTCAGACCAGCCCGTCTGGCACCAACAACCATTCCACGTTCAGAATCACTTAAATCCCCTTTCTTCCCCATTCTGTTGCTCGGTTTGAACTTCAGCAAGTCGTCTTCACCAAATCTAGGTGTACCTAATAAAGTGGCCGGTGAGTGCATACAGTATATATATATATATATATATATATATATATTGTATAATATATAATTATATTTTGTATATATAATATATAATTATATATATTAATTAATCACACACACCTTGTAGCACAAATAGCATTATTATTTTATTTATTTACCTATAACAACTAATGAAACTCTCACACGTTCATAGAAAATAGTTCATAAGACATGAACTAGGTTACTTGTTATTTATTTTTATTAGTGTATTTGTAGTAGTTTAACACTATTAAGGAACCAAATGTATTTTTGCTAGTGTACAATATTATCTCAAGTGAAAATGAATGAAAATCTCGTTTTTAAAGTTACATAGCAGAAAAATCATATGGGTTTGGAAAGACAAATGTTTCACTTTGTATACATTAAATTTAATTTAATAATTTATAGTTTTGAAATATAAATGTACTGAACATGCACACAAGAAGGAGTATTCATGAGTTTGTTTGTGTGTTTCTCATGGTACCTGTGGACAGGGTGATGGCACTGAGTTTCACTCTATACAGGTTACTCCGCACTTTCCACTGTTGCATCATGGGATATCCTGTGGCTTCACTGAACTGAGCATCTTCTGTAACACAGACACACATTAATGACCCACTTCTGCAAATGAATTAATATCTACATTTCAGACATTAACATCTTCCCATGAGACACAAAGAGGTCTTTCTCAAGGAGGTGCTTATTGGCCTAAATAAAAACCGGAATCCTCCACTGAGCCCTTTTTTTGGGAAAAATAAGTGTTCTTGACTCCATTGAATGGGCATTGAATAGTGTAAAATAAGTGTTCTTGACTGCATTGAATGGGCATTGAATAGTGTACTTCAAATTTTAAAAGTGTATTTAAAAATGTACTTGTGAATAATATAATATTACTTGAAATAAAATGTAACTTAAGTGTATTTAAAAAAGAGACATTTTAATGACTGATTCTTAACATACTTTAAAAAAAAAAGTGAATTTTTATGTCATTCAAAGTTTAAGATTAATGAAATGGCAATCATCTTTTGTTGTGCTTTAAAGTGTCACAAATGGTATACGATTATCAATAATAGTGCACCTTCATATATTAATGCACTTTTCTCTAGGGTAATTGAGCAAAATTGTTATAAAACTAAGCAAAGTCTTAAGGATATGGCATTGTTGTTTTAAAACCGCGTATGGTCACAGGTCTTAAGTGTAGAACATGTTACCTCTGAATATTTAAGGTAATTCAAATATGGTTAGTTTTATTTTAAAAGCTAATAGTTTGCTCTTAGGCAGGCTTTGTTGATGAATCTGTATTACAAACGTGGTTATTTGTGATTGTAAATTTTTCGTAATCTTTGTATTTATAGTGCAATGCCAGTGTACCTGTTACCAGGAGTGGAGTTATGGGAACACTTTTTTTACTTTGTTATCCTTGATGGATTGTGTATTAACTACTTTTTTGTATATAAAAAAATTAAAGAATGTACACTTATTTTGATGTGTTGACTAACACAATGCAGTGTGTTATTTTACATTACATTTAGGGTAGAGTGGGGGAAAACGCCCCCCTACTGTTTTTCCCAAAATAACCACAAGATTATGTCAAGATTAATTTTGTATTGTAACTATGGACTACGTTGACAAGAGTGATGCAGAAGTTTTCACCACGAAGCTTACACTGGTGATGTACCAGAGAGAAAACTGATTTCACAGTGAATTATCTCATTTTAAGCAGTGAGAAAAAAGTGTTTTAAAGCTTGTTGTTTTGTAGAATATCAGTTATATATGACATGAGAACAGTGGGCCTGTAGATAGGGAGTATGTATTATTGAATAAAAAATATAATTATATTTTCAGAATGACATTTTGTTTTTCTCAAACATTCAGTGGGGTAAAACGCCCCATGGGGCAATGGGCAATTACTGTAGTTATTATGTTCTGAACATCAAATCCTTTGTTTTTCCATTAAATATATTCTAAATAATTGGTTGACTAAAAATTAGGGTTGGGTACCGAAACCCGGTACCAGCATGGCACCAGTACCTATGGAACTGGTATGTACCGAACCAAATCGGAACGCAGATTTCGGTGCCTCGTTTAGGTGCCATGCCTGAGCTATTGAAATATTTGTGCTTTGTTTCTCCGAAACGGACGTAAGAAGCATCATCACCGGCACCACACGTGCAAAATAATTTCCCGACTGAGAAAATGCACATGAACTCAATTCGGAAAGCTCTAATAATACAAGTCCAAGAAATCTTTGTAGTAACCCGAGTGTGTGGTTTTCACATTCTGATTAAAAAGCACAACTCTGAAAATGAGAGCATCCGAGGAGCGCGTGAATGCAGTAATTACACTTGCTCTGACGGCAACAGCAGCTAGCCTTCCATTTACTAGCTAAGCTACTACTACTCCATGGGCTACTAATACATCGATTAGCAATGGATTATAAATATACTTAATTATTATGAAAATACCCGAGATGGCTTGAATAACACAGATAAACTATACATAGTCGTATTTTTGTGTTTATTGTATTTATTTTATCATTCACAACGTTTATATCTTCTGTTTACTTATTCATATCACGGTGGAAAAAGAGTTGGCTAATTCTGTGACTGGATCTGTGAATTTTCTGTGCGAGAGCGCCCTCTAACGTCCAGTATGAATTAAAAACACATCACCCCCCGGTTTCACAGACATAGCTTGAACCTAGTGCTAGACTAAAATTTAACTCTTAGCTGTTTTAACTGAAATAAACTTGCACTGACTGATCCTAAAATATATCAGTGCATTTGTTTTCTCAAGATGCACCCCAGTAATGTTTTTTTTTTTCTGAGCGTGTTTATAAAAAATACTTAAATGTCATAATTTAACTATGATCTAATCCTGGTTTACATTTACATTTAGTCATTTTGCAGATGCTTTTATCCAAAGCGACTTATAATTGGGGAATACAAAAAGCGATTAATCTTGAAGAGGCAACACCAAGTCTCAGGCATTGTTCAAATAAGTACAAGCTAGCAAGGGAAGGAGAGAAAGATAAAGAGAAAGATGAAGATTTAGAAAAAAGTGAATAATACAATTTTTGATAAAGAGAGGTGTAGTCTAGGGTTAATCTAAGCCCTGTCTGGGTGTCTGTGAAACCGGGCCCATGTGTTTCGTGCTAATGGCCAATCCAATTTTTAATTGGTATTTTTTTTATTTATAAGTATCGGTTCAGGCACCGGTACCGTTTTAAAAGTATCGATTTGGTATCGAAAAACCCCAAACGATACCCAACCCTACTAATAATATTTGGACTTTATATTTAAAAATGACCTCAAGTTAGCATCAGGTAGCTAGGTAGCATTAGCTAACATTGTTTTTTCAAATGGGCTATTATCATTTTGTAATTCATAATTATTGATCATATTCAGGTTTTTTTTATTTTAAGATAAAGCTGCCTTTGCTCTGATTTTGCTGTAAAGGTTTAAAGCAAATTGCTTTGTCAGACAGGAGGGCATTTTATTTTCCATAGGTGGGGTAAAACAAATGTATTTTTTGTAAAAGTCTAACAACATGAAAACTCTGGACATTTTTCATACCTGGTCTATAATTTATTTAATTGTCACTAAAACAATGATAACTTTTCTGAACACATTTAACTCTTGTTTCACAGAAAAAAAACTTGAATTGCAACTTCATCATAACAAATTTGTATTCACAAATTCTATAAATTGTATAGTAAATAGTTTAAAAACATGACATCCAAGTTTCATTACAAATTACATTAAAGTATAGTTTATTTTACTGTAAATGCGTGTCAGTATATATTCAGCGAGGACAACAGATGTAATAATGAAATTACATACTGTATATTTACTGTACTTAAGTGAGAAAAATAAAAGTTATACTAAAGTTCAACTAACTGCAGTTAAAATAAATTACTTATAGTTAGAACTGTAGTTCTCAACTTATGTGCAGACCACTTTGGACCAATAGGTAACAAAGCCTTCGGCGCCAAGCCCTGCCTGTTTTCAAAATCAACTTCTGCTTATCCTATTTGTATGGAGTGAGATGACAGCAGCCCCCTCAAAACATCACATCAGCCATATCATGCTTTTTTCTTCTCATGCTGACAGATGCACTAATGGTTTAAATCTCATTTGAACTGCTGCAGCAAAAACTGAGAGCTGTAATCAGTGTTAACAACTCTCCTCTCTCACTCCTGAAAAAAACTACAAGCTGTTATTGAATTAGCCACTTGTCATTGGAGCCCACATTTGTGTGGAGTCCATATTAGAGTGAAAATAAATAAATGAAAAGACAGCTCTGAATTGGAGCTGTGATCAAAAGCAATATGAGGGAGAAATGAACGCTTTCTGCTCTGCTGGTTTCTCTGTTTCTGAGTCATTGACACTGAGGACGGCCGTCCACTGAGCTGATGCTACGATTGCTGTCAGTTCCTCATGTCATGTTCTATTTTAACCCATAAGAACCCAGGCCAATTTCTCCTTATAGGAAAATGATGGGGCATACAAAAAAGACCAAATGGACCACTTATAACATGTTTCCGCAGTTGTTTTTGAAATAAAACCCCTCCTTGTGAAAAATATGTAATGTTGTATGTATATGACATTTGGGCGTTTATGAATCAGAGGTAAAAAAATACATAAATACTGTTCAGTTTCTTGCACAGACTGATCGTTTTAGGTCTTTAGACCTCAATGTATTGTCACGAGCCGCAGGGTTTAATTTGGTTTTGTCGGTGTATGTTTTTTGACTCTCAAAGCCGTGAGTCCCACTGACTGCCATTAAATGACTGACAGACTGCAATGGTTTGAGTTAAAAATCTTTGTTTGTGTTCTATTGAAGAAATAAAGTCACATACATCTTGGATGTCCTTGGGGTAAGCAGCAGATAAAAATAAAAATTTCAATTTTGTGTGAACTATCCCTTTAATGTGACAAATACGTCACGTCGAAATTCCACCTACTTTTAAAAGGTTAATAGCCCGATGTGACATATGTCACCACTTTGTAACTTGTTTGCTATCCATTTGTTCAAGAAATGTATTAAAATCAGGTTAAGAGTAATCTAGGATATGTTATTAAAATATTCGAATTATTACATGGGTTGAAACTTACCTTTAGTAACAAAAACAAGCGTTTCGAAAATTGCTGACACTGCCACATGTGCAAACCAGACAGAACACCATTTTGGAAATATAGCCATGGCAACAAAAATGCACACATTGTCAAATGACTGAACCTGGGTGTTCATTATATGTCACTTAGGGACTTCCTGAATTGAAATTGAGGGATAATGCTTTAAAAAGACCTTTCCAGATAATCACCAGTGTTTGTGGCATGCACGCGTCACCGTGGGTTCTTATGGGTTTTAAAGGGGATTTGTCATGAAAAACAGGCTTTTTTGTTCTTTTGAACCTAACAAAATTGTAAAGTGTGTGAGAGAAGGACAAAATAAACCTTGCCCACGTCTCTCCCACCACTGTCACATCTGTGTTTTTGAGCTCTTTTCCCATTCGGTGCAAATTAGTGGTAAATAAATGATAACAAACCAGAAGCCAGGACTCAAACTGTCTATTTTAGATTCATATAATTAATCACATATATAAGGCTTTCTTGTTTTTAACCATCCATCTTCATAATATCTAGACATACCTGTGCCAACCCTGTATGAATCAGTAGGCCTAATTCAATCACAAGGAGTCACAGACATATTTTGTTAATAATTGCATCTCAAACACTGTTTATAAAAACTAACTAACTTCTAACATTATAAGTGGGCCTAAGGGAATAGACTGTGAAAGTGTAAATAGAACGCCTTTAAAGCAAAAACCCTCAGAGGACAAGCGAAAATGAGATGACAGTTCACTAAAGGCACACCTTAAGGAAAATGTTTTCATTATTTCCGTAGTGTATAATTAAAGGCAGTTTATTTTGTTTAAAAAATCATATGTATGAGAGGTACTAGGGGAGCCTTTTAGTATTGATACAAATACTTAAGTACTGTTTTGCATAATACTTAACTTAATACTTGTTCAAAACAATCACTTCAACTGTGTTTGTACTATTTTCAGTTTATTTTGATAACCTTTTTTTCAAGGGAATCACTTGTTTATTTGAAATATACAGAAACATAATACAATTCTGATAGCTTTGAATAAGATCCCATAATAATATGGCTTTACAGTAGTAACTATAAGTATGATATTTGATTAAATAATATAATTAATATCATACCTTAAAATATGATGGGTTCATTATAAACATAATTACTATCACTAAAGGTGGACACCCAATTTAATACATTATATTAACCATCTGAATCTAACCAGTTTTGATTATGATGTTAATTATTGTCCTTTAAGCACCAACAGCAGGGACAATTCTTAACTCAAATATCACACTTTCATATAGTCTTCAGTTCTTTATTTATTTATTTAAATTAACTTGAACAAAACTGAAAACTGTTTTAACAAATGTTCTAACAAGAACATTGCCTTATCAAATTAGAGCTGAACCCACTTCACATTAAAGTTTAAAATTTCAGTTTCAAATTCAAATGTCAATGTGCATAATCAAATGCTGTTTAGGGAAAGTGCTGCTGAGAGTTTTTGTGCCATCTAGTGGTTTAGAGGAAAATCAAATCAAATGTGACATTTACCCCGGTTGTCCTGTTGAACCATATATGTAAGATTCACCTGAGAGCAGCTGCAGGTTGGGCAGAGGCTCTGACAGAACTCCTCGGCACTGCTCCTCCACCGGCAGAGGAATCACCATTAACCCGTCGGCCAGCTGCGGAAAATCCTTGATGAAGTTATTATCCCTGAAATTCAAATATAAATGAGGATAAAACATCAGATAGATATTAGATAGTTGTGTTGCATTTGAGTTTGATGATACATATTTCTTATTAAAGCATCAAGTTGGCAGGAAATATATACTGTAAAAGAGCTCTTCCAAATTTTTATAGACATGCCTTTTTAAGACACAACTATTCTAGAGAGCATTTTACTGGAGAATAGAAGATTGTCTGTGTGTGTGTGTGCGTGCATGTGAGAAGTGATAAAAAGGAGAAACAGCAGACAAAACTAATTATTGTTGATTCAAATTAAAATGGCAGCTGAGTAAATGTCAGCATTTTGTTATCCTCCTGTAATGGTATTTAAACAATGTCGCTGTGCTTGTCTTATTGTAGTTATATTATACACTCTTTACTCAGCCTGTATAACCGAGAGACGTTTTTAAAAGTGTCTTGTGATTGTGCTGTGATTTCCACGTTCTTGGCAATCTAATGAAGTGTAATTAGTCACCAATTAAAATCCCTCTTCAAACACTTTATCTCTTTAATTGATCTTCCTCAGTATGAAACATCAATAGTAAACAATACTTTCATTAGCTTCAGTCTGTAATAGGCTTTTATTGAATAATTCTCATAACAGATAAAAAAATCACATAGCCACTGTAAAACGCAGAGTTACTGGCCCTCCTGAAAACTGATTGGCCCCCAGTGAGCCCCTAGCATTCTACATTCTTATCACTCACTAATTATTATTTTTTAATTCATTGTCATTTGAAAAATGTACATTTCCCTGATGCTTTAAAAGAGATATTCAGATATTATAATCTATAATATATCTACAATCTTAAACTTTTAATCTTTTAATCTAAAACATTTGCTGAATGTTATAGATTATATAACTCAGGGTTTTAACTTTTTTCAGTGTACAAATGGCATTTCAGTGTAAAATCTTAAGTTTTTGGATCTAAACAAAACACATAAACGTCCCCACAAGGATAGTACATCCAGAAATGTTTTACATTGTAGGGACTGGCCTGCAATAAAAATATATTAAAATAAAAATATGAATAAAAAAATAGTAAATTATGTTTATCTGAAAGTGTAACAATGCAAACATGTTTTCTTTAAAGGGTATATTTAGGGGAGAGACAATATTATTTGGTCAATATAAAAGTAATAGAAGTCTATGGAAACTCTGCATTATTCTCTCTCTCACACACACACACACACACACACACATTTAAATTGTGTTGTGCAGATCAGAAATATTTTTTTTTATTATAAAATTAAATAACATTTTATCAAAATGTCATAATCTTTAAGAAGAAGATCAAACTACATTTTGTATGAAAATAAATAAATAAAATCACCTAAAACGTCAAGTTCCTAAATCTATTAAGAGTCAGGCTGGACTACAGGGACTCAAGACTC
Organism: Gymnocypris eckloni scoliostomus; assembly: GCA_027564155.1. Classification (NCBI taxonomy): domain Eukaryota; kingdom Metazoa; phylum Chordata; class Actinopteri; order Cypriniformes; family Cyprinidae; genus Gymnocypris; species Gymnocypris eckloni. The sequence continues at coordinate 41,354,447 of CM050414.1, read as the reverse complement.
AATCTACTCAAGATCGCTCATAACATTTGATATATTAGTACAATTCTGAGAATGAATGAATGAAGCCCCTATACTGATTTACTGGTACTATTTTAGTATCACTTATTTTCTAATAGTAAAATGCTTAGATGGAAACTCATCAGCTAATCAACCTTCAGGAGCTGATACCGCTTCTGCTAATGGTACTGTCTGTTTTCATTATTGATGTAAAATTACTTACAGATGTTTTCAAAAACCTGTTGCTAATTGTGTGTCATTATGATAATGCAAGGCCATAAATTGCATCTCAATGCATAATTTATTTCATTTTTTTATGCTTCTTCCCAGACATTTCTCAAACCAGAACTGAGGCACCAGTCCAGACTCATAACAAGACTTTCCCCAAGACACAAACAGGCAACAGGAAGAAACAAATTATTATTCTAGGCATAAGGACAATGTATAGCTCGAGGACTCAGTTTTTGTATTTGTGCTTCTGTTGAGAGCCACACAGAATATTTATCAGGGTGGTTATAAAGAATCTGAGGTAGCAAACAACAAATATAGCTTAATTGCTATTTTGCAAGCGAATGGGTTTTTGATATACAATAGCAGTGGGATTCATAATTAAATATTGAAGTTTTTGAAAGAAATGGTACAGACTGAAATCATAAAAGAGGTTAAATAAAGTGAAATGTTCAGTTGATGAAACCAAATATATAAGGAAAATAGAGCAGGTTTCTTTAGACTAAAGATTTGTTTGCTGTTCTTCAGAAACTTTACACTTTCATATATGGCTCACATGTACACCAAAGGTGGCTTGAAATTTAGAAGGACATGTATAATGGCCAGCTTTGTGAACATTATTATTAATGCAATACCAAGATTAAAGGTCATTGCACACTGAGTCTGAAATTATCGTCCAAAAATAAATACGACCCGATGTTGTGTCAATCACGTTTACACACTGCCTCTGAAACTTTTGTCCGTCATTAAAAAACAAATCAGATCAGGTTTGATTTTCTACATTTTCGCATCCATAGTAAGCATTTTGATAGGTAAGGATGACGAATATGAAAAAACAACAATGCATACTCGTTCTGTTCTACCTTTGCATTGTAAAGATGGCTTTTGTTGATATTAATAAAATCTTATTGGTAACCGTATATAGTATTCTATAAACTTATATAGCCTTATATAACCATCTTATACAGCCAGACGCCACTCCCATTTAGGCGGGCTATGGCGGGCAGCATAGCCATAGGCTCGCATGCCGCTGCCGAGCCATTGGTTTGTTTTTTAGTACTGCACAAACCAATGGACGTGCAGTTTCACTGCGTGATTATAAAAAGGCTTCAGTTGAAGTTGAAAAAATTGTCTTCGACGCAGTACGAGTGAAATATCGAAAGGGAACAAAATTGATCAACAGAACTATGGTTTATCTGCAATTAACAACTAATTAACTAAAAATGATATTCAAGTATTTCATGCATAAAGAAATGCATCTATTCAACCTTTTTAGTGCATGAGGATGAGCAAGTTATATCTAGGGACTTTAAGCAACAGCTGCGAATGGAACAGCTACATTGACCTTAAGTAAGCTGTTACACCACCTTTGCCGAGAACATAATAATAATTAAGCAACGTAAACAAGACGGTTTATTTAAATACAAATGATGGATTATGAGGAGGATGTTTAGGCAATAATTACATTGTTCTCTTCACATATTTTTAGTTTCAGTGCTACATGAGGTGCTGTTGCTAACAGCAGACATATCTTTGTACAAATGAAAACAATCGTTAAAATTAGCTTAAATTTAAAACATAATCAACATAGATTGAATGAAAGACTAAAGGTAGAATTGTATACTGATGGAATTAAATTGTATATAACATAAAACGCAACATTTAACTACATAAGCTGTCACGTTCTAGGACTACGGCAAAGCAGCTGTTCTCCTGTAGTAGATGGTTACAGAACGCCACGAAGTAGCAGCTGAAGTCCCAAACGCACAATATGACGTTGGAATGCCGTTACTGTTCCAACAGTGGAGGCTGCATAAAGTCCCTTAATACAGCTTCGCCGTGATGACGACCTTTCAAGTGAGATATAAGATTTGTTGTGTTGAAACTTTACTTCTTTTTTCCTCCTCTCGGAATCCTTGCTGAATATGCGTTGCAAACAGTAGTGATGGGTCGTTCTTGAACAATTTGTTCATTTTGAACGAATCTTTAATGTGACTCTGGAAGAATGAGTCATCTCGGGGAGTGATTTGTTCAGTCGCGCATGCGTACCATCCTATAGGTTCTGTACTGGAATTAATTCACCTGTTTCAAATGTTCAGGTTCTTCCGAGTCGTTCGTTCATCACGTGACTAATGCAGTATGAGCCGGAAAGAGAATTGATTAGTTCATCTGTTGAGTCCTCAGGATTGAGTCGTTCATTCATCACATGACAACCCTCCAACAAAATGGAGAAAGCGACTGAGTCATATTAATTGGTTAAATACGAGCACAAAAATATAGGGTTCGGCAACAAATAAAATAACAGAAAATATATTTTCAACTACCTCTAGAAGTGGTAGAAAGCAGACAAGCACAACATGTTTTAAACTCAGTTTACACCTGCATTTGGCATGGTCCACTTGTGATCAATTCAATTAAAATGCTGTGAAGTTAAAAGCCTCTCAGATTTTCAAAATGCATCTTGAGACTCCTGTGTTTTGTTTCACTCCACTGCACTGGTGCAGTTGTTCTTTAGTTTTTTTGTTTTTTTTATCTGAATCTGACTGAATTTATGGATAAAGTCATAATCCTTATTCCAAGCATGATGTTATTTTCCCAAAGAGTCTCCAGGATGAAATGTGTAAATTTCAGTTTGATCATAAATTATTCCAGCAAACGTGCTGACTTGATTTGGACGACGAAAATGACTGAATTGTTCAACTGAGAGTCCAAGGAATGTGCAAAACCTCAATCAACCCTGTTGAAGAAGAAAAAAATAATAATCCAGCATGTGCTGGTTAGGTATGTTTTGAAGCATGGCTGCTGGGTTGAGCTGGTACTTGGTACCTGGTACTTAAGATGGTACTTAGCTGGTTATGAGCTGGCCCTAAGATGGTCCTAACCAACTAGCTCCTGCTCAGGACCATCTTAAACAAGCTCATAACCAGCCAATGACCAGCTTAAACCAGCTCAAACCAGCAGCCATCCTTCAAAACATACATAATTTTCAACAGGGAATAGAGTTCAGAAGAGTCACTTTTTCCATTATTTTTCTTGACCGTCTAAATGTAGCATAATCATAACAGTTGGCTTTTCAAGCAAACTGCTGCATCTGCTGTCCATCTTTGATATTTTATCATTACAATCAATAGTTCAGGAACCCTTCACACATACAACTAATTAAATACTGATTAATTGTTACTGCAAGTAATAACGTTAAAAAGTATGTTGTATTACAGAAGATGATTTACAATTGTTAATTTTTTCTTAAAAAGCATGAAATTGACTTATTTTTCTGCCTTTGACATTATAGCATATATAATTTCCCCTCGACTCTAGAATAAATTGTCAATTGAGATTTAAGTGAATAAAAAAAGAAAGAAAAACGTTTTTCATTATTTTCTCATGAGTAAAGATATATTTATAGAGTATCACAGCAATGCAAACTGACCAGATGATGTCACACTATTTTTAAGATGACCTGCAACTATATTTGATCTTTTTCACTCTCTGTCTCTCTCCCTCTCTGTCTCATTCTGTTTCTTTCTTTTTTGCCATTCACATTTTTTTTCATTAGAATAGAGTGTAAAACCACAAGAGTCAGCTGGAGTCAATTAGGACACGCATTACTGGAAGAGCAGAGCAGAAACTCAAGGGCAGAACAGAGAGAGAGAGAGAGAGGCCGCAGTATAAAGATTACTCACTCGCTCTCACATAAATCTATTGATTACCGAATTAAATCACCATGAGTCTGACCCGCAGAGAGCCAGTCACCCTAAAGAATGTTCACAAATAAAAGTTGGAGAGTATGGATTTTTCTCCTAAATAAGACTCTGTCCTTGTTGCCAGAGTAGGCCTTGTTATTAATTATTTTGTTCACAATAAGTGGAGCCCGGAGATTCTAATGCTGGTGCAGAGCGACAAAGGTTTAAATGAGCAGGCAAATTCTCTAATCTGCTCACTTTATTTGGACTAAACAATAAATTACAGCTAATTTCAATAACTTATTTATTGTAATTATTTCATTTTAAGTCAATGTATAATGTTATTCAGAAGCAAAAATGTTTGGGTTTTTTCATAAAAAAATATTTTCATAACTTTTTGTTTGTTTGTGATTCATTACTTTCTGTGATGATTCTCATTAGTCGTATTACAGTCAAACAATTAAGACAAACTGGAATTAATCATGTAGGAATATAGTGCAGCGATTTCCTCCTCTTCCGGTGTTCTTCAGTCTGACAAATAGGTTTTAAAATACCTGAGATGCTTGTAAACCTGAGACAACAATACTCGTAAAAATGCTGCATGACGCCATAGAATAACCTTTTTTTGTCTAAATGATTCCATAAAGAATCTTTAATGTTTGATTTCACAAACAGATTTGTGGTGAAAGAATGTTCTTCAGAATATAAAAAAGTAAGAAAGAGAAGGTTCTTTAAAAACCTTTAACTGAATGGTTCTTTGTGGAACCAAAAACTTTTCTTCTGTGGCATCGCTGTGAAGAACCTTTTAAACACCTTTATTTTTAAGTGTGAACAGTCACACAGTACTGAGTATTTCATCTGTTTACACAGAACGGGCTATATATACAGTATCTCACAAAAGTGAGTACACCCCTCACAATTCAGCAAATATTTTCGTATAATTTATCAAGGGACAATACTGCACAAATGAAACTTGGATATATTTTAGAGTAGTCAATGTGCAGCTTGTATAGAAGTACACATTTACTGTCCTCTAAATATAACTCAACATATAACCATTATTGTCCAAATAACTGGCAACAACAATGAGTACACCCTAAGTGATGTCAAAACTGTGTCCAAAGTGTCAATATTTTGTAAGGCCACCATTGTTATCTAGCACTACCTTAATCCCATTTGGCATGGAATTCACCAGAGCTGCACAGGTTGTTGCTGGAATCCTCTTCCACTCCTCCACAGAGGTCCATAATAACATCACGGAGCTGCTAGATGTTAAGACACATGGTGCTTCTCCACCTTCTGCTCGAGGACATGTGCTCAATAGGGTTCAGGTCTGGAAACATACTTGGCCACTCCATCACCTTCACCTTCAGCAGCAAGGCAGTTGTCATCTTGGCGGTGTGTTTGGGGTGATTATGTTGGAAAACGGTTTCTGAAGGGAGGGCATCATCGTCTGCTTCAGAATGTCACAGTACATTAACAATTCAGAAGCAATTAAGTCAATCAAGTTCAGTCAATTAACCGCAGCTCCCCAGTACCAGCAGTAGTCATGCAGCCCAAGACCATGATGCTACCACCACCATGCTTGACTGTAGGCAAGGCACAATTTTCTTGGTACACCTCACCAGGGCATCGCCACACATGCTGGACACCATCTGAGCCAAACAAGTTTACCTTAGACTCATCAGACCACAGGACATGGCTCCAGTAAGTCATGCTCTTGGCCAGATTGTCTTCAGCAAACTGTTTGCAGGCTTTTTTGTGAACCAGCTTCCTTCTGAGATGACGGCCATGCAAACCGGCATGTTGCATTGTATGACATATGGTCTGAGCACTGACAAGCTGACCTTCCACTTCTGCAAACTCTAAAGCAATGCTGGCAGCACTCATGCGTCTGTTTTTTTGAAGCCAGCTTCTGCACAGCACAAGGACTCAACATCTTTGATCGACCCTTGCGAGGCCTGTTCCGAGTGAAACCCATATTGGTTAACCTCTGTATGACCCTGGCCACTGTACTGTAACTCAGTTCCAGACTGTTACCAAACTTCCTATAGCCTAGGTCATCTTTGTGGAGAGCAACAATTCTAATTCTCAAATACTCAGAGAGTTATTTGCCATGAGGTATCACGTTGAACATCCAGTGGTCAGAATGAGAGAATCGTGCACAAAGAACCACATTTTAACTGCTCTAAAACAAGATACACAAATCTGTATGGTCCTGTCAAGCATGATGAATGAACATGTGGCGTTGCATGGTTAAACGATGTATAGCTGTTATCACTTAGGGTGTACTCGTTTTTATTGGCAGCTTTTTTTGGCAATAATGGCTATGTTGAGTTATTTTCAGAGGACAGTACATCTTTACTGCTATACAAGTTGCACATTGACTACTCTAAAATATATACAAGTTTAATTTCTATAGTATTGTCCCTTGAAAAGATATACTAAATTTATTGCCGAAATGTGAGGGGTGTACTCACATTTGTTAGATACTGTGTGTGTATATATATATATATATATATATATATTAGTGGTGGGCCATTATCGGCGTTAACGTGCTGCGTTAACGTGAGACTTTATCGGCGATAAAAAAATATCGCCGTTAATCTATTCTCAAAGTTGGGTTGGGAGCTGGGTCTATTCTCGCAAGCTATGATGACTTTCACCTTGATATTTTAGCGGATGTATACCTGCCGAATTGCACTGTAGGGGAGTGGGCGGGACCGGGAATAGATATCCAACTTTACACACAAAATATACGTTTTATTTAAACTATAAACTGTATATTTTAATTCTGAACTCAACTGTCTCTTTATGCTCTCCTCCTGTTTGCTTTGGTGTGGCTGGTTAAGTGAATAACGCAGTCCGTGATGGACAGATTGTTAACGGCTGGTCTATGTGGTAATACACTCGGGCAGGACATCCAAACGCTCACCTATCATTCATCGACCTCAAATATGGCTTTTCATCTGAAAGATGTATGTAGTAGCAACTTTACATGGCCGCTCAATATGATGTTAACTAGAGAAATGTGCGCTATTGAAGTGTTTGTGTGGAAAGTGGAAGCGCGTTTGCTGCAGGACAGGCTCCGGTGCGCTCACTTGCTCTTAAAATCTCCGTCATTTTTGGTCATACAGATAAAAGTAGCCGAATACATCTTTCGAATCTGTAAAGACTCTACGTTTATTTGTGTGCACTCAGAATAACAACGAAACGTTGCGCTTTTAAGCAAACAGGATGCGCTTTAGGTCTCATGTGAACTTGAGCGAGAAACTTCGAAACTCCGTCTTTGAAAAATATATCTATAGAGAGTGAAATGTCTAAAAAATAAAAATAGAAGACGTGTGTGTTAGCATGGATGATGTCAGCCACCTGTGTGTATGCCTAACGTTACTGTGAAATGACCACATCAAACGTGACGTGCTAACATGGATGCAGCTATGAAGCCGCCGGGTTTGCTTCAGGGAAAATTTATTTTTAAGAAGCTTCCTAATGGAAACTGGAAACAGTTCATCACGACCTCTTATGTAGGCCTACAGTTCAAAATTCATGTTTAACTGAATAAACAGTTAGTAAACACAAGTACATCTTATTGAACATAATTTATTTTCATCACCAATTATCATAGTAGAACAGCTTTCTCAAGCAGTTTGTGATGCATTTTGGAAACAGGAGATGAGCCCCTGGTCTAATGCGCCACCTGGCTTGAGAAACCCGTTCTCAAAGACTTACTTTAGCCATTATTTGGGTAGCACACATATTCTGAATGCCTTGAGAATTCAAATGAGCCATTTTAATCTAGATTAATCTATGCCCACCACTAATATATATATATATATATATATATATATATATATATATAGTGCTCTTACATCTCATCATGAACTCACAGGCGATAACACACGTTTTAACTTCTGATGCTCTTACTAGAAGATTGTCTCATCTTTTTATTTGTTTGCTTTTTAGTCTGACTACTCAGTATAGACTTTAAGATTTATAGAAAAAGGAATTCCACTGCCTTACACCTACTGAATTCCCTGTGTATGGTCTTAAATCCATAAGATAATGCCATATTATAAATAATCACATAAATTAAAATAATTTATATCCTATAAAAATAAATCCTTATCCAGAAATCATAACTAATAATAACATCATGGAAATTCATCAATCACAAGATCTTGATCATACAGTAACAAAACAAAAGACTTTTTTTTTTACTTTGTACCATGGAATGGACATTTGCAAAGTGTTATTTTTGAAAACTGTCTCACTCTCAGACCATCCAAGATGCAATGAGTTTTGGAGAAATTTAACACCACTAGCTCGCCAATGGATCTTTTGCAGTGAATAGGTGCATTTAGAATAAGAGTCCAAACAGTGAAACAAATGGTAAGAAGTAAGAAACAAATCCATGAAGACATTTTTTTTTCACTTCAAACCGCCCCTTCCAGCTAAAATAAATAATCGACAATAATGCTTTCCAGTGAAAAAGTCAGTTCCCTGTAGTCCTCTCACATCAAAGTCCACTCATATTTGTTTAGAGCTGTTTTGGACTGTTTTGGCTTGTATACGGACCTGTACTATGTTTGATCAGTGTTTATTTCTCTCCTGATTCATACGAGATGACTTTTTCACTTTTGTCATTATGGATTCGTTTAGTTGGAAGCAATGGTTTGAAGTTAAAAACATCACAATGATGGATTTGTATCTTACAAACACACCAATTTTGGCTTCACAAAACATTAATGTCATTTTCATTTTTGGGTTACTATTCATTTAAGGAGGAAAAAGTATTACAATAGCTATTTTGAAGTGACACACTGGTGAACAGCAAAGCCCTTTTCTTTGATTTGATTGTCCATCTTGACATTGACAAGCGCTGTTTTTGTCTTTCTTATAACATACACAGTGGTGCATAATGGAGTGCAGCAGAACAGCATCAATAAATCACATTTTGGTAGAGACAATATGGGCAAATTTGATTACTGGGGGGAGATTATTAATGTGGTGCTTTTAGTAATGAGTAAGGTACAATGCTCTGAATGTAAAGAGAAGGGAAATGCAATGGGTTGATCTCACGAAGACATGGTATTTGTACACCAAAAACAAGAAAAATAAGATGTTTTAAACCATTAGGATCTATAATAAATAAATCACCCACATGGTAAAATAACTAAAGTGTCAGTCTTCTGATGCTGTGGAGTGGTAAAATTCTCACAATCAAGTCCGGCAGACAGAGTATTTGTTGATGCAGCAAGGTACAACTCAAACGTAACAGTACAAAAATATATGTGTCTATAATACATGTTATATTCAGGACTCAAGAGTCTTCATTAGAACATCCTTCTCCTGGTTTGCAATACTCCTGGCTGTTGCACAGTTTGGCCCGCAGTGGATTTGCTATTCTAATTGTGAGCTGTCCAGCAGAAATGATATAAGGAAAACAACTGTCTAAAAGTCTGAGTGTCCTGGAAGAAACATGCAGCTTTGCAACCTGCCAGAAACCTGCCAATTCTAATCTAATAAACAGAAAACTCTATTCTGCAAATTACAAACTTGGAGTATTTATATATTTACATATATACTGCAATTCATATTCATATTTATACTTCCATACATATTCAGCTTATGCTCATTCCTTAAATCAAGAAAATGTGTATCTATTTATTTTTACAATTATCAGTATACATACAGTATAAGGACTGCGGGGCAAAACACATGCCTGTTATAACAGTGAAATATGTGCAATTTTAAAAACAATATTTGTTATTCACATTTTTTTTTTTTTTTTTTTTACAAACAAAAAAGCTAAACAAAACTAAAAAACTATGCTTCGTTGCTTTGTGTGTTAGTGACCAGAATGAGCAGAAGAATGAGTTGGTGTCCATACAGACAGTATATGAGTCTTTATGAGTCTTAATAAATTCACAAGAATGTAAGTTTGCCATCAAAACACGGCTCTTCCTTGAAGAATCCACTTTTCCCTGTACATTTAGTCAGCTGATTAATTAACATTGATATCTTCTGATGGAAGATAACTTTTTTTTTTTTTTTTTGTCATTTAGCAGACACTTTTATCCAAAGCGACTTACAAATAAGAAAAAGTAACTAAAACTATAAGTTAAAACTCTATAAATAATATATATACACATTTAAGAAAATTGAGAAATTAAATAAAATGACAAATGCATACAACAACATTTAAAAACTAAACATTTAAATGAAAACAAAAAATAAAGCTAAAAACAATTCAAAATATTAAAACAACAAAAGGTATGAGTATAAAATGATTCTAACAAGACACTAAGCCAAACACCCATATATTGCATTTCCATGAATCTATTCAAGAAATCAATATATGTCACTGAAGATTCTTACAAACATTCTGTACTAATTTGTCACATTCTCTGATGGTGTCCATGCTCATCTACCACTAGAGGGATGACTTTATCTGCACAAACCAACCACCAGTCACCACCACCAGTGTTTTCAGACTTTTTTCTCAGAGTTTCTAACCATCTTCTGGATCAGAATATGGCTGTTTTTCAATCAAGATAAATAGTTGTTATTGAAATGACAAATGTGTGCTTGTTCAATATTAAAAACTAACATTAGGCTTTATGGCAATCTTCAAACACACATATACTGCATTGTGCAATAAAATGCAATGATGTGTAGAGATTGTCATAAGCATGACATTTCATATCTGGACAATTGCAGGTGCCATCATTTGTTCTGAGCCGGCTGCTCGATTGACACTTCATTCACTTCAAGAGACTCGGATGACTTCAATACAAACTTTACATACAATTCGAGACCAACAATAAGAATAAAAGAAAACTTACAGTAAGTGAAATGCAAACTTAACTTTTCATCGTACAGATATATTTTATAGTAGTTTAGTTGTATAAACAAACTTAGTAACTTTTTACCGTTTCTTTTTATACTGTTGTTTGTCCACCTGGTTCATGCAATTCCATTCATTCACAAACAAAAAAGTTTTGTGTACCTAATGTAATTCCTGTACTGACCTGTAGACAATGAACTGATATTCCTAATTGTGGTTGTTTTTCCGCATACAATCCAGTGTAACTCACTCCTCCACTAAATAATGACACATTTATGAATCTGCCCACCATGCCTGCTCGCCTCCTGCTTACACATGATTAGAAAAATAGTGAGAAAATATCTGAAAAATTGAGACAAATGAATCACCCCTGCTTCTGAAGCATTCTCTGGCTATATTCACATTCTAATACTGCGCTACAACAGGAATCACTCTTGTATTTTGAGCTGCAGTGGGAGTTACTCAATACAAAAGCGATACATAAAGAAACACTCTTTAGTTCGTTTTTGTATAGAAAGTGATACATTCATTCTCTCAGTCTATAAAAAATTACATCCCACTTAATTTTAGAAACTATCAAAAAGACTGTTCAATAGGATGCATAGCTGTAATGTAAGGAACCAGTGTAGTTCTAAAAGTGTTACTGGCAAAGTTAAGGTCATGGGTTTCAAGGTTCAAGGTTATTTATTATTTGTCACATACACAATTATACAGGGTATAATAAGTATTTGGTATAATAAGGGTTTTATTGAATCCCAGGCAATGCATGAATTGATAAAAGATTTAGCATCCGTCAAATGTGTAAATGCATTCATATATTATATAGTGTACATTTCAGACGAATGCATTCTGTGCTGGAGCTGTCATATCATTGGGTTTGTGTATGAGTGAATGCATGGACAGCTAGTAACTGGAAAATTGCTGGTTTGAGTCTCTGTTGCGCTTGAAGACATTGCTCGTTCCTCACATGCAGAGACCAAATAGTCGCTTATGTGCACCCCTCACAATCTGACTGGTGCTGAAAAAACAATGTCCTTTTATCGCTTTGACAGCCAATTAATGGCAGGGACATTGAGACACGAAATACGTACCAATAACTACATATTACTGCAGTTTCCAAAAGAAACAAACACTAGAGGAAGTAAAACTCCGACATCTTTTACTCCTTTTCACACAAGACACTAGAGGCAGTAAAACTCCGACACATTTTACTCATTTTCACACAAATTTACAGAGTTTGGATTAATAAGGCATAATTTCCACACACTAACTTGAAGAATATCATTTTACGACTTCAAAACAATATTAAAAAGCTGGGAGATTTGAAAACTGATGCTTTTGAATGTTAGCATGGCACATATCCAGCCTCGTATATATGGGTTTTCATAGACGGTAAGTTTGTTCGGTAGCTCAAGGAGTACGGAGACGTAGGAGGCGAGGAGCTCCGGTTCGAATCCCGTGTAATCACGGTTAAACAAAGCAATTCACATCTGCATATAAGGAAGTTGAAATGACACGGTTGCATCAACAAATACGTTTTTATATCAGCTTTGCAATTTGTTAACACTGTCGGGTATGTTTAGGGTTGTGTTTGGTGTAGGTCATATTTCCAACACGATAGAGCATTCATTTTTAGCGACGGTCCCCAGATATTTGAATTCTGAACCGCTGTAATATGTTTCTGTAGCAACGTAATAAAACACAGCAATATGTACCTATATCTACGTAAAATAAAAACATGCCAGTGTTCACGTATTTAACCTGTGTTTTAGCGCCGCTCAGTGGACATTTCTCTTTGAAACTGCGGCAAAAGGAGCAGTGAGGTACGTAAAACGGTGTCGCATAGAAAGTGCACAGAGGTATGTATTTTTATGAGACCTTTTATATAGTTTGGAAATCATCCACTCAATGTTTAACCTCGTGTTGCTCCAGGAGGATTGTCACTGTAACTATACTGTAAGTTGCTTTACAAAACAGTGATGGATGGTGGTGTGGCAGCTTAATCTTGGGGAATTGTTCCTGAAATATGCACACTTGTCTCTAGGATAAAAGGGTCAAAAACGACTGTTTGTTACATGGATGGGTGAATGGTAACCCAGGCTCAATAAAAAAATAAACAATAAACATGCCTTCACACGGAATTTTGCAATTCACTGCAGTTTTCATCGCAACTATAAGGCATTAACCCCCCCGATAATACATTCAAACCTGTATGCTATTTTCCCATTCCAAGTTAATTTGGATGAAAAAAAAAAAGTTTTTTATTAAACAGTAATAGCATATTATATTGTATCTGATCCGCAACTTATCATTGATAATAAGTGATTGTGAAAATAATTACAATATTTGAATATTACCATGGTATTAACCACTGCATTTACTTATTTTTTACTTATTAAAAAGGAGCAATTCTTTGAAATAAATAATACATGAACCACACACACTCAAACAATAGTGTATTATTTTATGAAATGTGAGAACATATAGTCATCATAATTAATGCAATTTAAGTATTTTATAACTCATCATTGCTCAAAAACAGTCCGAATTTACGAAACATACATATTTATCTACACAAACAATCTATCTCTCTCTCTCTCTCTCTCTCTCTCTCTCTCTCTCTCTCGAGTGCATGCTGGGGAGTGAGTGGGCGGAGTTGGATGTGTGTGGAGTGAGAGCGTTTGCTTGTGAGTTGAGTAAGTTTTCTATCTTTTCTATCCTTTTATTAGTTTTGTGTAGAGCTGTTGGTGATTATCTTAGAGTTTTTGTTATAGTTAAGGAAAGTAAGGCGCTGTCGATCAGCGTGTGCTGATTGAAATGGCAGCGCCTGGAAGTGTGACGCTTGATCAGCTAAGCGGCGGCATGGCATTAAAGTTGTCACCGCGGAACGCTGTTCTGTGGAAGATTGTAGTTTAGCTGTTGCGCAAGTTGTTGGTCATAGAAGTGTTTTGTCAGCATCAAGAATGAACAGTGCAATTGTTTTGTTCTTAGATGATGTGAACAAAGTTAATGAGATCGTTGCGAGTGGAATTGTCATAAATGAGGCTTTTACAGCGGTAATGCCTTTGTTGCAACCAGCGAAAAAGATCTTAGTGTCAAATGTTCCACCATATATCAAAGATGAAGTGATTGAAAGAGAACTGGCAAGGCATGGGAAAGTGGTATCGAAGATTAAAAAGATTGCTTTAAACTGTAAATCTGTGCAACTTAAGCATGTTGTTACTTTCCGAAGACAAGTGTATATGATTCTAAATAACGGACAGGAGTTGAATCTTGCACTAAAGTTTAGGATTGACGACTTTGATTATGTTATTTATGTAACATCAGAAACAATGAAATGTTTTAAATGTGGTCAGGAAGGACATCATGTTCGTACTTGTCCAGAGAATGAAGAACGTGAAACAATTCATAATAATGATGGAGAGGGACAAGAAGAAAATAATGTGAGTGAAAATCAACAAGAAAAGGACAGGGATAGAAATGAGAATAAAAGGTGTGAGGATGGTGAAAAAAGTGAACAAGGAGTTAATTATGAGGAAAGTGTGAATAATGGCAATGAGGAAAAACGAGTACATGACACAACTGAAAAAGAAAACGATGTTGTTGGTAGTCTTGTGGAAGTAGAATCATCTAGAGATATTGATATGATGGATGATGATAGTCTTTTTAAAACACCAACACTGAAAAGAAAAACTTCTGGGAAGGGAGGCGGAAAAAAAGCAAGGAAAGAACAGGTTCAGGAAAAACAGATGAAAGAGAAGATGGATCATGGAGTTATATCTGACCTTAGTAATTCTGATGAATCATTGGCGGAGAGTGATAGTGAATCTGTGAGCTCAGTTGATTCAGTTTCTCTTAGGAGATCTGAAAGGAATGCCTATACCCTTGAAAAGATTAAAGCTTTTCTGCAAAGTACAAAAGGAATGAAGGGAGTTCAAGTGGAAGATTTCTTTCCTGATCGGGAATTGTTTATAGAGTCAGCAAGAGTGTCAATGAAAGAAAAGGAGTTTGGGGTCTTACAGAACAAGAAATATACAGGCTGAAGAAAATTGTTCAGAAGTTGAGATCAACCATGTTGAATGATGAAAAAGCAATGTCTTAATCTTTCTTTTTTCTTTGTTAATTCTTTGTTTCTGCTATGCTCAGTCTCTTTTTTTATTCATTTATTCATGAGTAATTTAAGGCTGGGCAGTTTGAACATAAATGGTGCAAGGGATCACAGGAAAAGAGCAATGTTATTTGATTTGATAAAGAAAAAAAATATTGATGTCATGTTTGTTCAGGAGACCCATACTGATGTGCAGAATGAAAATGCATGGAAAATGGAGTGGGAAGGAGAGGTGATTATGAGTCATAAGACTAATATTAGTGGAGGTGTAGCCATTTTATTAAGGAAAAATATAATTCCAGTTTCTGTTGAAGTGGAAAATGTAGTTGAGGGACAGTTGTTGAAAGTAAGGGTTAAGTTTGAAAAATGTATTGTGGTATTTATAAATATTTATACACCAGTTCTGGGAGGTGAAAGAGTTTTATTTTTAAATAAAGTTAGAGATGCAGTAGAAAATTGTAAACCTGAGGAGTATCTGTTTATCGGGGGTGATTTTAACTGTACAGAAAACGATAGCATTGATAGGAATCATAAAGAACCTCATATGGAGTCACAACGTGCTTTGCGACAAATTATAAAAGAACACGATTTGTATGATATTTGGAGAGTGTTGAATAAAACACAGAGGCAGTATACATGGACACAAGTGAGAGAATATCATGTAACAATGGCTAGACTAGACAGGTGGTATTGTTTTAAACATCATTTTAATACTATTAAGTGTTGTGCAATTTCACCTGTATGTTTTTCTGATCATTGTTTGGTCTGCTGTAATGTTTTTATTAATAATGTTAAGCCAAGAAGTGCTTATTGGCACTTTAATGCTGGTCTATTGCAGGATAATTCTTTTTGTGAGATGTTTAATTTTTTTTGGAAAAATTTTAAGAATACAAAGTCATCTTTTGATTCTCTGCAGCAATGGTGGGATAATGGAAAAATACAGATACAGCAACTGTGCCGTATGTATACTCTCAATACTTCTAGAAACATTTCCCGATCGTTGGAAGATCTAGAGAGAGAAATATTAGAAATACAAAATTCCTTGGAATCCGTAAGGGACCGAGAACGTATTAAGGTTCTCAAAAATAAAAAGAAAGTTTTAGATGATTTGTTGGGTATTAGGGCACAGGGTGCTCTGGTACGATCAAGGTTTCAAAGTGCAGCACAAATGGATGGTCCAACCAAGTTTTTCTTTGGACTTGAAAAGAAAAATGGTCTAAATAAAATTATGCATTCTTTGCTATTAGAATCTGGCACAGAAATTACAGAGCCTAAGGAAATTAGGAAAAGAGCAGTGACTTTTTATTCAGAGCTGTATACGAGTGAATACACAGAGGTGAAAGAGATAGCCAGTTGCTTTTATGAGGGTCTACCTAAGGTTCCAGAAGGAGCAAATACTGAACTGGAAAAACCTTTTACGAAAGGTGAATTATATGACGCCCTAAAGAGTATGGAGTCTGGGAAAGCTCCGGGGATCGATGGTATCCCTGTCGAGTTTTATAAGTCACTCTGGGCTGTGTTAGGTGATGATCTGCTAGAAATGCTCAATGACAGCTTGACCAGAGGGTTGCTGCCTATGAGCTGCAGAAGAGCAGTAATCACCCTTTTACCGAAGAAAGGTGACCTCAGAAATATAAAGAACTGGCGACCTGTGTCACTCCTATGCTCTGATTTTAAGATTTTATCTAAAGCCCTAGCGATTAGATTAAAAGAGGCGATTGGTTGGGTCATCCATGTGGACCAGACATACTGTGTACCCAATAGATCTATTTTTGATAATATTTATTTAATTAGAGACATTTTAGATATCTCTAGATCATTGGGTTTAAACGTTGGTCTCATTTCCTTGGACCAAGAAAAAGCTTTTGACCGGGTTGAGCATAACTACCTCTGGCAGATGCTAAGAGAGTTTGGTTTCAGTCCGAGTTTTATTAAAATTATTGGGGTGTTGTATAGGAACATTGAGAGTGTACTTAAAATTAATGGTGGCCTGAGTGCTCCTTTTAAGATCACAAGGCATAAGGCAAGGATGTGCTTTGTCAGGCATGTTGTATGCTTTAGCAATTGAACCATTGTTAGTAAGAATAAGAGCGAAGATTGATGGCTGGAGTATACCACAATGTGATCTAAAAATTAAGTTGTCGGCTTATGCTGATGATGTTATTGTTTTTGTGAATAATCAAGAAGAGGTAGATATTTTAAGAAAAACAATTGATGACTTTGGTAAACTGTCTTCAGCTAAGGTAAACTGGACTAAAAGTGAAGCTATTGTATGTGGAAAGTGGGAAGGTAAATGTCTTCCTAATTTACCTGCTGGACTTGAATGGAAGAAAAATGGTTTTAAATATTTAGGTGTATACCTTGGGCATGATTCAATATTGCAAAAAAACTGGGAGGGTGTTTTAGAAAAAACAAAAGGACGACTGGAAAAATGGAAATGGCTGTGGTCCAAATTGTCATTTAGAGGACGTATTATAGTCATCAATAATTTGGTGGCTTCAACATTCTGGCATCGCTTGGCATGTACTGAGCCACCAAGTGGACTACTTGCAAAACTACAAGCTCTCATTGTGGATTTTTTTTGGACTAAGTTTCACTGGGTGCCGCAGAGTGTACTTTATCTCCCTAAGGAGGAAGGGGGACAAGGACTAGTACATCTGGCCAGCAGAGGAGCTACTTTTCGTCTACAATTTATTCAAAGACTTTTAACTGGACCAGAAGATCTTGTTTGGAGGAATGTTGCTAACTTTATTTTGAGTCAAGTTGGAGGCCTGGGACTGGACTCTGCTTTGTTTTTAATGGACTCTAGCAAAATTCAGCTGAATGGACTGACTCCATTCTATAAAGGGGTCTTTAGAATATGGAGCTTATTCAAGAAAAGAAGAGGGGGTTTTGGTATGTCTTTATATTGGTTATTAGAAGAACCGACTGTGTTTGGAGCTAGATTCGATGTTTCAAGTGAAGTTGCATGGGGTTTTGAAAATGCAATGTGCAGAGCAAGAAAAGTTAAATTGTGTCACATAATATCTGCTGGGGTCCTGAGTTAAATAACTCACAAGGGTTGCTTCTTGCATTGGAGTTAGATCAACGAGATTAGCAGGGAAATTACTGGATCTTTTAAAACAGAAGCTTACGGTAGAAGAAAAGTCTCTCCTTATAAACTATGTTGAAGGAAAGGTGGTTCCAGATAACAAGGATCCTTTTCCAGAAGTTTATATTATTCCTGATTTTAAAGGTGCAAATGGGGAATTGTTGAAGAGCGTAGAGGAACTAACGATTAATGAGGCTAACAGTAAAAAATTGTACAGAAGTTGTGTTAAAATTTTAAACTCAAAAGTTTTAAACGGAAGAGTTGATACTGTTTGGAGAGATAAATTAGGTTTGGATCAGAGTATAAAACCTGTGTGGAGAGTTTTTTATAAACCTCCTTTGGAAAAAAAGGTGGGGGATCTCCAATGGAGAATTTTACACGGTGCAGTTGCTGTTAATTCTTTTGTGCATGTTATCAATCCAACTGTTTGTAATCTGTGTCCTTTTTGTGAAACAAAATAAACAATTTTTCTTTGTTTTATGGAGTGTACAAGATTGTGCTATTTATTTGATTTTCTTACATTGTTTTTTGGTAAGTTAGATAAAATTTTTACTGTTCAGAGTTTTATTCTTGGATTTCGATATGCGGCGAAAAACAGGATAAAATGTCAACTTTTAAATTTCATTGTGGGAGAAGCAAAAATGGCAGCATATATAAGCAGGAGGAATAAAATTGAAGGGTCAGAAGGTTGTGAAGTTGTATCTATTTTGAAAAATCGGATAAAAGCAAGAGTGTGGGTTGATTTTAAGTTCTATAAGATGATGAAAGACTTAATTTTCTTTTCGGTTCAGTGGTGTCACAATGATGCAATTTGCTCTGTTGTAGATGAACTCTTACTTTTTTCTTGTTTATTACAATGATTGATGTTAATGTACATTTTGTTTGAGTTATAATTGTATTAGAAGTGTAAAAGTTGTGAAATAAATGTTTGGTTAAAATTCAAAATTCTCTCTCTCTCTCTCTCTCTCTCTCTCTATATATATATATATATATATATATATATATATAAAGGGCTGGGGAGTAACGAAAAACATGTAACGGCATTATGTATTTAAAATACAAAAACACGAGTAACTGTATTTCGTTATGATTACATTTTAAATAGGTGGTAATCAAATTACAGTTACATCCGAAAAGTATTTTAGATTACCTAATTAAACTAATACAAGTTCACTGATAATGTTGCAAAATGTATCTTTTACAGATGTGTAAATATGTTTATTTTGGCAGTCTTAAAGCATTTGCAAAGTTTTGTTCCCTTAACTTAAAGGAGCTAAAAAATGTTTTTCTGTAAATGTGTTTTTTATCTCACATTTGCACTCACTGGACATTTGACTTTGGAAATGTTGGTGTAATAAAATGCGATGCAATATCATTTTGTAGAACTGCCGCCAGAGGCATGTTTTTCCAATGAGCCTGGGTCGGTGTATAGATGGTATAAGAATGACCAACAGTGTGACTGTGAAAAGCATCTACAAATGACAAAAATTGTCTACATTGCATATAATAAAGTGTACTAATAAATAGTTATACATGGTGTCATAATAGACACATTTCATATTTTACATAACATTTAATCTCTTTATTGTGGAACAAAAATTGAATAATCAATCCTACAGTTGAACTGAGATTTTTCCATTAGCAGCTGTCACAGTCTGTGCAGCTTCTGTTTTATAACATTATCTCACGATGAGTCCATGTGTGAAGTTCTGTGAATGTTTCTCACATGCAGAGACCAAATAGTCGCATACGTGCACCACTCACAGTCTGACTGGTGCTGAAGAAACAACATGTCCTTTTATCGTTTTGACAGCCAATTACTGGCAGGGACATATCAAGTTGGTCTGCCATATTGTCAGAGACAAGTCGTGAACGAAGTGTTTGAGCTCATCTGAGAGCCTCAGGCTGCTGCACAGAACAGATGGGCTTCCCCCTCAAGGCGTGTCAATTTTTTAAAAGAACAGTGTGGAGATTTTATTGGCTTTATTCACTATTACTTTATAGGGCTATATTTTTTCAACTTGAGAAGCCAGTATGTATCGCTTCTCGGTGGCACATTGTGCGAAAATATTAATTGTTCTTTATTAAAAGTCACGTTGTTAATTTGAGAGTTAAATTAGAATGTAACATTTTCAGTAGCCAACATTCCCCTTAACAAAGAAATCATATTAATGCAGTCAAATATAAATTATTTGAAATTATTAGTTCACCACTTGACTATGTCAGGATTGGACCCATTTTGTCATGTTTTTCAATTCCTGTTTTGCCTTATTTGGTCACCTTCCTGTCCTTGTTTAGTTTGATAATTAGTTGATTCCCTGCACCTGTCTGTCCCTTGTTATCATGAGTTTATAAGCCCCTTTCTGTTCAGTTAATATCTGTCGGGTCTACTTGTTTCTATGTGTGTTTGCTCATCTCCTATTGCGGATTATCGCCTGTGTTTTCTTGATTAAAGACTGTTAAACGTGTCCTTGTGTCTTCCTGCAACAGCATAATGTGACAGACAAGTTTTCTGGTCCGAGTTTTCAGTTTTTCTTCAAAGTGAAGCTAACAAAATAAAATAAAATAATTTATTTATTGTTTTGCCAGTCTTTAAAGGGTTAGTTCACCCAAAAATGAAAATTATATCAATAATTACACCCTCATGCATTCCAAACCTGTAAGACCTTTGTTCATCTTCGGAACACAAATTAAGATATTTTTGATGAAATCTGAGAGCTGTCAGACCCTGCATAGACAGCAATACAACTGCAATGTTCCCAGTCCGAGAAATTAATATTAATATATAAATTTAACAAATTAATATATTTTTGATGAAATCTGAGAGCTCTCAGGCCCTGCATAGACAGCAATACAACTGAAATGTTACCAGTCCCAGAAACGTAGCAAGGACATCGGTAAAACAGTCCATGGTCAGTGGCTCAACTTCACTTTTGCGAAGCAACAATAATATTTTAATGCGTAAAGAATCAGCGTTGTTTACGTTCCCGGAAAAAACATGCATGTTGAATGTAAACAATGCTGATTATGTAGATTATGTTCTGGGGAAAGTACACACATGCATCCTGGTAGTCTTCAAAATGGCGGAAGACGTAACTTGGGGTGAAGAATTGTTGAATAAATTATGTTATTTTTATTTTCTTTGAGCACAAAAAGTATTCTCGTAGTGTTGGAGAATTTAAGTTGAGCCACTGATGTTACATGGACTGTTTTATGTCTTTGCTACGTTTCTGGGACTGGGAACATTGAAGTTGCGTTGCTGTCTATGCAGGGTCTGAGAGCTCTCAGATTTCATAAAAATATCTTAATTTGTATCCCGAAGATGAATGAAGGTCTTGAGGGTGAGTAATTAGTGACAGCATTTTCATTTTGGGGTAAAATATCCCTTTAAAACACAAAATATCTGCTTGTTATTTTGCTCCTGTAGCATTTGTCTCATTCAGCCCTTGAGAGTACTTCTTCAGGCTTAAAGTAAGTCCTTAAAACATAAATTTATGAGGATGAGCATGTGAGTAATAATCTTGATAGTTTTAATATCTATTGTTTAAATGCATATGTAATGAGAGAGTGCTGGCAACATTGATAAAGCAGCAATGTCACCCTGGAGCACAACTAAGCAGCCAGGCACTGCAGACTCAACACTTTATCATCTTCATAAAGAAAAGAAGAAAAAATAAACTGCACTAAATGACAAATTATAGAGTTATTAGTTACATTGGAGGCGCGAGCAGTAATTTATATGCCGCTCACACAAAAGCACTCTGTTTATAGAGTGTGGAAGCTTTGAATCTGCTGTTTATCGAGCCATAATGGAATGGGAATATAAACAGATTATATGCTGATTATGCACTGGGCTTTAATGGCTGGGATTTGTTTTAAAATCTCTATAGTGGCTTCTCAAATGAAAACACACACTGAGAAACATTCCATGACTGACTGCTGTTCAGTCAGTTTGACAGGGACTGGTAACCGTACACGAGATGAATTTATGAATTGAATTCATTCTCAATTACAGATTGAGAAAAAGGCAGAACAGTGCAGGGTTTTTTTTAGGGTGAGTTTCCACATACAAAGAAACAGCAAGCAATACTTTGAATTAAATAAGACATTTTGAAGTAGACCGATGTAAATAGTATTTTCTTGCACAACGTATCAAATACACTTAATTTTAAGGTGTCATTGTTACAATGTAATTATACATTTAAGTACTGAGTAATATGAATTAACTACATGTATTTACTATATGGTTGGGATTGGGATTGGGATTAGGGTTTGTTTTAAGGTTTCTTGCCTGTAATTATGCATAATTGTAACGTGTTCTAGCCAATAAAATATTTAAGCCAAGTCACATTTATTTGTATAGTGTTTTCTCAATACACATTGTTTCAAATAAGCTTTACAGTGATCTGCACACACAAAACCCCTGTGGGGAATTTATTTTCATAGTTTAAATTTAGAACATGTAGAACAGTGTCTTTAAGGTTTATACATTATTCACTTTCCAGACCACATCTAAAGCAACTTGGGCATTGTGTGCAGGCATGAAGCCAAATGCATGAACTATCACCCTCACATTCATGTCTACAGTACCTTGTATGTCTAGCAGCTAGTGTTTAAAATGCTTGTATTATATCTGAGTTCAAAACTGATCAATAAACATTATGCTACTCAGAAATACTATGGAGAAGATTGTGTAATAAAAGCATACTGGGTGACTTTTTTCTGTCTCAGCTTCACAGACATAGAAAATGTCAACATAATAATTAGCATTAGATAGATTTGGTTGAAGTTAAGTGGCCTGCACTTATTTCCCAAAATCAATTTGAAGATTATAGTCAATAAAATAATATTGAGAGTTACTGAATATAACAATGATTCAATAACTAAAAAAAGACTGCAGACTATGGGGAAATTACAAATGTAATCTAATTTGCTTATTATAAACCATTTCCCCCATAAATGTACAGGTTTCAGAATTATTTAGGTTTAGTTTTATTCATTGATGCGAACACTAATTATTTATTTTTTATTTATTGATTGATTGATTGTTTATTTTGATGTTGTAGTATTTGTGTAGATTCAGAATTGTTGTCAATTATCACAGTTTATTTTCACTTGTACAAATTGTATTCCAAATTTTCAGTTTTTATTACACTCTGCATTTCTTAGCAGCACTAAAAGCTGAAGTGAGACTATTGAAATAACTGGACAATTTTGGTTTTACATTAAATGCAAATAATTTAATATTTATTCAACAACGTTCACTGAAGTGTTAAACATCGACTATATTTAACTGTAAAATCAAAGCTCTAGTTTAAAACATATAATGCAATACAATGATGTTTGAAATATAAACAAATAAATGTTCCTCAAAAGCCTCTCATCTGAAACATCTGATACACATTTTTTTTCCTAAAAATGTATGTATGGATCAAGTAAACATAAGTTTCTTCAGCCAAGCAAGTGTTCATCTATCTTGAACTATTTAAATAATATAAAAGTATTTTTTATGTTTATTTTATAAATCAGTAAAGATTTTAAAACAAAACCCTATCATCTTTATTTTACCTCTCCTCGCTTCTCTCATTTTTTCTCTCCTCTCCTGACTGCCTCTGTCTCCTCCTTCCTCTTCATCTGACCAATCATTCACGGATGGAGGGCAGTGCAGCGGGACAGCGGCCGCTCGCTCCTCACACCAGCATGTGTCAGCCGGCCTATAAAACATTACAGTGCCGCGCCGCGTGCAGCACTCCGGCTCTTTAGCTTGTAAACACGTTATTAAATAATGAGTCGTGAGTTAACAAGGATATAAAGCACTGACGGCCTGACATGTTCCTGTCACTGTCGCTCTGCCTGTTTAGTTACATGAAACATTTTTGACTTTGTCTCACCAAAAGGGGTCACTGCTTAGTCGATTTTTGAGGTTCTACGGCCTCAGCAGAGACCCAACCACTCACAATAAAAGCTTTTGGACAGGTATATTGTAAGAAATTAGATGTTATGAGAAGAGAAGACCTGGAAGTTACGCAACCTGGAACTTCAAATGAATGTGTATATAAAGCTGCTTGGGTGAAGTGGCTCTGAACACTAACCCCATGTCACACGGCATTCAGAAGGCATCAAAACACGAGTTTTCTAGGTCGGGCAGCCTAATGCACACGCTGCTCAAGTGGTTGGATGTCTGTGTGTTTGTACTGCTTGATCAGTAAGAATGAGTGAGATGTATGGGTGAAATATGGCCCCAGGGTTTTTTTCTTTCTGCTTTTAAGATGCTGTTTTAATGCAAAGTCAATATGAATCTGTGAATAAATGAATCAAATATTGTGTGTTATATTAGCAGGCAGATATGTTATAATAGAATAAGGACATCTGTATATGCTATTTCATAATTACTTATACCATGTTTAAAATATGAAAAAGTGTGCTTCTGAATGTACTGAGAAGCATTTATGGTAAACTAAAATACACTTGTGTCATTTCTATTGAATCTTTTTTGTCATGAATTTAAATATATTTGTAATTATACATTTGTAATAATGAAGTTGTAGTTTAGTGCATCTACTGTATAATATAATTTGCTACATATATTTTTTTATATTTATTTAGAATAGAAGTACAGTAACAAATGCACATTCAAGTGCACTTATTTTTCCACAAGGGTAATTAGTGTTTTTAATGAAAATAAAACAATTAAGTGTTACCATTTTGGCATGTGCTATAGCTATACAATGCAATGCATCTGTTATTAACAAAACAGCAGTTAATTAAGAAATATCTATTAAGTTTTTGAAATGTTTCAAACAAAATCAGGTTAAATCCGTTTTTAGTGAACACACAATCATTGGTACCTACAGAAGGACTCCTCTGCACTCCTGCCCTATGACGGTTCATTTACATAGCATTCTCATTAGCTTTTCAGTCACATATTGATTTAGAGCTTCCTCGAGGCTCAGGCATTTTCTATTATTTTGCCTGGCTACCGACAGTCTATATTACTGTCTCAGAACTGTTGGTGATACAAATTCTGCACATATAGGCTTTTGAATAAAGGGATATAGTTTACCCAAAAATGACAATTATTGCATTAATTACTCACACTCATGTTGCTACAAACCTGTAAGTTCATCTTTGGAACACAAATTAAGATATTTTTTATGAAAATTATGGTTAATCCACTGATGTCACAACTGCTGCTGTTAACTGAAATACAATAGGTGTCATTGATACAACATATTCCACTATATGTAGACACTGTTTACCCAGCTCATCAGGCACGTGCACAGGTAGGGCTTAACCTGTGCAGAGAACATGCCCTTTTTCCCTTACACTCCGAAGTGTAAATCCTTTGTTTTTTTGTGTTTTTTTTATCAATGCTATTGGTCCCCTATTGACCCTTTTGTTTGTCTGCCTGTTTTACAATTTTTTTGCCAGTGAGATATATTAAAAGAGTTTGTGACTAAATCTTGTTGGATCCACTCAAACTGAAGTTCCACAGAAGCTGAACAAAGTCCTTCAAGGGTAAATAAAGATTGTTGTTAATGCCTTTTTTTCCTGAACTGAAGTCTTATTTAATCATCAGTGAAACTGCACATTATGTTGTGCAGGTGTAGAAAATCGAACCAATGGGTCGGCAGCGAGCTGCACCAACCTATGGCGACGAATAGCAAATTCCAGAAACGGTATCTGGCTATAAGCGGCCTCAGATTTTTACTCCTTCAGCCGAGACTTCGCTTTACACTGATCCGAAGCCTACTGGCTGACACGCCCGCAGTAACCCAGCGACTTCGATCTGCTCGGCTGATCCGCCTTCAACGCCGAGCATCGCAGCAGTTCCGGTCCGTTCGCTGCCGCTATCCGGCGATCATATCACGTAGCTAAAAGAGCAAATCGGCGTTTAATGCCGTTACTGCGGCTCTTGCAGGTCTCTGACCGATGACGGTCACAGCGAGTGTTTCCTGCCTGGGAAATCCCATGCGGATGCCGCGCGCTGGTTCTGATTGTTCTCACTGCGGAGCATCAGTCTTCTGGCACGCCGCACGCTTTTTCAGTGGCGATCCCGCCGCGTCCCCTCCGTTTTTCCTCCCAGGGACCTGTGAGGAAAACAGCGGGCAGAGATTCTCAGCGCCCGGTTGAGAGCGAGCTCATGCCGGCTCAGATCCCACTCGCTAACAGAGAGATTTCTCCGTCTTTTTTCAACCTGACCAGCGCCCCTCTGCAAGCGTGGCGATCTGGTCCGTTGGGAAGTGGCGATGAGCTGGCCGATGACAGCATGTCACTGGTAGCTTCAGATGCTGAGGAGCTGTGCTCAGTGACTGACCCCGCCCCTCAGGGTTTGCCCGCGCCCAGCGCCAAAGCCAGGATGGATGCCATTTCCGTGTCTCTCGAAAGCGGTTGAAGAGCTGGGTTTGGAGTGGTCTCCACCAGAGGAGCCCTCGCAGCCGTCTAGATGAGTGGTTTCGCCGGGCGCTGTCAGGCCCCTCAACAACGACCTTGCCGTTTTCCTGAAGTTCACGACGAGCTCACGAGATCTTGGCACCCCTTACTTGCCCGCCTATTTTCCGCTTCATCTGCCTATGACAGCGCTGAAGAAAAAGGATATGAGAGGATGCCTCAACTGGATGAGTCAGTGGCTGCACATCTCTGCCCACCCACTGCCATCGGCTGAAGGCGAAAGCCAGTCACCCGTCCAAGCCATGCAGGACCACTTCAGCACTCGCTGGACGCTCCCACGCCAGCTGGACAGGCGGGGCGCGCCCATGGCGGTTCTTCAGGTCTATCAGGCCAAGCTCCTCTCTGCCGTAGATGAGTCTGAGTGAGCCTGATCCTGCGACTCTCAGGAGCTGAGAAGCGACGGACCTAGCTGCGAGCCACCAAGACTACCGCCCAAGCCATAGGGAAGGTCTATGGCCAGCCTGGTAGTGCTCGAGCGCACCTGTGGCTTACGCTGACGGAGATCAAGGACACGGACAGGGTCTCCTCCTTGATGCTCAATTTCCCCAGCGGCCTCTTTGGACCTGCGGTGAAAGGATTCGCTGAGCGCTCACAGAAGCACAGAAGGCGTCACAGGCTGCGACACTTCCTGCCCAAGCGCTCCAGCCCAGCAGCTGCTCAGAGTCGCCCCAGGACTGCGCCGACTCAGCAGCCCGCGAAACCTGCACCTGCCGCCCCTCAGCCTGCTAGAACTAGCTCGAGGCGTTCACGCTCAGCCAGACGCCACCCCTCCGAGCACCAGGGCCCCGACTCAAGATAGCGTTGGACCCTGCGCCTGCGCCCTCTGATCTGCAGGACAGGAAGAGGAGAGGTTGAGTCCCGCCACGGCCGGACCGCCCACCAAAAGGTCTCATGAGAAACCTCTTGGCACCCGTTCTTTTCCGGGTGCAGAGGAATTGTGTCTGTTGCTACAGGGTCCGTATGCGACCATGCAACTGTCTGCTGTGATAGCGGAAAAATAAAACACAAACATTCTCAAAAGAGAGCAATTTTCCTCTTCCGTCCTCATGAGTGCCCTGCCTGTGCAGCCGGCCACTGAGTTTATCCAACCCCTTGCCACGCGGGCCGAGGCCTGGCAGGCCATCCCATGTCAGAGTGGGTTATTGGGATAATAAAACGAGGTTATTCACTCCAGCTCAAGACCCCGGCTTCAGCGGTGTGGTCTCCACCTCGGTGCAGGGCGAGAACGCGCTTGCACTCAGAGGTGATGACATGACATCACTACTGGACATGATAAATTATTGATCCATGTCTTGACACACAACAGACATTAGTAATGTGTCAAGAAGAACACTGGGTTATGCTGTATAGCACGTCCTGATTTTGCTGAGTTAGATGTGTTCCTGGGTCAGCATATATTGTTGACCCTGGAACAACATTTTAATCCAAAAAATGTATCTTGACCATTTCCCTACACCTAAACCTAACCTTAACCATGAGTAATCCCTAAAATCAGAGGAAATAATAGATGAATGTCAGTGATGTACAAGCAAAAAACACTGATTATAAGCCTAAACTTCACAAAAATTATAAACTTGTTCTTCAAATCTGATTGGTTAATAACAATGTTGTTCCTGGGTCAACAAAGATGTTGACCCAGGAACATGCCGCACTTGGTAAAATCAGGTTCTGCATGCTGTATATGGATTATCAGAACATGACAACAGAAGTTCCCTATCTGTCGGTCACTATGAGTTATGTCGTGTTCATAGTACATAACGTCTCCGTTCCCTCCTGGCAACTTTACTTTTAAAAAGAAAAGTTCCAAATTGGGGCTTTTCGCAGTGATGCCATATAAGAGCCATTTTTGGCTCCGTAAACAACCTTATAGTGAACATTTTTTTAAATAACATGAATGGTATATTATTTTGTTGAATCCATCTGTTGAATCCATTACTTTAACTTTGTTTTGTTATTAAAATGAAGAGGTCTATATTTCACCATCTTTTTTAAAATTAAATTATGTAATTTGCAATACTTCATGGGATTGTTTTTTTTTTTTTCATTAAAATTTGTTATGTTGCTCTATGATTCAGCTCTGTCCCTATGGGAAAAATCTATGAAAAAAAACATTCTGGAACAATGCCGCTGAAAAAGTTGACACTGATGCACTCCATAAATAGATAGTAACACTTTAGATTGGGAAACACTATTCACTATTGATTAGATACTAATTAGCATACATATTACTAACATATTGGTTGTTTACTACTTATAAAGCACATTTTAATGCATGACCATATTCTAGATCCCTTAACCCAAACCAAAACACACTTCAACAACAACCTTACTTACAATAAATAAGCAGCAAATTAAGACTTTACTGAGGGAAAACTTGTTATTAATAGTGAATGTATTCCTTAATCTAATGTTACCAAAAAGCTTTATTTTCCAGAATGTAAATATATTTTACCATAATAGTCTTTCTTTCTTTCTTTCTTTTTATTTTTTATTATTTATTCATAATGTATATTGTTGATAATATTTAGGCTACTATAAAATAAACTCAATTTTCCACAGCTCTAGAAAGAACAGGATTAGTCTGTATGTGTATTCGAATGCAGTCTTTCTCTTTCATAATATTATTGCCATCCCTCTCAAAAAAAAAAAAAAAAAAAACTACTACAACACGTCATCTCTGATGGATGGTCTTCATCTTTCCTGCCCCACACTGATTGTCTTTTAAAGGAAACGCTGTGCTCGTGTGGGTCAGGAGGAGTCTCTGAGCCTCTTTTCTCAGATTGGTATGTCAATATCTATTAGTTTCTGTGGCGGCACTGACTGTGGCCATCCTGATGCAGATCTCCGAGGAACTTGAAGAGAAAGGCATGCTGGGAAAGAAGTGCACTGGCTGTCAGAGCATCTCCCCATGAAGGCCAGTCTCAGATGCTTCACCAACATGCACACGCACATAAAAGCATTTAAAGGAGAAGTTCACACAAAAAAGTCCCTCAAAACTATGCTTTTCTGTGGAACACACTATGAGAGACTTTTAATAATGTTCCCACAGCTCTTTTATACACCATTGCATTGTCTTTTGCATACAGTGAAAGCATACAGTAAGCAAAGACTCAACGAGGACAAAATGGGAAAAAAGTACACTTACTTTTAAAAAGAGAAATATCATACTTTATAAGATAAACACGTGTGAACTGATGCATATTCCCATCCACGTGACACCATGTTAAAGCCGTCAAAGCTACAAGACATTAAGGAAATATGAGATGCAGACTAGAAATGCCATTTGTGCCATACATTTACTTTTATTGCTAAAAATCATCCAATATCCGTGTTATGTTAACTATCAAAATATCCATAAAAATAAAACTGTTTAAAATAGTTATCAGATAAATATTTTGATAGTTGATTACATTCTTTAACACTAGCCAAATTGTATTTTAATGGTTTTAAACAATTCAAATCAAATTAAATGCATGCAGTTTGCCTGCTAAGGTGAATATCTTTTAACTATTTTTAGTGAAACAGATATTAGCCTTTACAGCCTATATTTATTGCAGTGTAAATGCAATTGTCTGACTCGACACATCACTGAAAAAGTATTTTAAAATGGAAATGTGCAAATCTTATAGTTTTCTTCAAGTTGCGGTTGTATTGAACCTATTCAAACTGGACAATGAATGGACAGTCCGAACACCAAATCCAGCAGAGTCTGCCATAATATAGAAGTAAGATCGTATCATTGATCATGTTCTTGCTACAAAAAATTTTCAAATTTTTAAGAGTGTTACCAAGGAAAGTCACTTTTGATATTAAGTCAAACAAAACAACCCTTTCCCTAATTTGCCAAAAGCAAACATCATTAGAAATCATATTCTATTCTCCACAAATAAAAAATTGCCTGATTGTTGTTTGTTATATCATTACTGGCACCGTGCCTATTGACTAATTTCCACAAACTGTTTCCATGGATGTGTATGGCCAAAGCTGCATAAATATCATTAATATGAGGCACAATGTTTGATGAACATTATCATCATGAGCAAAATGTGATTGAAAGCATCTGTAGCCCTTCAGGCCACATCAGTTCTGAGTCACATCGCCATTCTGTTGGGTGTGTAGTTAGTAAAGGGGCTGCATCTACATATCAAAGCATCTACTAAACCCCTCAAGAGAACAGGGAAAAAAAGTGTAATGAGGGTCAAACAAAGGCCTGAGATTTTGACAGACATGCATACTACAACAACAAAACAACAAATGGAGAAAATGTAGTTCATCATTATTGAAAGCAAGAACAAACTTGAAAACGGAGAACATGAAATACTCTGAGGCACTTATAGAGTATAGAGTAAAAATAAAAAGCCTTTAATTACTAAGCCAATAAAACAGTTAAAAGTGTAGACGCGTTTCAGCTACACAGCTACACAGCCTTCAGGAGGCTTCTATAAACTTGAAAACTGAGCATACATGTGTTTATATAGGAGAGAGAGGGAGAGAGCCAGTATGTGTTTTCTGTACAGAATAAAACATAATTTTGTGTCAAAAACATGGAAATTATTTGTCGTTCTTATTCTATTGTTTACTATATTTATTTGCTTGGTCATTGTCATTGTGGATTTTAGTTATTTTGCTGTTGTAGCTGAGGACCTTTGAAATAACTGAAATAATTTGTCAAAGTGATTTGTAATACATTCAAGTCTTTAGCTGTGCATTTCTATATGCGTGTGTGTGTGTACTTGTATATGCTACATTTTGAGGACCCCACAAGGATAGTAAAACCTGAAATGATTGACATTGTGGGGAATGGCCTGCGGTTCCCACGAGGGAAAATAAAGTGTATATATATATATATATTAAATGAAGTTCATCTGAAAGTGTAACAATGCAAACTGGTTATCTGTATTCTGCCTTATTCTACCACAGAAAATCAAATCAAACTAATACAATTATTATTATTATTATTGTTGTTGTTTTATCATGTGACAGAAATTAACTTCCATTTACAGAGTTATAAGAACCTCCAGACAAAAGTAGATGATCAGAGATTATGATCAGAATATTATGATTGTTAGTATAAGGCCAGTGCTATTATTTGTGCACAACAGCCATGCTGTCTTTCCTAAGAAAGAGTTTGTCGTTATTTTCAGTCAGTGAAATGGTTTTGCAGGGTTTGACAGTGGCGGTGTAGTTCTGGGATTGGTGCTGACACACAACACTGATGGGTTAATAAAGATGGAGTGTTTTACGTTCATCAGAAGAACTGCTGTGCCACAACACGCAATCTAACATGAGTGAGTTTGACAGCTGCAAATAGACACAAAAGCAGTCGTGTAGGCTGTAAATTTATTTAATTTCTCTTTGTAACATGAGTTTTTCTGAGAAATGTGTTTGCTGAACAAAATTACTCTCACTTTAGACCAAAAATATACTGCAAATCATAGCTGGTGTGTCTTGAAATTATCACAGCATTCTGCTATAGAGTGCAAGCATTACTATAGCTATAGTACTTTTGGTTTTGTTGTAGTTGAGCATCAAAAGTAGTTTTCCATTCATTTTCTCCATAGGGATTCCAAATATTTATTCACTAAAGAGCTCAAATTACCAAACCATCAAGCTCCAAGAGGAATCAAAGAATGACAAACTTTTATTTTAAGCAAATAAATGTTTGAAGGTCAAAACAACAACAACAAAACTATATATATAATCAGTTATCTGAGGGAAAAATGTGCACCATAAAGCATTGTGTATGATACAATCAAATTAGATGTTAGGGTACAATGTAAACATGTATTTGAAAGTGGCTCTAATATCAATACAGAGATAATTTGAGTAAATTAATTGGCTCAAAGTAATTAAGTAATCTCTGGTGGAGACCATTGTGGTAATGAATAAAAAAAAGTGGCTGGTAATAGTTGTAAGTTGCTTCATATGCAAAAATAAATGCGATTTGAAAATAGTTTACCAATGGAATCATGTTTGACGTCAAGTGCACACTTACATTTAACAACATATACTAAACTCTGAGCTCTCTGTAATTTTGAAAAGGGTAATATGTAACTGCACAAAGTCTTATTTCTGAAAATGCACTTCTAGAGCCATATTGTTGCACTCAAAATACAAAAATAATTTATGGAACACTTTTCCCAAACAACCCAAAAACAAAGCACGCGCCACAAAAACTCACCTGAAGGTCATCTGAAAAACTTGTCCCAGGATCACCTGTTGAGTTTTGTTATTGTACCCGCGGAGCATCTCGCTGAAGAGTGTGTCGTTGAAGCGTGAGTCTTGTTTTGGACACTTTGGCCCTGCACAGTTATCAGCCAGAAGAAGACAGGAGCGGCCGTCAGCGGCAAGCTTGTATTCCTGCACACACCTGATCACACACACACGCACACACACACAAACACACACACACACATGTTGGTGTTTATGGTTAACGGGGTCCTGCACAATGAAAAAACATGAGAATTGTTAAAAATAGAGTTATCTGTTTTTGCAATCTCACAGAAGTGAGTACACCCTGAACATTTTTGTAAATATTTAAATATATATTTTCATGTGACAACACTGAAGAAATGTGATTTACTGTTTTCTACAAAAAAATTTGTAATTCATGGGGTAAAGAACATTCTGTGAAAATGTAACCTTTATATCTTTAATATTGACTGAGTAGGGTCATGTCAAAGATTTAAATTATAGTGAAATTATTGATTTAAATCAAATTTTGATGCCTGGATTTCACAGAGGGTCACATACGCACGCACGCACGCACGCACGCACGCACGCACACACACACACACACATCATAGGTTTCATATATGTTTTTACTTCATATGATACTTATTTCATATATGGAAATTTAATATATGTGCATATATTACATGGGAAAGTAATAATGTACCCACTCTCTGGATGGACGTATGTGCTCTTTATGTCCTTGCATTCATATTTGCATGCGTGTTTTCTCTCACCCGCAGAACATGAGCACATTGCTGGACATTGGGTTATCAGGAAGAGGAACCAGCTGCTGAAGACACAGCTGCTCACAGCCTCCGTTGAAGCCGTCCGTACAGTCAGTTCCCAGAGAGTAATCATAGCAGCCTGAACCATCCTTCATGGGCCTCAGTCCTTCTGGGCACTGTGAATGATTTGGGATGAGAGAGATGGACACAGAAATCAACATCTGCATGCTGGGCTTGACTTTCTGTTGCCAGGTAACCATCAAAACATTTCAGACCACATGTACTGTACTGTGTTACCAGTGTCCAGTTATTATGTGATGAACAAAGCAGCTTCTCAGGAAGGAAAGGGTGTTAATGAGGGTTGCCAAGACAGCGCCATAGAAACTGACCGACCCACATATTCAGAAACAAGACAAAGTCAAGCTCGACTGTTATATTTTCTTGCTTGTGCAAAAGTAGTACAATGTGGGTGCTTGTCACGGTGTTGTCTTGTGGTTGCTAGGGTATTCTATGCTGTCAAATTACATGACCAAGTCAATAGTCTCATTGCCCATGTACACACTGCAGCTCAATTCACTTGTCAGTTCACCTTTTAGTGCTTGATGCTGTTCTGTACACACAGTTCAGGATTGGCCACCGCATTCTACAACCGAACTGACTCACGAAAAATTCAGGTAGTGACAACCACTTTTACAAAAATGATATGCTGTGTATACAGAGCCGAGCTTAAGAAGACTTGTGTCTTTTTTGTAGTGTCAGCACAAGAAATCACAGGGTACATTTTGACTCAGTGTTGCCAGATCTTCCTTAAACAATGCACATAATATAAAATCCAAATGTGTTATTATGGAAATTAGGCAAATATTGTGGCCTGCATCTGTCTACATTATCAACTCCACAGCCTGGATCACTATATGAACCGAGGCCCAACAAAAACACACAATATACTTAATAAAAAGTGGTGCTTACAGTAGGCGGATATGGCAATCGCTCTCTTTACAAACATAAACAAAACACGATAGATCTGTTGATGGTGGTTTAGTTAAAAATGTCATAACGAGTCTTTGGTTGTTGTATTATCACGTTGATAAATAAGAACAAGCCTATAATAAACTCAAATCCAGATGTGTTATCTTGGAAATATTCCACATACTAAAATATCTCTACCTGCATCTGGCTACATTATTATCTCCATAAACTGGATAGCTCAACATGCCCAAAGACACTTGATAAACCACTTATAATATGTGGACATGGCAGCCCTTCAAGTGTGCGCTCTGTGAAGATGCTTTTTTTAAAAACATAAACAAAACACATTGGCTCTGTCAGCAGTGGTTTAGTTAACATCGCAGAACATAATGAGGCTTTGGTCAGTGTAACATTACATTGATCAAAAATTACAGGCAGAAGCGTGAGACGGCAGAAAGTTCCATACACACAAAAAACAATAATTTAGAAGATTCATTCCCATAGAAATTTGGTTGTCGCTCGTGAAACTTAACAATGTGTTCATGGCCATTGATGTAGCTCAGGTCTCTGCTTCAGTGTAAGTCTTTGGGATTGTTGTGCTCTGTTTGCGATTTTTGTGCTCAATTTATGAGATTAATACTAAGTATTTACTAAAATCTCACTTTAAACCACCATTGAGTGTTTAAATAACTTTGATTTCGATCTAATGTGGATTTCAATCCTAAAATGTAGCAGAATTATGTTATTTGTAGCATTTTAGAATAAGCTGTCTATACCTGCTTAGCATTTATCATGTAAACATCCTTTATTGTTATAAAAATCATCCAAAACACATGAATATCACATACAAATCACATGCTGTCAAAATCGTGTGTTTATTACCTTCACGTTTCATGTGTAGAAATGTTTCTCTGGGTTTGTTTGTGTACAAAACAGAATACAGGAGTGCAATGGAAGTTTGTCATCGGAAGCGAAGCGGGTTATGAACGTGTAATAAGAGTAACATATGAACAGAGATTGATTTTCATTGCAGTGATCGCAGAAGTGAAAATACACTGAGACAGATTGATTGGTTGATTGATTTGAATAATGTTTGCATGAATGCTGTATGGAAACTGGTTTAATTAAACAAATGCATACACAAATAAGGTAATTGCAACTTTTTATCTTACAATTCTGATGTTTTTTCCTCACAATTTGTTATATGGCGAGTTTATATAATAGTTTTTATATTATATTAAGACTTTTTTTTTTTTTCTCAGAATTGCCAGATATAAACCTTATTAACCCGTTTAATCCCCATTTTTTTCCCAGACATGGAAATATCCAAATGATGTGTTATAAGTAACCCTTTGAAATAATCAATAATTATTTTTGTAATTTGTTTTGTAAAAGTGTGTGAAAAATTGTGTTTTATGTTCGGTCACAATTGTGACCGGTGGGATAATGTGTGTACTGAAATAACATATTTCTGCAGTCATACAAATTGTTATATATCTTAGCTTTTTTACAGTCACTATTGTGCCCGATTAGATTAAATGGTTTAAGTCAGAATTGCAAGATATAAACTCACAACTGGTCAAAATTTGTTTTCTTTTTTTTTTTTCTTTTTTTTTTCATTTAATTTATTTTTTATACGATTCTATTTATTTATTTATTAATTCATTTATGTATTCATGTTCATTTCATTTTCTGTGGCACAAACAATATTACATAGCTCTGCAATTCGGCTCTCCAGTCAAGTCATGTTACTTTTCTTTATATATAACATTATATGATATATTGCTTTGTAACAAATGGATTTAAAGTATTAAACATTAACCAAATCATTGTCAGTGTTGCTTTCAGTTAGAATTCCAAATTAAATGTCTACTGTAAAGCAGCTCTTCAGTGTTTTCATGTTTTTACTCATGTCTCACCTTACTGAACAGAATAAATGCATTTGAGAATATTTCCACATCAAATAAGGCAGTTTTATTACTTATAGTATTATGTACCTGCCACAGATCAATGGTAGATCGAAGGTGTATACCAGCAGTTTATCTAGAAACTTCACTTTGGTTATCTGTTTCAAACAAACCTTGTTTAGCCTTGATCATCACACCAGTTCGGTCTTCGATTTCACTTGAAGTGCATCAGGGCCTTAAAGGACAGCAAGTTGTAGATGACTGTGAATCTGTGTGGTGCACGCGCTTCCTCTAAGGCAGTCACAAGCTTAACTCTATTTCTTTTTAAGCAGTTTATGTTTGATCTAAATCTTGATGTGTTTACTCTTTGCTCGAGGGCTCCCTGATCTATTATGCTGAAGAATCTTTGCCGAGAGAGTGGTTTGTGTTAAAGGAGTTAAAGGATGCTGATGCAGATAGATAGCCAATGAAAGAGATACTGATATAAGTTGAGAGTCAACATCAGCACTCGACAAACTTCACATGCATTACATATGTATCACATGTATATCCCGTGGGAGCTGGGAATGTGTGCAAAGATAACATATGAGGCGTCCATCTGCTAATGATGAGATAATGCAGACGTGACGCTTTGAGCAAAGCATTTATGACCACACAGTTTTCATATGAATATATGGATGTGTGTAGCAAACACGCAGATGATCTTATCAACAACCGAAATGAAAATTGTAGTCTGGCGGCGTTGCCATCATTTTTTATTATCTTGAAGTGCTACATGAGAGGATGAAAGGTGTCTGAAGTGTTGCTCAGCTGACAGGATGGTGTATGTCATGAATAAATAAAAATAATAAAATATTATTATTATTAGTAGTAGTCAATATTCTTTACATTACTGTATTACTTCACAGTAATTCACAGTAAGTAGTTTTCAAAACATTGACTATTTGAATGTGAAAACATATTAAGTTATTTCAAACTTCTTAAATATTGATTGACTGACTGGTTGTTTGATTGATTGATTGATTGATTGATTGATTGATTGATTGATTGATTGATTGATTGATTGATTGATTGATTGATTGATTGATTGGCATATGAACACTTTCAAATGCAGGATGAAAAAATCATTGCATACTTTCTTTCATGCAGTTCTTGAACAGTGTGTTTGCTAGTCTGAGCTGAAAATGAATCCAGACATGATATGTTTATCAAATTATAAATATCTGTATTTATATATTTTTTTTAAATGTCCATATGGCAGAGCCACTTTTAGTTCATATGTGATTTCATTGAGCACACAGTGTCAGTCCCAGAGAGCCACTAGAGACTGGGAACCTCAAGACTAAAGGCCTTAGATTGGATTAATTCAAAGAAAGCAACAACAACATCAAGCAAGAAATAAAAGAGCAGTGCTTCAAAGCACATCAGAAAAATACTCAGGACTTTAATTTTTTCATTATTTTTAAGGGTGGGTGAGCAGGGATTTTTGCAGTGTTATGTTGCTTTAGTTATTTAATGGCATATTGGAAGTGGGTCAGCAGGGTGAGCGCACTGGATCATATAACACACATATGATCATATAGATTGAGATACTCTTCATACTGACCTGAGAAAGGATCAGAGTCACAGGACAGCATCAGTCCCATGTCTGTAATATAATATTCATCAGAGTGTTGTCTATGTATGCGTCAGGCTTTCACTCATGCATGGATCTCTAACATTATCCCACAAACACAGGGTAAAAAAAAAAAAAAGAAATCTGAGTTCAAAGCAGCAAACTCATGACATTTCAGTTCAAAGCCTGCTGTCATTCTGGTTATAATGTATAATATAATATAATGTTTTGTAACAACTACATACATAACTGTTTCCAGCTATATGTGACAAATTAATTAAAAAGTTGATAAATCGAAATAAAATAAATACAAAATAAATTAATACAAATGTTTTCCTTTGGAGGCAAAGTACTTGCGTCTGATGATTTGGTTTTATTCTTTAACAATATAAAGTGGATGACTTGCTTGAGGTTAAAAGAGCTATTAATCACAATAAGCTACAAAAAAGATATTGGGAAAAATGTCTTATGTGTTGTGTAAAAGTATCTGTCTATTATTATTATAAAGCTGTTGATGGTGTCTGTGTTGTTAATATTAAATCAAACAATAGCATAAATGTGGGAATCACTCACGGCTCTTGACTGAACAATTTGTGTAGCTACAAAAATACTCTGTTTATTTGTAATAAATATATACACAAACACTTTTTTCCATTTTTTTTGTTGTCCCAGATTTACTCCATATGTTGCACAATAGCCCAGAATGAGATTATCTACTACTAACTTAACTACTAATATTAGCCATTTATTATAAGTAGTAATTAAGAACATATTAATGCCTTATTCTAAATGACCTTATTCTACATCTCTAATCCTACACAATACCTAAACTTAACAACTACCTTACTAACTATTAATAAGCAGCAAATTAGGAATTTATTGAGGGAACAGTTGTAGTTAATAGTGAATAAGTGTTACCGCAATTTTACTAATTAAGTTACAAAAATTATATAAATCATTTCAGTGAAGTGACTTGCTACATTAAGCTCTTTTGGTCCCCCCAATAGTTTCACTGATTTCTCATAATAAATAGACTTGTTTTACAAAACTTTAGGAATATTCCCATAAATGTGTCATATATCACTGAAAATGTGAGAATCTTAGTCGCAGTTATATTTTCAAAGATTTTTCTTTACAATATGTAGAATGATTTTATATAGAAAACAAACAGTATTTAAATGTATTTTTTTTTACATTTAAATACTGTATCCTGAATTTTTAACACCATGAATGTATAGCACCATAAAACGTGTTGTTATATTTGTGATAAAAAAAAAACAATAGTTAAATACTTCTAATAAAATAAATAGTAAAAGGGCATAAAATAAACAAATAGTTTACCATTCTGAAATATAGTACTTGCACACTGTAGGGCCTCGTCGAGATAGAAGACGCACAAAATGATTGAGAAACAGCACATTTTTAAGGAACCCCCCCCCCCCATCATTTGCGAGTCATAAATGGCAACCAACTCCAATAATGGCGCTGCTCCGTCTGGAGGACCCCTATGCTAATCTCTGTAAAATACACAGGAAGGGAGAGATTTATAGAGCCACATCCTTGAGCGAGCTAATAACTGACCTTTGCTCCCAGATCCACTTAGAAACAGAACTTCAATGTTGTTCCTGACTGGCTTACCATAAATAACGGGAGAGTAAAGCAACAGTACAAAAGAACGGTGCATCTGGAAAATGTTAAAGTGACAGACACTCCCGGGATCCCCTAATCGCTTAACGCCTAAATTTATGATATAATCAACAACGGGGGATATATGTTGATGCAGACGCTCAACAGATCTCCATGGAAAGGACATTCCCATGACCTCAGGACACCTCTCGTTTCTCTGTCGCATTCCAGAAAAAAAGGCTCTCTCTCCCATTCTTGTGCAGGCAGGGAACGAGCAGACTGTTGTGGACTTTATGCTAAAAGACAGTTAATGGTTCCTGCTACTATTGTAGCAACATACTCAAGAGACTATAAATATATTAAGGTTGTATTTTATGTCTTGTATAAGCTTGCTGTGTAGTGGAACCTATGGTATTTTTATTAACCTATGACGTATTACTGTTCCATGTAAAGTTATAACTAGTATTTAGTTTCATACAAATGGTCGTGATAAATGCAACAATTTGGTGTGAACTATATGTCGATTCCCAGCATCGCATGAATAATGAATACTTTTATAAGTTATTAGAGGTATTTCTTTCATGGAAAGAAGCCGTGTGGGGCAGGGCTCCGCCCCACATGAACAAGCTGATTGGGACAGCCGCTAGTGGGTGGACCCAAATCGAGCCAAAAAAAACAAACGTTTTTTTGCTTAGGGCTTTTTCTTCTCACTCGCTACTCGCTGATTTGCTGGAAGCTTCAGCTTCGTCTTCACTGGTCATGCTGGTGCTTGCAAAGACTTTGGCTTCGGCTCACTGATTGCGCTTCGAAGCGCCCATGACCGTAACATCTGGTCGATAATATAACAACACTACAATTACTTAGTCAAACTCCTGAAGAAACCTTGAAAGCCTGAAACTACGTGGAAGGAACACAGAGAAGAAATTCAAGCGTCGCCTCTCTCTCAAAGAACCAGGCAACTGCCAATTGCAGGAGGGGTTCCCTCAGTGACATCACGCAACGAGCCAATCAGCCGCCGGGATTCCCTCAGCCATCTGAAGGAAAGATCTGCGGCCAACTCAACTGTAAGCAAGTAGACCAAACAAATCTCCATTCTTAGTGAACTGATGAATTGATCTGTATTCAGAAAAGATGGCAAAGTCTCTGCTGTGATCTTCCTCTAGTTAAAGTTACGAGATAGCAAAAGAGTGCTAGCCTTAAACTTTCTTCTAACTGCAAAACTGCTTATGCATGTGCGTATGTGTTTGTGTGTGCGTATATTTATGTGTGTATATGTGTTTTTATTAAGTTTAGTCCATGTATTGTAGAAAAACAGTTAGCAAATAAACCTTGTTTCATTTATAAAGAATGGTGTCTTGTGCTGTGTGATTTTCAAGTTTTAAACTATTTTCAATCGATTGCATTACCTAGCTCAACTTTGATAAAGTAGGCTACTAATTTAGTTTGTCTTATCGTTGGCCACGAAGCAAGATATACAAAATTGTTAAATATATACTGATGTTAATGGTTGCTGGACGAGTCGTTAATAAAGTATAAATCATAAGTTAAAGATTAATATCACTTTAATCAAAGCAATATTGAATCTTTAATAAATGATTTCCCAAAGCTGAAATAATAGCTTCTAGATTTATTACAACACAGACACATGTGGTTTCACAGAGCAACAGAAACAGAGAAAGTCTGCTGGAAACAGAACTCAAGGAGGTGTAAAGAACAAAGACAGCACATGAACTCACTGAAACACTACATTCTTCATTCACAGAGCGCCATCAATACAGTGATTAAGAGAACCTATAAAAAAGTCTAAAGAATTACAGCACTTTCCTAAAGAGAAATGTAAAACGATCAATGGTCGCTTGTAAAAGAAACGCGGACGTGATCTCCATCAGGACAGACAACAGAGATGAGAGAAATGAGGGAGCACAGAAACCTCCATGGCCCAATCTGCCACCTCTGTGTTTACTCTCATTAGTCAATCTAATCACCTCCAGGTTTTTAATCAGACACTGTGCAATTAAGCGGCTGCCTTCATCTTAATGAATGCGTGTACCTCATTATTAAGCGTCAGAATTACACGCGTGACCTAATAAAGCTGTTTTGGAGTGATGCTTGACCTGTGGTTCAATGGCGGCTGGAGCTTTTTAAGAGTTGCACAGACATCAAATGATGCAAAATGTGTCCGTTTCATAATTTAGTACATGCACTGCTGCTCCTTAATGCAGCTTCACAAACTACTAAATGGTGACTACGCATAAAGGAAAAGAAGAATCCTCTTCAATGCCAATCAAAAGACTAGAAGCTGAATCGACATGTTTCTGAAAACGTTAAAGGCAATTAATGAGAAAAACCTCACGACGAGACAGCAAAAGATTGCGGGAAGGAAAATGACTCTAAAGGCTGTTTTGTTATTTTGTCCCCATTGGCTTCTCGTCTCAGATAAGAGATGATATCTGCTGTGCATAATATTGTGGCTCTTGCATTCATTAAACTATTAAAGGAGCGGAAATTGAAATGGCAGCCTTTTGTGGAATATCTCACATTGTGCACAGCTCTTCCGATTGTGAACGCTGGTGTGAGTTTAGACTTCCTTTCAGTGGATTAATGTGCAGCTGACATGCCAGTTTCTTTGTTCCTGGCATTCAGATCTCAACTTTACCTTCTCAGATGGTGCCAAAACAGGATTAAGAGCACTCAGATAAATTAATCCTATTTTGTGTTCCAAGGCATTAAAATGACCTGAAAGCGGTAATAATTGATGGTAATTTTTTCCAAAACATGTGGGTGGATTTTGATGTGAGAGGATTTCTAGATCCCACCACCCTTCATTCATTTTTTTTCCTGGCATTCTTTAGCTAGCATTACAATAGACTCTATGAACACTCGATCAAACATGATAATATGCAAAAGTGAAGTTAATTCGCTACAAGCATTCTGTCTGGGAAGCAGCTCTCTGTGAACATAACCCAATCTCATGAACGTGCGTTTCAATGGCACACACTTGTTTTTTATTTGGCGTACTATTTATACGCAACAATGTATTTTGGCGTGCATATGAAACGCAATTGGTAGGTTTATGTGTGTAGGGTAGGGACGTATTATATGTATACCAAAATATGTATTATATGCACACCAGCAAAGTGCATAACAAATGCATGCAAAAACTGCATATTGTATGTCAAGCACATGCATATCGTATGCACGCCGAACCCAGTTTCTGTGTATAAATAGCACGTAGAATACAAAAAAATAAAAAAGTGCTATTGATGCTCATTTTGATGAGACCGGGCTCGTGATCACAGGCATCCGACACATGCACATGTACAGAAACGCTTCAGACAGTGCGCCAGTGGTACATTGAGTTCTCTTTTATGCTTCAATGGACAAAAACACACAAAAATATGTCAAGGTGCCGCATTAACAGTCTTAAATTAGTTTCCACGATTTCACACTTACATCTACTAGCACGATAAACGTAATGCGTATTTGGCGAGTATGGTAATACGTTGTAGGCGTGCTGTCCTGGGGGAGGGCTCTGAGCTCGGGAAGGGCCCGAACCCAGAGTACCCCCCCGTGTGATGAGAATTCTAGTGATATTGGTGGAGAAGGGGTGGTGGAGGGATGCTGCTTAACCGTCAACTAGATGGAGGTAAGACAGCTGTATTTATGTCCAAGGGTTGATTACCCAGATTGTGTACCACCTGTGTTAATTAGGCTGAGTATCTGACGTGCTCCTCCCGAACTTGGTTTATAAACTTCGTTTCTAAACTTCATTTCACGATTTTACACTTACATCTACTAGCACGATAAACGTAATGCGTATTTGGCAAGTATGGTAATACGTTTTAGGCGTGCTGTCCTGGGAGAGGGCTCTGAGCTCGGGAAGGGCCCGAACCCAGAGTACCCCCAAAAAGCAATAGAGCGTAGGACAGCCGCCAGACTAAGATCCCCCCCAAATACACGTTTGAGATCTGGCGGGAGCTAGTTCCGATGAGTAATTGTGAGGCGGGCCGGAGGGGCCTACTTGCTCTGAGGGAGCGGTTTGGCATGTATGGTTAGGCCCCACCGACTGCCGGAGTGAACTTCGTGGTTTTGGGGCGACCGGTCGGGGAGGGCTCAACCGAGGCCCAGCGATGGCTCACCGCTTGGGACGGGTGAGCCCTGTTCGCCGATGGAGGAGCAGTGTGGTTGAAGCCCTGGCCAGGAGGACCCGAGTTGCCTGCAGTGGGATAGGTCACGGAGTCGGCGTACCGGCCCTACTGGCCGTCAGCCCCTGCTAATCAGAGGACAGAGGGCGGTATCTGGCCGAGAGGGCCCATGAAGCCTCCGACTAGGGCACTTTACCCCTTCATCGGACGAGTGGGTCCTATCGGCTGGCAGGTAAAAAGAGTTTGGGACGCCCGACAAGGAGGCTCTCGCGACATCCGGTGGGAGATCGAGGCTCACGGCATCGAATGGATGAGCGTCACTTGCGGGCGGCAAGCATAGAGCTCACCGGGAGACCAGCGTCAACGTCTTGACATGAGACCATGCTACGCTGCCAGACGGATAGCCTTGCCGACGAGTAGGGAGAAGAGAAAACCCGGAACTGGGAGGGCTCTCGCTGCATTCGATGGAGATTGAGACTTAGGATATCGAACGGGTAAGCCTCGCCAGGCGGGGGGAAAAGGTGTGGGGATAGCAGAGATAGTTGGATGGAGTTCGGCGGGCGGACGAAGACCGCAGCGACGGCTGGGCCTCGTCATCCGTCGGACGGAAAATTAGGTGGGTTACTGAGACCAACGCCGACGCTCTACGGTGAGGCCGAAGTCACTGAGTCTAGCGGGTCGGTCTCGATGACCAAGGGGGAAGCGGTAAGTCGTCTAGCTGTGAGGCTCTCGCCGACGCCCAACGGGGGCACCATACCCGCTGTGTTGGACAGATAAGCGTCGCCAGCGTGGGACTAGAAAAGGCAAGGTTGTCTGGCCGGGAGTGCTCTCGCCGGCGACCGACGGGAGATCGATGCTCACTGTGTTGGACAGGTGAAGACGGAAAGGTAAAGTATGGTCGGGATGGTTAGCCGACATGCAACTGGTGGGCGTGCCCATCTGTTTGATGGGTTAGCTTCGCTGACGTAGGAGGAAAAGGTGAGGTTGTCCAGCCGGGAGGCTCTTACGACTTCCGACGTGAGATTGATACTCGTGGGTCGGATGGTGGAACCTCGCCGGTGGTGGACTGAAAGCTAAGGTTGTTTGAACGGTCGAGTGTGTAGCATTCGGCGGGGTTCGAATGGTGGTGCGAGCTGACGGAAAAGATGAGTTGTCTGGCTGGGAGGCTCTCGCCGACGTTGGCTTCGGTAATCGCCTAGTCGGACGGGTAAGCCTCACCGAGCGTGGGACATGGAAGATAAGATTGTCTAGCTGGGAGGCTCTTGCCAGTGTCTGACGGTAGTTTTATTAATTGCCATGTCGGATGGGTAAGCCTCGCCGAG
The DNA here is from genome assembly GCA_027564155.1 of Gymnocypris eckloni scoliostomus. Taxonomy (NCBI): domain Eukaryota; kingdom Metazoa; phylum Chordata; class Actinopteri; order Cypriniformes; family Cyprinidae; genus Gymnocypris; species Gymnocypris eckloni. The sequence goes on along the minus strand of CM050414.1, from coordinate 41,309,496 downwards.
CGTGGGACTTGAAAAGGTAAGATTGTCTAGCTGGGAGGCTCTCGTCCGACTGGTTTCGGGATCGCCGTGTCGGACGGTTAGCCTCGACGAGCGTGGACTTGAAAAGAGAAGATTGCCTGGCCGGGAGTGCTCTCGCCGGTGTCCATCGGGATATTGGGGCTTGCCGAGTGGACAGGTTTTAGACGGAAGGGTAAAGTTAAGTGGTTGGAAAGCCTTGCAGTCAACTGGCAGCGTGGTTGGGTAGGCTTTTGCCGGCCGCAGAATGGAAAAGATAAGTTTGACTGACCGGTAGGCTCTCGCTGACGTCCGACTGGTTTCGAGATCGCCGTGTCGGACGGGTAAGCCTCGTCGAGCAAGAAAAGGTGAGGTTGTTGTCTGGGAGGCTCTTGTCGACATCCGACTGGTTTCGAGATCGCCGTGTCGGACGGGTGAGCCTCGTTGAGCAACAGGTTTTAAAAGGAAAAGTTGTCTGGCCGGGAGGCTCTTGCCGGCGTCCAGATGGGAGATTGAAAATGTAGACGAAATGACCTTTTTTGATTTGGTCTGTTTTACTTTGTTTGACCAAAAAGGAGATGGTTTCGCTATCGAGGATGGTTAAGTCTGCGATGGTGGGGTTAATGGCTGGGTCGAATTTAGAGGAGATGGTTAGCTCGGAGCATCTCAAAAATCAGAAAAAAGCTAGAATGAACATGGCGTCGAGTGTACGGGCGGTACTGGGTGCTGGTAATATGTGCGGAGGGTTTGGATGCACTTGGTGAGGATGTCTAGAGTAATCGGCAGTCTGGAATCGGGACGAGTAGGTCAGGACCGCTGGATTCCTCTGATCAACATGGCGGTTTGGGAATTGCTAATTTCGGGCGACGGAGCGCCGTACAACAGCTTGTGGAAAAATTGGATACCGCTTATGTAGCTTTTGATGGAGCTGACTTGGAGGCCTTTGATGCTGTTGAGAAAAGAGATAAAAGAGGTTATTGAGAGTAGGGAAAATCGGGGAACAGAATGTTGTAAGAGAGATGGAATGACTTGAAGCATTTCCATGCTGTCACGTATTTTGGGAGAGAGAGTGAGTGGTTTGAGGTTTTTATATAATTCGTATAATTCTGCTTTAGTGGATTTGCGTGGAGCCTGGATGTCGGAGTTAGATAGAGCCTGCCTCAAACTTGCCACCGTCCACTTCTCGATAGGCAGAAGTGCGGGCCTGGTGGATCGGTATGATGATGCCGGGGAATTGGCTTGAGTTCCAGCCGGAGAAGGCGAGATGGAGCCTGGGCGTTTTGGAGGACGAGTGGCTAGGCGAGTCGCGGGCCTTCCGCGAGAAGGAGCCTGGGGCTCGATTCCGTGACTGCGTGAGGAAAAATTGGACTTGGAGCCGGTTAGCTGTGGGGACGCAACCGGAGAGGAGGATTCGTCTCCCGACGAGGAAATGTCGATATGTGACATGGTAAGACGACGAACGGACCTGATGCTACTTAACCATCAACTAGATGGAGGTAAGACAGCTGTATTTATGTCCAAGGGTTGATTACCTAGATTGTGTACCACCTGTGTTAATTAGGCTGAGTATCTGACGTGCTCCTCCCGAACTTGGTTTATAAACTTCGTTTCTAAACTTCATTTAAAAAAAAAACATCTTATGGGTTATGTGGGTACCTGTGTGGTGTTCTGCATATTATCTGGTCATGGTATATAGTTACCACCTACAGGCCATTTTCAATATTGCAGTTTTATTACTCTTTGTATGCTCAAAATTCAAGGTTCAAGATTCAGGTCCGCTCCATGGACAGTGTCAGTGGCGTGCACAGGCCTCGAGGGCGGGGCTGTCGCAGACCGGGGGGGTGTCCCCGGTCCCCCTCGGGTAGGAGTATCACGATTCTTTGTCATGTTGGTTTTTCTATTTTGCAAGCTGTTTGAGCATTACAGCCAAACTAATTTCCATATTATAAAGACAAAGTATTTCAAGGTAACACAATATTAAAAAGATATTTAGGCCAAAGTGGGTGAGGATAAAAATCGTTGTCATTATTTTATATTTGTTATTACAAAATGAAAGCAAAGATACACATTACAAATACACATAATATATAAATAAAATAAACCGTGTTTTATTTTCAGGTACAATATGTGTATTTAGCAGGAGCATTAAATAAATTGAATGAACAAATATAAAAATAAAACACTATGTAGATTGATTCCTATTAAAGAAACTGTTTTCAAGTTTTTCAGTCAAGACTAAGAGTAGTGAGTGATTTTCTCTTTGTGATTGGTATTATAGTTAATAATGTTAACTTCTGCTAAACATAAACGCTATTTTGAAGAAGGTGGAAAACCAAACAGTTGCTGGTCCACAGTGTTCCCTACTATCAGTCGATGAGGACCAGCAACTGTTTGGTTTCCCACATTCTTCAAAATATCTTCTTACTGATGTGAATGTATGTCGCGTAAAAAAATAAATAAAAAAAAACTACTCCTACCAAAGAGGTCAAAATAGAACTTTAAATAAATATAAAAGTAAATCAATTGTAATTTAAATTACAACTGTAGCTCTAGACAGTTACAGTTAAATGTAAACATAATACAGTTGTCTGATTGATTTTATGGCCCCAAGCATTCAGATATCACACAAAAGAAAATTAAGCTGTTTTACTACAAAAGCCATGGTTAATGTTTGTAATGGTTGTGATGTCCACATGTTTTTTGTTGAAGAAGTTATAGAGGCTGTGTCATTTATAGCAAAAAGGTGGCCAAAAAAATCAAGATTAAAGGGACAGTTCACCCAAAAATGAAAATTCTGTCATCATTTACTCACCCTCAAGTATTTCCAAACCTGTATGAATGTGTTTGTCCTGAACACAAAGGAAGATATTCCGAAGAATGTGGGAAACAGAGCAGTTCTGGGGCACCATTGACTTCCATAGTATTTGTTTTCCTACTATGGAAGTCAATGGTGCCCAAAACAGTCTGGTTACAATCTTTCTTCAAAATATCTTTCTTTGTGTTAAGACATTCATACAAGTGGAACTACTTGTGGGTGAGTAAATTTCATTTTTGGGTAAATAGTCAATAGCCTATTAAACAAGGATATTATCATCCTGTAGGTGTAACAACAGCAATAATCAGTCCTATGGCACCCTTTACATGCATTTATAACATATAATGTTGAAAGAAAAATAAATAAAACAGACACCATCACAAAATTTGTAATGGTTTTACTGGTTATAATGGGGCTTGTATTGTTTTTAAATGGATTCTGTTGTCTCTACTGCTAATTGGTCATCTTCTGTTGGTGGCTTGTTAAAACCAATACATTCTAATGAAATATGTGCCAAAACACACTACAGAAACCCATATTTTAATGTCTAGAAGTTGATGGTTTGTAATGGAATTTGTGATTTATTTATGATTCATCTGTGATGGATCTATTGTGTTTTTTCAGCTGGGTTGCCTCATTATTTTTATATACAATGCATTTTAAGTAATTTTAAAGGCTGTTGTTGGCTAGTATTAGGTCTGTTTTTATAACCACAAAAAACATTGTCTTAATACCTCTTTGATTATGAATGTAGCCTACCTGAAAGTCACATGCGGGCGCTGAAGGGCAGGGCTCTAGAGTGCGACCAATTTGGTGCGACTACAAAAAATCTGAGGGCGCACCTGTGCGACCAACCGTTTGAGAAAAAAACAGTATCCGCAACGCTGAGTCTCCCTGTGCTTCAACAACAGACACACATTAGGCTCATATCGTGGTCTAAACCAATCAGAGATAGTGAAAGGCGGACCCCAAACTTTTGTCTACGATGCATTTTTGCTATTCCCAAATCAGAAGCGAGATCGCGCTCATGTGGAGGAGTTTCAGCACGCGTAACATGAAAGCCCTGTTTATGATAGAAGAGAGAACTAACCATTAAAACATGCTTACACTTTAGGCCTGTGGCTGTTATATTAAACTAAGTTTATTTAATGGGTTTTTATTTTATTTTGGCTTCTAAGTATTTTAGCCGTGTTTCTCCTAGCACAACTTCCTTCCCTTCACAGCGGCGCGCATTCGTTCCTCTCTGACCAAAACTTAATGTCAGAATCAGATCAATCGTTTGTCGATTGTTGTAAAATGCCGTCTTTACAGTTACTAAATTGCTGGACATGTTTGATAAGAAAATTTTGAATGTACAATCCGCACGAGAGACGCTGTTTCCCAGGCGAAGTGTGTGTGTGCGTGTGTGTGTGTGAGCGTGTGTGTGTGCGCGGGCGCGCTCTAAAACTGACAAGCAAGTACACGATAAACGATCAAATACACACAAAACGTAAAAACGGCCGGCCTTGGCGATTATTCACTTAAACTGTTTATTTCTTAAAGTGAACGAGAACAGTTGGGAGAAAATTGTGTGTCAATATTTTGTTTTAGTGACAGACTGGTGCTTCATTAATGTTAATCAAAGAACAAAATGCATAGAGAAAATCACTCACAGCTCTTAATCTAAATAAAGTTATAGCTTTAAGCATTAATCTATCAATACATATAGTGAAAACTATGCAGTGTTCATTTACATTTGATCACTTTCAGATTTATTTTGTAGCTATTACTTACCTGAACATTACTGTTAGTAGACAGTAATTGCAGTAATTGTGTTCCTGTGTGGCTCAGTGGTAGAGCATTGCGTCTGTTGCGCAAAAGGTTGTGGGTTCGATTCCCAGGGAACACATGTACTAATAAAAATGTATAACCTGAATGTAATTGTAAGTCGCTTTGGATAAAAGCGTCTGCTAAATGCATAAATGTAAATGTAAATGTAAATGTAGACATTCATGGAAAAATTAAATCACTTTTTTTTTTTTTTTTTCATTTGTACATTGTTTTTATGGTATGACAAATGGTATATTTGTCAGTTTGTTTAACTTTGTTTCTTTGTTCATGTTCTTACTGTATCTTATGTATATAAAACACTAAAAAGTTTGAGAAGCAAAGGGGGCAAAAGGGGGTTGAGAAGCACTGCACTAGAGCTTCCCTTCATTCAGACACAGTGGAAGATCTGATAAGAATCAGGGGGCAAGTCTGGAAGATTTTGATGCTAGAGAGAGTGTGGCCAGCTGGTTTAGCCACGGCCAAATATCAAGAAGGCCAAACTACAAGAGTTGGCCATCCGAGGGGCATGTGACTGCAATGGAGGATAGTCCATAAGACATTGAGCTAGGGCTGGACGATAAAACGATAACGATATGTTGCGAAGGTTGCGAAGCAAGTTTGGTTGCATTAACAAAGGCACTCGCTCTCTGGTAACCTAGCAACGTAGGGAGTGACACGCTAACAGTCAATCATGTAACAGTATCATGTTTGGTTTGTCTCATGTTTGGTTTGGTTTGTCTCGTTTGCGTTGTCTCGTGCTGGTCTGCTGGATTCCTTTTCATAAGCAGAAAATGAGTGCCGCAGCGAGTAAATAAAAGAGGAAAAGTCAGCTCGCCATTATTGCAGTTTTTTGGATATTATAAGTCTGACCGTAGTAAGACCAATCTCGTCTGCAAATTATGCAAGACCATCGTCCCCACCAAGACTGGTAATACCATGAACTTGATGTACCACCTTAGCCGCGCTCACCCTTTGGAGCACAGCCGTATTCAACCAACAACATCTGTAGCTGCAACACCGCACAAGCAGCAGACCACCATGGAGAGGTACTCTGCATCAGTGCCTTATGACAAAGAATCTAAACGGTACAAAGATATAACGGAGGCAGTGGCATATCATATAGCCAAAGACATGCTTCCGCTCCGCTTAGATAATTGTTAAGTGTTCATTGTGACTTTAGACTTATGTTTACATTTTAATTATTTGAGTTTTCCATGGTTGTTGACATTTCTGTCTTAATAACTGAGGGGATTATGATCAGAGGAAGGTTAAGTTTAAAATAAAAATGTTTAAATGTAATATATTTTTCTCCTGGTCCTTATTTTAAATGGGTCATAAAAAATATCAATAATTATCGATATCGACCGATATGAAACACTGATATCGTGATACAGTTTTCAGCCATATCGCCCAGCCCTACATTGAGCCACGAGATGTTCAGTTTTACGCCCTTAAAACACTTAATTTAGATTTTATTTCTATTTAATTTATCTTGAGATGTTTTAACTTTAAGCACTTTAAGCACCAACACTTTTTTCAGTAAGTTACCTTTCTTGTAGAATTGTGCTTCAAATAAAGAACTTTGTGTAGACCAGATTGTTAGTTAATCGTTTACTAGTCAATATTGCCTATACGAAAAACTTTTTTTCTTAGGTGCACCAGCACAAAAGTTAGGTGCACTTAAGAAAAAAAGTTAGGCGCACCAGTGCAAAATAGTTGTCCATCAATTATGATCATCTGCATTAAGCGGCAAACATGAGGTGTGAGCGCCGGTCGCGGGAATGGCGAGGCACGTCTTTTATTTATTTTTTTGAGCAACTGGGGTGGTGCCCGTCTGGGACTTGGTGCCCTATGCAAACTGCATACTCTGAAAATAGTTTTGTTCATATCACACAGACCGGACCACAAGGGCACTTTAGCGTCGGACCTCAAAGGGGTAGGGGCTCGAGCATTCTTATGGTTTAGACGACCCATATTTTGGCAAGAGGTGAAAAACGTCTTAATGGTGGATTTGCTGTGTGGATTATTGTGATGTTTTTATCAGCTGTTTGGATTCACAATCTGATGGCACCCATTCACTGCAGAGGATAGTGATGGAATGCTACATTTTTCCAAATCTGTTTCCATGAAGAAGCACATTTTCAGTAAATTTTATTTTAAGTGATGTATATACAATCATATAACCTACTCCTAAACGGCTTAAATTAGTATTCATGACATAACACTCTATACTTAACACATATCCCTAGATTGTAAGACTCTGACATGGAAAGAAAAACTACATGTGTTATTTGGAACAGAAAAAATTACAACATTTATTTGATATATAGATATTTTATGACTTTATAAATGTCTTTACTGTCACTATTTAATGCATTGCTGAATATAAGTATTAATTTATTTCTTACACTGGTGTATGATAATAAATTATGATTTAAGTCACATATATCATAAAGGATGTCAACAATGAATTTGTTTTCCTCCTATAAAGAGTTTGTTTATATTGATGTGCATCAGTTACAGTGTCTTGCGAATGTATTCATAACCCTTCACTTTTTCACATTTTATTATGTTGCTGCCTTATGTTAAACGGCATTGAACTGAGGGTCCTTTGGGTGCTTTTTTGAAAGTGAAAAAAGTGTTTTATTTTGTCTTCACTGAGGAGAGGATTTAGTTTGGCCACACACTTTAAATCACATAAACCATGTATTATGTTGCATTTCCTTATAAAGTTTCCGGCCAACTGGCGAGTCACTCCAACGATTTTGCGAAGTACATTTTTTCTCTCCTTTGGCACTTGGCAAGTGAACACTGCTGCACAGCTTTTTTTAAGATCTACAAAATTGTGTAAAAAATCACAACCCGTAGAACAGTCCCTGTAAAAAAAGTCCTTCCAAATAATGATTTCAAATGTATGCTGCTCTTTCTCGTCTCATTATTTTCTGCTCTTATTCAGCATACATCTTTTCTTCTCGCTTTTCATCTGGTTTCACTCTTCATCTCCCATTCCCTCCATGCCCAGTCCTTCTGCTTTGTTCATAATTCAGCCGTCTCTCTGTGTTGTCCATCTCGTCACCTTATAGCTCTCCAGCGTTCTCAGTTTTTTCGTCCTTCAAAGGTTTGGAAGCATCTTCTCTCTCTATGCTAATGACACAGGAGGGAGTCATCGCCACAGTATAATGGTTTAGACACACCTGGCTTGAACCCCAGGGAGGATATTCAAATGATGGACACACAAGCTGTTTCATTTGCAGTAGAGATAAAGATACATGAACGAAAACATGCCTTCAAAAACAAAATACAACCGACATATGGAAGAAAAAGTTCCCCGCGTGTGAATAAATGCCTTCTTAATGCTTTACAGAGGAATTTTATGAAAATCAAGCCAGCGTGGACTTTTTAACATGTAAAACAACACAAAAGTTGAATAAATAAATAAATTAAAGTGAGTGAAAATTTAGCATGGAATTACAGGGTTTTTTTCTGCCTACACTTTAAGAAAAATACTGAAGAAAAAATATAATAGCATAACCAGTGACTTTTCTGTTAAGTTTACGAACATTTCTTTCAACCCTAAAACACAACACAATGCAATGCGTAATTCAAAATAAGGGTAAAACACCTGTGAAAAATCTTTACAGAAATTTCCATCAAATCATCATGTATCATCAATCATGTATTGGGCTGAATTTTAGGCTGTACAGTATTTTGACATTTATTAGTGCAGTGGCTATACTTTCACTGTCATTTTTACATTATATTTAATAATTAATTATCAGATATATTTAAAATTATTACATCAATTAAGATTTATTTAAAATAATTAAGATGCTTCTTGAGAAACAAATAAGCTTATTAGAATTATTTCTGAAAGATCATCTGACATTGAAGACTGGAGAAATTATGCTGAAAATACAGCTTTGCATCACAGCAATAAGAAGAAAGAAACAATAAATGAATCAGAAGGAGAAATTGCTGGCGATTGGAGAGCGGGCACTTTCCAAGTTGAAACTTTTAATAAGATCACCCACTGGCAACAGCTCGGCCTTCATAACTCAGCATGGAATAAACTCTGACAATCGTATTAGTTGTTCTTCATGTATATTTCATTACGAGAGGTCCTTGCTGAGAACTTTCCTTCCAAAATAAATAATGTACTCCACCATTCAAATGATGTTGTTAGAGCAGTTTGCACTTGTTGAAAAATGGCGAAAAATGGCAGTAGCTACATAGAAAGTCTAATAAAGCTTTCCCAAACAATGTGAATGCTAGCTGTTGTTACAGAGTCAGCTCTCATCTGTGTCTGACCGCCCACTCTAGGAGAAATGCTGAAGTGGGTTATCAAACTTGAGGTAATGAGCATGAATCAACATCATTCAACAACCGCTTTGCTTCAGAGGAAGGAACTGAACAGGTTTTTATGCATATTGCATCTCTATATTAATATATGATGTATTTAAACATGTGTTTTGACATGCCATCATAACTTCTTACTACAACCCGACATTTGGTTCAAAATGCAATGACTCACTTGTTCAATGTAAGGCCACTGTTCTTTGTACGTCTTTCGGTATTGTTCTTTAAACAATGTAAAATCAAAATAATGCACTTTAAAAACACCATTGATGTGGGTTTGATACAACATCAGGGTGAGTAAATGATGCCAGTCATCCAAGATGGAGATGAGTTTGCTTCTTCACAGAAATATTTGAAGAAATGTAGCATTACATCACTTGCTCACCAATGGATCCCCTGCACTGAATGGGTGCCTTCAGAATGAGAGTCCAAACAGCTGATAAAAACATCACAATGATCCACAAGTAAACCACACCACTCCGGTCCATCAATTTACATCATGAGGAGAGAAAAGCTGTGTGTGTGTAAGAAATAAATCCATCATTAAGACATTTTTAACAAACACTACTTCTAGCCATTATGCAAGCTCATAATCCATAATAACGCTAGCTTTTATTAATATAACATTTAGCGTTTCGGAGACATCTACGATTTTTTTCTAATTACTATATAGCACATTTCAGAATTATCATCATGATGATCTACTGCAAATATCTTACATTCACTGGACATTTTTAAAAGCTTGTCCATCTCTTTCAAGTCTAATTAAAATGTTACAATTATAGTTTTTGCAAGATTTGAACTGTAACTCCAGATACATAAATCAGCAGAAAAAAACTTTTTTTTGCATAATTGGTCAAATGTTAAAAGCATTTGTTTTATAAATAATTCTACTTTACATCTAAAATCATTTACATAAATGCTGTATGTCCAATTGTTATTCTGATGCTGCGCTTGGCTCATAATTGCTGCTTCCTGCTCTATTTTATTTTTGTTAGACATTGGATTTTAATCCCATGATAAATATCTTAAAGCCAATTTCTGTCTTAATGTAGCTAGCTAGTTATTTTAACATTCTGATAAATTACTGCAAAGCTATTTATATTATGTTATATTATGTTAATATGCAGATGCAAACACAATGACTGATGATTGTTACATTTAAGAAATAAAACTGCATTAACATATAGTACGCATCTTTAAGTATATCACTCCGATCTCAAGCTTGACACTCGGGTAAAGCTATACAATTTCCTTGTAACTGGTGGCTGAAGTGGATTCATTTCTGGATCTCTTTACTCAGGCAGAGGTCACGATACCACTCCGGATGGAGTCTCCATGTGTTTCACCCTCTTCAGCATTGGTGGCATGAGTAACTTTAAATAGCTTTTCCTTCCTCTGCCATTTCTCCAAACTCTCAGTAATAGAGGTGAAGTGAACACTTAAAAGGATTAGGTAGCGATCACCACAAATGCCCTAAAAGTGCACCGTTGATTGTTTTAGGACATGCAGTGTTTTTATAAGACAGACCCAATTCAATGCTTGGCAAGATTACAAATGATGTCAGTGCCTTTACAAATGCTCTTCTCATGCCACAATTCTATAATGGCCACCCAAATTCAAAATCCATCACAGATGATGGTAAAACATATATATAAATAAATAAAAGCACTGTCCTTTCACTGTTCTCAGCTATTTGTTGCAAAATTACAATCGTCCGAATGCTCAGAATGATATGTGACATTAGTGTGCAGGTATAGTGATTTTTTTTTTTTTCTCACATTGATCAAAGGAAGACATGACAGATAAAATGAAATACTTTGAAGATGATAAACATTAATTTCATCACCTGGATATTTTTGAAAGTAAGTAATGAACCGTGTTGTGCAAAACAAGCAATAATAAAACCACTACAATACAATGCATAATAATAATAATACAAAGACAAAACAACCATAAAAAGCATTCAAATGCAGAACTTTTAACTCTCATCATAATATTATTATAATATGCCCTGTTTAATAAATATTGTCCTTAGTCTGAGACTGAATGCAAAAGACAACAACATCTGCTCAGCTTACAGCCCTCCATTACAATACCTATGCATACTGTATATACAGAAACACAAATAGAAAAGGGGGATAATATTTATGCATTTGTTTAAAATAATAAAGGTTTGCTAAAAGCCAACAATTAAAAATGGAAAAGGAATGGCAAACGTTCAAGGAATTAATCTCCAGTCCATTTGGTAAGAGCACATTTATACACACGATCTGAATGTACTAATATCAATAGGACGTGGGGTCTTTATGAGTCTCTATGAAATCTGATCACAAGAGGTCAAAGGAGACAGAAAATATTAATACTAACGTGTCTCGGCTGACCACGTCTGAGCTGATCACCAAAAACACAATACCAGGTGGAAACAAGAGCATTATAAAGTCCACTTCTATTACTCTCTTTCATTCTAGTCCAAGTCCTGAAGACACAATTACAGCTCCAACATCTATAAAAGTAAAGCATTTTCTCCATCATAAACTGACTTCCTCTTCCGACTGTCAATTTTATTTTCTAACGGACAGAGAGCAAATTGTTCAGGCAGAAGCAAACAGAGATCACAAACATCGGTGCCCCCTCCCCTCCCCTCAATGTTATGTTCTGTCCCTCTCTCTATAGCTCACTAGATATGTTTACATGCACTTTGTAAATTGTGAATCCAATCTGATTTCAGTTTCTGAATGTTCTGTTTATATGAACATTTTGCACTGTTTCCATGTGCATATATGTATTCTGAACCAAATTTGAGAAGATAGTCAAATTCAAGTTTAGGTGCATGCATGTAAATGTAGCTACTGTAGATTAATGAATGTACACCACCAATGACGAGGCTGCGGATAGACCACTGATATATAAGTCCACTAAGTCCAGATGACTGACTGGTGTTCTGGCAAGAATTTGTTGAGGATAGACTGTAAAAGAGTCAATATCACCCCTCCTTCTGGAAATAAATAATTAAATAACATCATTACCTCACACATGTTGTAACAGTACAACATCACTGCCGTGATCTGGGAAGACAGACAGAGAAAGCTCTTTCTGAGTCAACAGAAAATGCTCCATCATCCTGCTTCACTTTTAAAGATCCATAATGGAGAGCCTCATTCATCACAGTCTGGTATGCTGCAGGACCAGCATACAGCGGGTGAGCCACTCTGCTGGAATGATCAGTGGCTGTCACCTACTATTACCTTGAGAGGCTAAAACAGGCCGTACCGAATCACCTTGGACTTGTCACATCCTTGCTATTATCTCTCCACCTGACTCTCCAATGGCACATGATGGAATTCTACATGACAAAGGACATCCTGTCACCAGGACAGCTTTTCCCCTGAAGACCTTTATGTCACTTTTAGGTTATTCCAGGTCAGGGTAAACCACGATGAGGTACCTGGTTTCAGCAACTGTCTAAGTATGGATATCTATCTTACTGTACATTACCTCTAATTATAGTCAGCAGGAATCACGTGGATGTTTTTAAATGAATGCACATGTCGATTTACGAATGAAGGTCACACGGCCATGACACCATGTACCTTTGTTTTATAAAATGTTTTTTTACACTCGTGGTCAGATTGACAAACAGGTGTAAACAGGGCTTTAGATGTTTTGCCTCTTGCAAAAAAGAACTGTAGCAACAAGTACTTATTAGTGAAATAATACACTCTAAAATAATATACTTGAAGAAATAAATGATTCACTTTAAATGTAATTTAAAACAATAGTTAATATATAATATATAATCAAGTACTTTACATGTGCCGTAGTATGTTAGTCAACATGTCAAATATGAGTACTTCTTGAAAAGGATTCAAATGTAAAGTAAAACTTTTTTTTTTTACTTTATTATAAAGTGAACTTTTTTAAAGTGTGTTTAAAAGTGTACTTAAGTGTGTTAATAAACACAGTCATAAGGGATAGTTTGCCCAAAAATTGCAATTCTGTCATTAATTATTCACCCTCATGTTGCCTTAAGACCTTCATTCATCTTCAGAACACAAATTAAGATATTTTTGATGAAAACCAAGTGCTTTCAGACCCTGTAAAGACAGCAAGGGAACTACCACGTTCAAGGCCCAAAAAGGTAGTAAGGATATCGTTAAAATAGTCCATGTGATATCAGTGCTTCAATCTTACTTTTATGAAGCTAAGACATTTTGTGTGCAAAGAAAACTAAAATAACTTTATTCAACAATTTATTATTTTCCTTGTCATTCTCTAATGTGTCTTCACGACAGTACCATGTATGCATGTGGTGCTGCTGACACAGGAGCCGAACGACAAGAGTGTGAGTAATTAATGACAGAATTTTATTTTTTGGTTGAACCTTTTAAGTACACATAAGTGACCTTTTATTAACAGTACATTATCTGCATGTATATATATATATATTGGGCTAATTGGCCCAATTTGGACATTTTTATTTAGGGGAGTACTCACTTTAGTGAGTATTATTATTTTGAGGGGACAGCAAATTTACACTGTTATACAAGCTGTATGCTCACTACTTTACATTGTAGCAAAGTGTAATTTCTGCTGTGTTGTCACATGAAAATATATAATAAAATATTTACAAAAATGTGAGGGGTGTACTCATTTCTGTGATATATATATATATATATATATATATACACTTTAGATTTAATGTACACTACTGTACAAGTAGGCTACACATTCAATCCAATTAGCATACTTCTTTTTCGTTACTTTGTAGTTTATTTGTCACAGTTCTTTTTCTTTTTGACACCCATGATGGCAAAAGAACCAATCGTTTTTTATGGCAAATCTGATACTTGACAGTCTTATGTTTCATTACAAAAGAAAAGAGTGATTAAGACATTCTTCAAAATGTGACCTTTTATGCTCCCCAGAAGAAATGGCTTTGTAATGACTCGAGCGTTAATGAAAGATAAGGGCATTTTCATTTTGGGATGAACTATTCTTTTAAAGCAATGCAGATGATCACACTGCAAGATCAGTGTCAGACTATTATTCCTAATAAATGTGTGAGTGATGAAGGCCCATCGTGCTGTGTATGATTGATTCATCCATCAGCTCAGAGTGAGGTGAGCTCATCAATTTCCTTTGGACATTGGACCTCCCCCCAAAAAACATTAACCGCATTTGCTTGTTCTCATTTCCTTCCTTTTAATCTGCACATGTAACTTGGGACAAACTTATCTGCCTGTAATGAGACTTAGTTGCCAGAATGCTGTTCTCCTGGAATGAGAGCTTGAGAGTCTCTGTGCAGGATGCCAGTATGACTCAGCCTTCATTTGTGTCGTGTTCAAATAGTTTGACCCCAGTAAGTCATCAAACAGGCCGGTTATGAGGCCGATGTTAGATGATATGCGATCATGTCCACTCACCATGCAGCCAGTCGAGTCCATCCTTCTGTCTGAAACACACTTGAAGTTTTTCCGGCATCCACCGTTGTCTTTAGAGCAATCCCTCACTGGACCAAACGATGCGAGCAGATCATCCACTGTCTCGAAATATGTGGACATGATAGCCTCTTCCCTAAAGTAAAAACACAGGAGAGAAATACAATTAAACATCATTAATGTACAAAATAGATTGTGTTCAAAAACATTTTCTATTAAGTTCAGAATATGTTTACGGGTTTTTTAATGTCTTTGAAAAGCAGTGGTGGCAGGTGGACAACAGTTTTAGCATACATCCCGGTATGATTTATATATAATATGTATATTTCATATGTATATTTTATAAAAAAAGAAAAATGTTAAGACTTGAAACATTGAAAATCTATCAAAATTGTACTGTTAGATACTGGTATGCTTTATTCAGCCCATGCAGACTAGTCCTGACTTCATATTTCTTATTATGAACTAGGTATTACATAATCTTCAGTCTGGATCCAACCCTTAAAAATCAGAGATGACCGAACACCTGAGAAGAGATTATGCCAACCCATCAGATGACCTCAGATGATGCCAACCCTAAAACAACACATAGAACTAACACATTTTGCTAAGTTTGATTGCAACATATAATCATCGCTGTTAATAGCGTCCATCATCTGTTTGATTTGGAACCCACTACCCTTAACTATTAGAGCTTCTCCGACATTAAGCCTTTTTAAAGCATCAATTACAACTTTTTTCTAAGGCTTACTCATAACTTGGTTCTCTCTTAAATGCTAGGGGTTGTAGTTTTTTGGGATATAGCAGGTTATTACTTTTTTGACTATTATACATTTTTGTTTTTATCATTCTTTTAAGCTTTTTTTGTCAATACTTTTTGGTTCTGTTTTATTTGTGTCTATTTTGCTTTGCTTGTGGAGCACTTTGGCCAACATTCGTGTTGTTTTAAGGTGCTATATAAATACAATTTGACCTTTGATTGCGATTGCGATTGCATTGTTTGTTTGTTCACAACAATTACCTTGATTTTAATTGCATCATTAAATTGTTTACTCGTTTACTTAATATGAAATGATACCGTTTCGTTTTGTTTTGTGATTTCTACTGCCAGCTCGTTTCCAATAAAAGGCCTACATAATTTTAAACAAGACTTCACTTTAAACCTTAAAATAAATTACATTTTAAATCGTTTAACCTTTACTTGTCAACAAAAAAAACGTTTTCTCCGACATGCTGTGACTGACAATAGAACTATAAAATACACCAAAACCGCAACATTACGAAATGAAAATTGTATTCGTGCGCTGTAATCCAGACAGGGGCGTAGCAATCATTTAAAAAAGTGGGGGGATGTTATACCTGCATTTTTTTCAGTTAACCCTTGTCTAATTGACAGGTTTTATTTTTAATCATACCTTTTTGCTTAATATGCTTTATGATTATAGTATTATATATGATTATAAAATAGAAGGAAAGAAATAGAGAAAAAAGAAAAGGAAAGAAAAACAACAGCTTGTCACTGGGACAGTACCCTTAAATGACATATTTGTCCTTATAAAGATGTCCTTATAAGGGTACTATTGTTTACATATTTCACATTGTATTTTGTGTATGTTGTATATACAGCACATAGCACAGAGTAATGGATACTTGCACATCCACATACTACTTTATTCTGTTCTGTTCTATTGTACAGTCCATGTTTCAGGAATTAAATAAAAAAAGTAATTCAAAACAAACTATTGCAAAGAAACTATATATTGAGCTCAACTGACAAACTAGACCCTAAATCAATTAAACTACGAAATGAAGTAAACATTTAGTGACATTTCCTTTAAGCTTTCTGGCTGGTTTGTTTAAAAGTAGTAGCTTTTTGACACAGTATTAAAGCTAACATATCTAAATATATAAAGCTACTTAAAACTGAAGTTTAAAAAAGTACAAATTAGTCAAATTAGTCTGATTAATCTATGTTAAATGGTATAAGAAATATCTTATCATAGACAATGCTGTAAATAATCTGTCCTTACCTCTGAAGCCTCATTTAAACTTTCTCCCTCATTCACTCTCAACTCTGAATTCACTTCTGCCTCTGTCTAAATAAAGTAGTGTTTGAAACATGTACATGTACATAACAAATTAAGTACACTGCTGGACAATAACCAATCATTTGTATCCTAAATTATTTTTTAACACTTTAGTATGGGGAACACATATTCACAATGACTTTTGCCTCAATAAACTCTTCATTTACTGCTTATTAATAGCTTGTAAGGTAGTCGTTGTAGTTGTTAAATTTAGGTATTAGGTAGGATTATGGGATGCAAAATATGGTCATGAAGAATACCATACCAAGATGTTTATCATACTAATGTTACATTTTTTATTCTATATTTGACTAATTATGTGTTTTTATGACTGATCCATATATAATCCTACAAACACTTGTGTATTATTAGATTTTATACAATGTAAAAACAGCCAGGTGTTAAAAGCCACTCTATCTGTTCTCACATGTGAAGTGTATTTTTCTTGGGTGTCATCCTGATTCTGCCCTGACAAACCTAGGCTGTCTGTATATGCTTTTTATTCTTGACAACACATAAAAACGCAACATTAGTGCAATAATGAAAGAGCACCCCTAAATTAAGATCCTATATCTGATCGTCAATGCACGCATTGACTGAAATACATTATGTAGGATTGGCAGAGTTAAACATGTCACAACGCTGTAAAATCTCAGTTCAACATTATCTTTACTCTTATTTGAAGGGTTCTGATAGCATACATAAGTGTTAAAATAAAAGACGTTACAAAAGAGTTACAAAAAATACACTGAAAATAAGTGCATGTTTGTCCAGGCAGCTTTTTTTCTCCATATAATTAACATCAAAACTTGCTAATTATTCAACAAGAGCAATAGGCAGAGTCACTCTTTGTGCAACACTATTCGGATACCACATGCCAACTTACGCTGCTTGACTTTGTCGTAAAAAAGGAGTGAAGAATTTTTTGCTTTGAACTGATCGTGACCTCTATGAATACAGCGCGGGACCGCGGGTGCGAACTAGGGCTTGTCGTGACGTGCCAAACTGAGTGACTGATTGCCATGGAAACGTAAACGTCATGTCTAGACTATCGTGTCTCTTTTAATTTTAAATAATTCTGCATTTATATACATTGTTCAATTAAAACCTCAACATGTCGAGAACACAACTGTCCAATGAAAAGGTGTGGGGAACGAATTTACTTATTATAAAAAGTGGGGGGACACGTCCCCCGCGTAATCTACGCCCCTGAATCCAGATCATCGGAATCCATACGACTGCGAGGAGGAACTGACCCAAATCCAAGCCTTCATTCGGAGATCTTCATCTCCATTCCAAGCAGCGAGTTCAGTGACTGTAAACATTAAAGCCCGCGCTGACTGACGTGTTCGTTACGAATTCAAATGTTGCCGCTTCAAACGAAAGGTTTTACGGCAGGATAATCGAACGCTCATTGGCTCTCGCCTACATTCGTCACAGATTGCGACATGCCGTATTTCCTAACACTAAGTTTCAATCAAGTCAGTGTTATTTTAATAGCTCTTTACACAATACACATATTTTCAAAGCAGCTTGACTTACTTAATTATGATTTTATAATATGTATCAGTTACTGTGACACATTAATTGAAACATGAATGAGTACGTTCTCAGACATTAAAACAATAGCAGGTACAGTATACATTTTCATTTTGAACTTATAAACATCAATTAGACCAGTAGAACATGCAGTGCTAAAATAACTGACTTCGGCATGGGGACAAAATGAGCAGCACTTTCAGCTGACACCCAAAATATCCTCTGCACAACAGTGTTTACTCTGAGAACAGGACACAATTGAAACAAGTGTCTGTATTGTGGCAGAGACAAACATATAATCTGTCACTACCCTTCATTATTTTTCCAATGAGGATGGAGCTGAAAGCACAAGGTCACAGAAATATTGTGTGCTTTGCTGTTGCCATGACAGCTGGCAAACATCTGCAGCAATCTATTATTATTGTGAAAATGATTTAAAAAAGAAAATTAGACAAACATGAAATTATTAGACATTTTAATTATGAAATTAGAAGAAATTAAATTTACAAAACAAAATAGATGCATATATACATACATTTTCTTATTTATTTATTAATATATTTTTAGAAACACAAATTACAATGAGATAATAAAACAATATGTGAACAACAAAGCAGTTAAGTTTTTTCACAAATTAGTAGAGCGAATGTTTCAGTGACTCACTTATCACCTATTGTAAATAAGGTGTAGCTTAATACATTTTTATAGTGAACAAAAAAATCCAAATTACTGAGATGATTTCAAATACCAACTATTATGCTACAATGTCTTGCAATTATGCAAAAATAAATACTTTCTTACAGTCATGCAAAGAATGAAAGGAGCTGAAAGTACCTCAATGAATCTCAGTAATGCTACTTAGCTTTGATTGTTTTAGCCATTTCAACTGAAATTATTTTAATTACACATCCAAGTATACTTGAAACTAATTCACTTTAATGAAATGGTTAGGATTACTTACTGAGAAAATAATGAAAATAATTCAACCATTTTATATACCATTTTAAAGATGTTAAGCACTTGCTGTAATTAAAAGTATTGTTTATACTAGAATGGCATAGTCTTACGGTGTTCTCCCTCGAGTTTGGATATTTTACTACACTAAAAATGCTGGGTTATTTGTTTAACCCAAAATGCTGGGTTCAGCTTGTTGGGTCATTTCATTGACCCGTAATTCGGATGAGACGTTAAATCGAGGTCCTGACTCTTGGCCATCATGGTCTCCTAATCATCCCCTTACACTGATTGGCTTCATCACTCTGTCTCTTCTACACCAGTAAGCTGGTGTGTGTTGGGCGTTCTGGCGCAATATGACTGCCGTCGCATCATCCAAGTGGATGCTGCACATTGTTGGGGGTTCAGGAGATTTCTATGTAAAAACTTTGAGTACCCAGAAAAGCGCTATATAAATGTAACACATTATTATTATTATTGCCTTATTTTTTATATTTTTCCAAACCTAAATGGCGCCACACTGACGTAGAGGAGACGGACTGTTGAATAAAGTCGTTATTTTTCCTGTTCCTGTGGCTCAGTGGTAGAGCATTGTGTTAGCAGCAAAGGTTGTGGGTTCGATTCCCAGGGAACACACATACTGACAATAAATGTATAGCCTGAATAAAAGTCTGCTAAATATAAATGTAAATTTTTGTTTTCTTTGCATGCAAAAATTATTCTCATAGCTTCATAAAATTACGGTTGAACCCTTGATGTCATATAGATTATTTTACCGATCTCCTTTCTACGTTTCTGGACCTTGATTGTGTAAGGACCCTTGCTGTCTATGGAGGGTCTGAGAGCTCTTAGATTCCATAAAAAATATTTGTATTTGTTTTTTGAAGATGAATGGAGGTCTCATGGTTTGAAACAACATGAGGTTAATTACAGAAGTTTCATTTTTGGGTGAACTAACCCTAAAACAACCCAACATGGTGGGTACACATGTTTAACTCAACCAGCTGGGTCAAAATAACTCAGCATGTGTTCTTTTCTGAGCAATTTTTTCTCAGTACTGGGTATCCAAAAAAAAAGTTAGGTTGTTTTAGCCCAGCATTTTTTAGAGTGTTTGTTATAGGATTTATATTATGAGTTTCATTGTTTTGATATTTTACTTGCTGTTTGGTTTATGAGTTGGATCAGCAGCCATCCTGAAAGCACAATGACAAAACACAATACAATGGATCTATGGATCTATGAACGGACGGACAGACGGACAGACTGACAGATCTGATTCCTTTGCCATCCAATACATATACTGATTCTTTGCTCACAGATTATTCATGAAATGAACACCATGAATACAGAAAAATTACTCTCAGGGGAAAAATAAAAACAGAACAATTGCTGAATGTTTTCTAAGATGCAGTGACTGACTTCATAACCTGTCCATAAACAAACAGTACCGAGATTTGAGAACATATTTGAACATTAAATTCAATTAAATTCAGTGTTATAACAAATAAAATCAGTTTATCTTATGCAAGGCAAAAGGCGTTTCTATTTGTGCGAAACGACCGCTGTTGACACAGCTGACTGACATCTCATCCTTGTATGTTGCGTTGCGTAAAATAATAGAATTTACAGCACAGTAAAGACTTTATAAATGAAATAATATGTAAGCAAACATTTATTTCACTGAAGAAGTGCACCAAATCGGCGGCAGCTGCGCTGAGAACCACTACTTCCTGTAGACGATGCAAAATGCCCGCGATCTGACTGTAACTCAGCAGCTGGGTTATTTTGTCGTAGACAGGCTCAACCCAGTGGTTAGGTAGAGAAAAAATAACCCAGCATTAAAACTGATGCAGTAGCTTAGTTACAGAAAAACTACCCAGCACCTGGGTAAAAAATATACAATAAAATAACCCAACAAGCTGAACCCAGCATTTGAGTAAAAATAAAAATAAAATTATAACAATAATAATAACCCAGCATTTTTTGAGTGCAAAAAAACTACCCAGCACCTGGGTACACATATTCAAAAACTTCCCTATAAATTGACCCAGACAGGCTGAACCCAGCATTTGGGTAATAAAACAAACAAACAAAAAATACAGCATTTTTTAGAGTACACCATACTGACTGTTAATAAGCAGCAAATTAGGAGTTGATTGTGGAAAAGGTTTTAGTTAACAGTTAGTCAATAGTGAGAATTGTACCTTAAAATGAATGTGAATATTTCTACTAAAATTAACATTATATATACTTATATATTAGTTTAGGTAAACTAATATGTACTATTAAGGCATCAATGAGGTAGAATGAAGTTTTTAGCTTTTGTAGCTGACTCAGTGACAGCTTTGTACACTTTTTTTCTGAGCACTTAAAAACATTAATCCTTACACAATAAACATTTGGAGGGAAAATGTTTGTCATGGAAGTCATGTCACATTTTTGTCCTTTCTTTTAGAATGAAATCAATGTCACCTGGATATTTTCACAAGGTTAATTTGTATATGATGTTAGGTGATCATATGTGTGATCAGAGTCAATCCTCCCTATACGCAAAGTTCACAAGCTGAGTAGGCCCCCCCGAAACACCGCCTGAGTTGGCCACCCCTGGCTCTCAAAGATTATTTAAGTTTAGTTTTATTTTTTTATTTGGCCAGAGGTTATGAAAACATGAATGTTCATTTATTTTAATGTGGTGCGCTGTGTCGCCCTTTCTATGTAAAAATCAGTCAAATCATGTAACGTGAATATCATACAGAGTCTTCTCTAGACAAATAAAAAAAGAGTTTAAATCGTACCGAGCCGTGGAAAAGACACCGTTTCTCAAGCACTTTCCGTGAGCGCGATTCGAGATGGAGCGAACATGGACAAAGGTATTTAATCCCCTCCCCCAGGAAGAGTTTTGCATAGGGCCCCCAGAAGTGTAGGATCGGCACTGTGTGTGATAATGTATGTTTTCAGCTGTCCAAAGTGGCACATGTGCGTACATAATAAGTGCATGTCTGGCCGGCTGTATGGAGCAGGTGGACATCTGCAGCCGTGACAGTCACTGGGGTGATTATTAGCGGTCCTCATAGGCCAAAGCGTCCAAACTTCCCCTAACAAGATGGAACATGATTTCCCATGGCAAGGGCGCTGGCATTGCCCACAGCCTGCCTGCTCGCATTACATGTCAGCCTAACAAGCTCGGCAGACAAACACACAGCAGCATTACAGCTGTGGCGGGGACTGACACCAGCATTAACAAGCAATTACAGCTCTTTTAAACAAAATATACAGGTCCATGAATGAAATAATGACTGTTTAAGGCATTATTGCTAATCACTATGCATTTCATATGAAACGATTACAAGGGTTATACAACACATATCCATATTTTACATTACTGATGTAGGGCATGATTTTTTATTTTATTTTTGCATTTTAGTCATTTGTAACATTATTGGTGCAAAATAAAATCCCCATAGTTAATATTATACTGAAAGTTTATTTTATACTTATACTTTTTTATATTAAGGTGATGTATTTGATAGAGTTGTACTGCTTTTAATTAATAGAAATTATAAAAAAGTAACCAGTAAGAATAATATTTTACAGTAATAACTAATTTAAATATTCAATTATTTATTTTATAATCATTGAGATACTATTATAGTTTATGGTTTTGTTAATATAATGAATTTGGATTTTATTTAAATTTAGCTTGCATGTTAATTTCAGTTATAGTTTAAATCAATTTTGTTGTGTATTTTTCTCATTTTTTATTAGTTTTTGTTGTTTTTAAATATTAAAATTACATTTTAAATATATTATTTCAGTTATAGTTTCAGTACATTTTAGTTCATAAAGCTCGACTAAATGAAAATGAGAAACGTTGCTTCATAAACTAGCTGTTCTTATTTATTTATATATTCATTTTTTGTTAACTAATAACACTAAATAGAATAAGAATTATTATTATTATTATTGTTGTTGTTGTTATGCAACCGGGACATTTGTTATATTTTGGGGGACTCACTGCAAATTATATTTCTGGAAATAATCAAATCATAATCATACTGATAATGAGAATATATCTGTCTATATATTTCAAATGTGAGGCATTTATGCTGCTGGGAGCTAATTACTAAGACTTTGGTGAAATCTAAATTTGATTAAACATTTTTGCATCGCCTCTATAGGAGTGATATGAAACAGGTGAAATATTATCATCGGTATAATTCCTTTGAAATTTTGCTGATTCAATCAGAGGCCGCAGTGGCACTAGATGAAAGCCATTTGTCTTGTGATGCATAGGAGGATGATATTGCTGTGGCATTTCATAACTGTGCCTGCTATTGACAGTTTTAATAATTCTCACCGCCCCGTTCCTGTGATGTCTTAATTGAATTCATCTCTGACAGCTGGTGAGCGGCAACATCGCAACAATTCAGATTGCATTCTAATGCACACAAGCTCAAACAAACACCTGCCGAGAGACCTGTAGAAATGAAAGAATTGCTTTTCCCTGTCGTCTGGACCTCAGGAGAAATGTGAGCTTTATGTGAGTGGGTTGAAAGGGGTGATGGATGACTGTAAGCCCGTACCGCATGTGGAGAGCGGAGCTCTGCAGAGCTGTTTTGTAATTAATGTCAAGTCTGAATTATTGATGGATGCCGTCGGGGCAGAGCTGCAGCCCCTTCCCGAAAAGTGGGCGGCTGAGAGTGACAGGGGTCGAGGGTCACATATACCCGGCTAGAGTTTCAGCTACCTGGACCTCACAGTACGTCTTCCCACACATAAGCCAAAACTGCTCTGCAAAGCTTTGGTGAGAATGTCGAAAAGTTGAGAAAAGTACACAAATTTTTTTTACAAATATATTATCAATATTATTTCAAACAAAATCCAACAAAATCCAAGTTTCTTGCCGTTTTTACAAGAAAACACTATTTTAGTCTTTCTACTTCAAAATTCCATGTTTAGTTCAATGTATTATTTGTCATTTCTTTGTAATTATTTGTGAAATTTGTAAGCAACTTCTGAAAATTGTTTCAAAGTACATCAAATACCGAATACTAAGATTATTGGATTATATTTTGCAAACAAATGTTTTGTATTTAGTCTTTTCTACTTCAAAATTGCATGTTTAATGCATTGTGGTACTTTCTGTTTGTTTTATTTTTATTATTTGTGAAATTTGCTAGCAATTTCTGAGTGTACATTGTTCAAAATAAACCCTACACCAAAAATAATTCAGCATATTTACTAATCATGGTAAGATGAATAAAACAATATATAATAATAAAATAAATATATAAATGATTAGCTAACAATATAGGATACATTTCACACAATAACTGTGAATGGGAATTGTATGATAGATTTCCAAAGGCTACAGTGAATTACAATGTAAGTATTACATTTTTTTCGGACTTCATTATTTTAACCAGCTGCTTTTTAGAATAAGGCTTAAAATAAATTACCTGATACTTTGATTAGATTAAATCAAATGTGATAAAATAGTTGCAAGAACTATTTCATAGTATTTCACTAGGCTCAAATCGAATGTAAAATACAGCATCCACAGAAGTAGATAACTCCACACAGCCACTGAAAGACTAGAAATGAATGACTCCTTGTCTAAAGTGTGTTGTTTGGAAAGCCATCTTCATAGCTGTGTAAGTGTAGTTGAGGTGTTTTTTATTCAGCGTGTGCCTGAGGTCTGCTAATAAATCAAAGCCTTCGTAATGCCAAGCGTAAATTATTATTGCCAGAACAATCAACACTAGTGGTGTATAATTTACCAATCCCTGATCCTAAACCTCCCCCCGAGTATAATATTCAATCATAAACAGTCAAAATAGTCTCTCCGGGATCGCTGATTTATTCAAGGAAGAATGGCATTCAACTCATGTTTATTTGTATAGCGCCTTTCACAATACAACTGATCACAAAGCAGCTTTACAGAGAAAACCTTAATGAGAGAGCCGGATGCCAACTATGCCATAGGAAATGTTCCTAAGAATAAATAAATATTGACTATTAACTAAATAAATATAGAGCTTTTCTTTTTTATTTCAAAAACAGGAGAACATTATGTTACTTGCCTCTTTTTTACGTTAGTGTTAAGAAATCCATTGGACTAGCTGTTGCATCACGCATTAACCTGCACTGCAAATTAAATACTACTTCTCTTTTTATCGTTCACATAAAGGCATCATAATAGTGATTAGATTTCCTATTGGTGAATATGGTATACCTCCCTAATTTCAAACCAATTATTTATTAAGTGATGCATCTACATTGTATGAGGATCAAGAGAAGACGAAATAGACTTTGTACTTACATAAGCAGAATTGTTCATATTTTATAATAATTCTGCAGATTAAAGTTTGCTTATCTGACAATAATAATACTACTACCAACAATAATAATCGCCAGTATCTGGCATCCCATCACTGTTGTGAGAGCTTATTTAATTACCTTGAGATTTACTCAAATAAGTGTCTTCTTAAGGCAGAGGTTCTCAAAGGAGGCACTCATCGATACTGCTAAACAAACTAGACATTTAAGATAAGTCCTTCTGCTTTTTTCTTGATTTCCATGGCAATAATTAAAAGTGCTTTTGTTTGCTGATTGATTTGGCAACCAGCGTATCTTCACTGTTCACATCTCAGATCAGATACGTGCTTTACAACATCAGAGGAAATAGACCTTCCTGACTTATCTTCTGTATAATTTAACATTTTGATGATGCTATGAAGTATTAAAAAAAAATGTATGAGCCTTTTTTCATTAAAATTAATTAATTTGGGTACACCTTTGAGCAAAGCCTTGACATTTTGAGTCAGTAAAATCCATGTATTAAATTTTTTTCAACAATATTTTGGATTATCATTTAGAATTTTGAAAGGATTTTATGATACCATGCAATTTCAAAAAAAAGTATGAGCTATTTTTTCCATGGTAATTTTTTGACCGCGAAGGTATAAAGTGTTACTTTACTTGTCAACCCTTTAACATGTCCGAATCATGCCCATGATTTGTGTGTGTGTGTGTGTGTGTGTGTACATATTCCCATAGCTAATGTGACAACAGTCACCAAGTTTCATTTCATTCTGATGAAGCTATGATAAAAATTAACAAAAAATATATAAACATAATTATTCGGCCAAAAGTGACCAAAGAGGCCATAGATGCAAACAAAGAGCCTATCAATTTAAGAGTGTAGATACTTTGCATATCCATTTAATTTACACTGATATTTTAAAACACTAAACAGCCATGCGTATTAAAACAAGCAGGTGTCGTGATTGCGTCCAGAGGGCTGCACGGAGGAGCCAGGAAACACGGAACGAGGAGACGAGGAACTTCTTGAGAACACTTTACTTTGAAACACGGAGATAACAGAGACAGGTACACACACTCAAGGACACTAGACATAAACAATAATCCACAGGAAACATGGGGCAGAACAGACTATATGAAGGGAGACATAACTGGAAACACCTGGGACGAAATCAAGACACAAATGGAGACTAATTAACTAATGATGACAGGAAAAACAGGAAAACCAAATATGGGCAGGGAAACACAAGGCAGAGGGAGACAGACTGTGACAGCAGGACTGTACAGTTTTCTTTTGCAAGTAAGTTTTTTTGAAACAGTATTGTTTTCCTTCATTCTCTTTTATGATACACACAGGTTGTGCAGGGGACGAGAGTTTTCAACTGTTCAATCTGAATGTTATGGAGTTGATTTGCCAGTCATTTATTCAGTATGAGAGTGGCATTTCCACAGGGTGCTGGCGAATGGGGTTGATGAGGGTCGCAGGCTGGGCTAATGGGAATTCAGATATTGTGTGACCCCACTTTGACACATACAGAGATGGAAAGGTCTACAATATCATTGCCGGTAATCCATTCACTTTTAGAGTTAATTAAATACAAACATTTTTGAAATGGAGGATGTAGGCCTCTAAACTTTTGTAAAATACTCCACAACCACCAGTTTACGTGATAACTTCCTTTATTTTCCTTTATTTCTCATTTACAGAATTGTTTATCTTGTTTTTATGTAAGCTATATACACATTGCCTATTTAATCTTGTTTAACAAACATTAGAAGTAGTAGTAGTAGTAGTAGCCCTTTATTGTCACTAGTACAAGTACCAGCGAAATTAGCCATCAACCTGTCCATACATACACAACATACATATGACAACGGGGTAGACAGAACAGGAGACAGGGTAAAGATTAAACATTAAATATACGTAATTCACAAGTAAATTGACCACTCTGCAGTTCTGTTTCCACCGTAACGGCGCTGGCTCTCGCGCCCGAGCTGGAGTCGTGTTCGGCGGGAACTGCTCACGGATAAGATTGCTGCCCTGCGTTTCACTCATGGACAAAATGTACTGCGATTGCATTAACACTTAACAATCTGCCCAAAAATAAACAGTAAACAGCTCTGAGGTCATATTTTAACATTTAACATCTAACATATTTAGTATTCTGTATCTTTATAAATATAATCGTTTATTTTATGCAAAGCATCAGACTCTTCATCACGCAATAAGACCGACGCGACGCGAGTGACATTTGTTTAGCGATTCACACCACGCTCCTGTATGTTGCTCTGCACAAAATTGAACTAAATACAGCACAGAAACAATTTTATCAATAAAAAAATTGTACTCAAACCTGTAATTACCGAAGAAATGCATCAATTCGATGGCGCTTAGAACTGCTCTCTCCAAAAGACGACGGAAAATCCCGCGATAAATAACCCAACCACTGGCTTACTCTGACCCAGGATCTGAGTAACACTAAAAAAAACTACCCAAACTACCCTAAATGTTGTATTTAATGTAATGTTTTTTTTTTGTAAAATGTCATTTTATAATTGTCATTTTCTTCAATCGTAAGATTACCAGTGTTGGGGTAACGCATTACAAGTAACGCGAGTTACATAATAATATTACTTTTTTCAAGTAACTAGTAAAGTAACACATTACTTTTTAATTTACAGGAAAATATCTGAGTTACTTTTTCCCTATTTATTGACTGAGAGTGCGCTGTGTGAACATGATCTTACTGTAGTTCTAGAGACTAAATGTGAATGTGTATTAATTAATCCCACTTGCAAAAAAACAGATTCAGTATTCATCAAAATTAATTAAAACAGTGAAATGCAAACTTAGAATATGACGCAAGCCTGCAATAATTAAATATGTTAAACAACACAAATGTATCGAATCCCATTTTATTAACCAATGTCTTTTCTGCTGACATTTGATGATCCAGTTCAACATAAGCAAAAATTACTTTACATTAACAATTGTGCTTGACTGCTTTTTAATTGCTGAAGAGTGTTGAATCTTCTCCTGTGTTCTACTGTATAGACGTGATTTACTCTTTCTTCAGCCTGAGGTTTATTTTTTTACATTTTTTGGTGTGAAAGGCTTTTACATTTGCTATAAATATAACTTATTATATTAAACACAAACAATCAAGCTCTGCTCATATTTAAAAGTAATGCGAAAGTAACGCAAAAGTAACGTAACGCATTACTTTCCATATAAGTAACAAAGTAACGTAATTAGTTACTTTTTAGAGAGTAACACAATATTGTAATGCATTATTTTTAAAAGTAACTTTCCCAACACTGATGATTACTATAACAGTATGATATGTCGCGTGCATGCCGATACCATGTTTGGAAAGAAAATGACATGTTTTTTGAGAGTGCTTAAACTCGTGCTAGACTTAAGTCAGTCATAGTGTTCATTGACAATCTAAGTTCTGTGCTCACATTCTCTGTATTCCCCATTTAAAAACAACTGTGGGAGGTACAGATAATAATAAAGACATAATCCATTACCTCTTCCGTGAACATCCTCTTTCATAATGTCGTCAAGCTTCGCTTTTGTTATTGTTTTGAAAATGCGACTTCTAGTGGCGAAAACTTACATATTGTCCCTTTAATTTTGAAAAATGTCTTGTCATCTGCAGATTGCTTTTAAGTAGGGGGAGAAATTTTAATTGTAAATCTGAGTTTTTGTTTATAGGCCATATCGCCCAGCCCACTTTCCACTGTAAGCATTTGTCAAGTCAACTGTTCACATTTTCATGAGTGGATATTTCCATGATCACAATCAACATCAATTTATTAAAAACAATGTATAAAGCTATAATAAGCATTATAGTGGCAAACCCTGAAAGACATCACAGCTGAAACAAAACACACATGTGATGTAAATCACAAGACTGAAAGACTCATTTATCAGCCATGTAGGGTTTGAAAATACAACACTTTACCTGCTACACCACTAATTTACATGTTTATGAAAATATGTAAAAATGAGTGCATAAATGCTACACGTTGAGCATTTTTAAGTAGCCAAAGTTTAGCTTATCATCAAATTAAAAGATTGCAGGGTTATTTAAATTCTCATTACAGTTTTCTTAGGGGGAAAAAGTAAGTAGTTTTATAAAGAATATAATTGTCACCACTGTGCACCCATTTCTGATCCAGGTAAAGTGACACATGCAGAGACAAAAAAACAAATCTGGAATGAAATTTTCATCAATGAGAATCAAGTGTGAATTAATTACTTTAATTTGTGGGTTATAATCATGAGATTCTAAAAACGGTCAAGTGTTCTCTGTCTTTGAACGTAGTTGTGTCAAAGTGAACATGAAGAGGCATGTGAGAGTATAATTAAAAGCTCATTATACTCTAGGGGTTCAAAATGAGAGCAGTTGCTCAAAATGAACTACAGTATTGCACATACAAAATTTGATTCTGAGAACAAATGGACCAAAAATAATATTAATAACGCTTCTGTTTCTCATATTATTCCTCATATCTTTTTCACTAATTAAAATCTGAAAGGTTAGGCTATCATATCCTTACTGAATGCTTTACTGAATTCATCAAAAATAAATAGATTTATCCAACTCTACCGGAATATATGTATTATTGCATTTTATTAATTTATATATAAACATATTATCAATATGTAATTATTCATTTATTTATTTTTCTCACAGATAAGTAAATGCACACAATATAAAATGCATGGAATTATCAACTAACAGTGTTACAAAATATTTACATTGCAGCAGTAAATTCATGGATCGTACGGTTGAATGAAAAGAAAATCATCTGTAATTCAAGCCGGGTGTATTTTAATGTCTATTCCACACATCACATCCTCTCCTCTTATGTTTCACATCAGTTCCTCCTCCATTCTGGCCTATTCTGTTTAATCACTGTTCAGATGTAATCTGCATTTCAGACTTAATGAAGAAGACTTAATGCTCCTCCATTAAACTGTGGGTGTCGTGGTGAGCGGCTCTCCCAGTCTAATCATACGTACGACCCTCCTCCGGCTCTTCTTTTCTTCTGGTCCACAACTTTCCTCTGATACATTGCAAATATAATGAAAAGGAGAATTGGATCTGTCAAAATACCTAGATTTTTTTTCCTCTAGCACTTTAAATGCAATTATACACAAATCACCATGTGACCAAGGAACCTACCTGCTGTACTATATAACAAGAAAACAGCCTCATCTGTTAATTAAAGCTGAAATTATTCAAAATATTTTGTTAATTTAAATAAATATGAAATACAATTTTATAAAAAAATAATTTAAAAGTACTAAATAGATAGATAGATAGATAGATAGATAGATAGATAGATAGATAGATAGATAGATAGATAGATAGATAGATCGATCGGTCGTGGAAAACTTCATTTATTTCAGTAATTCAACTCAAATTGTGAAATTCATGTATTAAATAAATTCAATGCACACAGATTGAAGTAGTTTAAGTCTTTGGTTCTTTTAATTGTGATGATTTTGGCTCACATTTAACAAAAACCCACCAATTCACAATCTCAACAAATTAGAATATGGTGGCATGCTAATCAGCTAATCAACCCAAAACACCTGCAAAGGTTTCCTGAGCCTTCAAACTGGTCTCTCAGTTTGGTTCACTAGGCTACAAAATCATGGGGGAAGACTGCTAATCTGACAGTTGTTCAGAAGACAATCATTGACACTATTCACAAGGAGGGTAAGCCACAAACAGTAATTGCCAAAGAAGCTGGCTGTTCACAGAGTGCTGTATCCAAACATGTTAAGAGAAAGTTGTGTGGAAGAAAAAGATGCACAACCAAACGAGAGAACCGCAGCCTTATGAGGATTGTCAAGCAAAATCGATTCAAGAATTTGGTTGAACTTCACAAGGAATGGACTGAGGCTGGGGTCAAGGCCTCAAGAGCCACCACACACAGACGTGTCAAGGAATTTGGCTACAGTCGTCATCAGAGGCGTCTTACCTGGGCTAAGGAGAAGAAGAACTGGATTGTTGCCCAGTGGTCCTAAAAGTTTTCTTTTCAGATGAGAGCAAGTTCTGTATTTCATTTGGAAACCAAGGTCCTAGAGTCTGGAGGAAGGGTGGAGAAGCTCATAGCCCAAGTTGCTTGAAGTCCAGTGTTAAGTTTCCACAGTCTGTGATGATTTGGGGTGCAATGTCATCTGCTGGTGTTGGTCCATTGTGTTTTTTGAAAACCAACGTCACTGCACCCATTTACCAAGAAATGTTGGAGCACTTCATGCTTCCTTCTGCTGACCAGCTTTCTAAAGATGCTGATTTCATTTTCCAGCAGGATTTGGCACCTGCCCACACTGCCAAAAGCACCAAAAGTTGGTTAAATGACCATGGTGTTGGTGTGCTTGACTGGCTAGCAAACTCACCAGACCTGAACCCCATAGAGAATAAATGGGGTATTGTTGGTATATATACCACATTCCAAATGAAATGAACATACTTTCCAGAAGGCCAACAATTCACTTTTCTTTTTTTATTGGTCTTATTAAGTATTCTAATTTGATGAGATAGTGAATTGGTAGGTTTTTGTTAAATGTGAGCCAAAATAATCACAATTAAAATAACCAAATACTTAAACTATTTCAGTCTGTGTGCATTTAATTTATTAATACACGAGTTTCACAATTTGAGTTGAATTACTGAAATAAATTAACTTTTCCAAGACATTCTAATTTACTGAGATGCACCTGTATATATATTAAATTATAAATCATGCAAACAATTTACAAAACTGAAAAATATACAAATAAAAGCTAATGCAAATATGAATAAAAGCTAAATATTATATACAAAACAAACAAAACAACAATGACTAACCATTTAAACAAGCAACTAACCAATCAACCCACCAACCAAAAGCACACCAATTCTAATGCACATGATAAAATAAAGATAACGTCAATGAAAACAAGGATAAAATGTGTGAACGTATTTAAATAAGAATAATAATTAGATTTTTTTTTCCTGAATTTAGAGTCATCTTGCATAAATCATTGTCAGTAATATTAGACATTCAACTACACAATAAATCAACTCTTATATTCCAAAGCATATGTGCAATTTGAACTTAGCTGCAGTTACTGTAGATAATTTATTCCAAACTGAGTTCACTAAATTGAAACTAATTGTGCATGCATTCGTTCCAAAAATAAACCTCTAAACTGAAAGAGAAGAGAAGCATGTGAACTACACAGCAAAAACAGAAGATGTTGCAGGTTTCTACATCTGCAGTGTCTTTGTAGTCAAACAATGCAGTGTTTAATGTCTCAGATGGTGTCTGCCACAGATTGTCTAAGACAATTTCTCTCTATGGAAAACTGCTTTCATCCGCAGCTGTTCAAGCCGCGCTGAGGAATGGAAAGTGTCCAACTCTAAAGTTGCAATCTATCCAGTATATGACTACAAGCTGCTTGCAAAACTACCTGCTTTGCTAAACACAATACACCCTCAACAACAAGTAATAAGCTACTGTGTAAATAAATACCTCTCAATGGTACCTTCTCATATATGAAATTTAAAAATAAGACAAAAATATATAAGACTAGTATGTATAGTGTAATGAACAGACAGACTGAAAATAATCTCCAGTAGACCAGCAGGCAGAGACCCTCATTAGCGTTTCACAGAAAACTGTGGTGGAAAAACGCGATGACTCAGAGTGCCGTGGGACGTGGGAGCATGTTTTATTGAATTTATACCTCTACTTCAACTAAATCAATATAAGAGTTTGACCTCTGACCACCGCTGTTCAAAACCGGTTGGCATTTGATGAGTATGGGACAAAACCGATTTACGAACCCACCAGAGTTTCTGTAATAGATGGATTAAAGCAGAAGGATGCCGACAGCTCGTCAGCATGAGGTTATATTTGATGTGTGTCTGTAATGAGCCTCGCTTTGCTTTCATAGACGGATGATCATAGAATACGGCCTGTATTTTTCTATGGATCTGAATGCTGGATAATCTATTAACTGGAAATAGCTGTAAAGGCTTAAACAATCACTTGGAATTCATTATTCAAAACGCTCAAATCAATTTACTTCATTGAACAAATGATGCAACTTAATGTCACCCTGGAAAAGGGAAACACACTCTGCCTTTTTGAATCATAACAAGTGATCATAACGTATTCAAGCTAGAATTCACGTCTACATGTTCTGTCAGTTATAATGAGTGACTGACTGACTATGCATAACATTACATATAAGAAAAGCACACTTTACCTTTAGAATATGGTATTCAAGTTCCAAGCATCAGAACTACTGCATAAATGTGAAATGCCAAAAAGCAGTGATCCACATCCACTGAGGAAGAAGAGTGTGCTGCAACAATCTTTGTTTTATTTGCAACTTGGAAAAATCATTTTAATACAGTGAGTGTACCGAAAACTATTGTTAAAAATACAAAATACAATAACTTGTCCTGTGTTAATAATGTAATGTCTTAGCTTCATCTGGTGGCTTTTGTGCAGAAAATATTGTTCTGTCAGCTTTGAGGATCAATGCAAGATTTTGTGATGTTAATTATTCGTAACAATTTTTACTTCTTTGTTAGATTTCTTTTTCTTTCTTTTGTTCTTTTTTCTTTAGATTTATTTTGTTTATTTACAGTACGTTTTTGGTATAATTGCTTTTCTTGGGAATGGTCTTACCTGTGTGCTTCTTAAACATTGTAGATTATATGTTTTTATTATTTTTTATTTGTATTTTACATTATGTTATGCTATGCTATGCAAAGGGAACATTTGCAATGCAGTTACTTGTTGCAAGTTGCTGCATTCATTCATTTTTCATTCATTCATCCATCCATGTCAAATCAGACATTCTCACCTCAAACCAACCAAGGAACAAAAAAAAAACAGTGCTGCACAACACTGCATAACAGTGTAACAAATTGGTCTATAGACCAATTTCACGTAGACGTCACAGTTATGTAACTCGCAGCTGTGCGCGCATTGTGGTGGCAGAAACACACGGTAACATGCGGAGTGAAACTGGGCAGACGGACAGACTAATGAACAGTGGTGGCTGGTCAATAGGGGGCGCTGGGGCGCCGCCCCCCTTCAAGTTAGCCCCTTTAACATGTTAACAATAAGTTAAAAATATATCGCAAATAGTAACTAAATAAAATAATTTAGTCATAGTATTCTGCTGTTAGTTATATTATAATTTATTGAAAATCAAAAAATCTAAACTATATTTCTTTCATATTTGTGTGCGGGGCGCCGGACTAATGAGTGTGTATGTAGGTACACAAACTTTTCAAAAGCATGTGATTTGAGGCTAAGCTCTAATTGGCTTGTTTCAAATTGTCCTTGGGCGCAGGCTCCCACTTTTGTTGTTAGAGCCAGTGTTGCCAACTTAGCGACTTTGTCGCTAGATTTAGCGACTTTTCAGACCCCTTTAGCGACTTTTTTTTTTAAAGCGCCTAGCGACAAATCTAGCGACTTTTGGAAAAACCTTAGCAACTTTCCACATGTCGCCAGTACTATCCTGTGATCGCGAGATCTTGAGTTACACCTCTCCCTGTGTCTGCTCTGATCAGTGAGCGCTGGCTCCGGCTGAGAGGAGCAGCACGTTCAGTGACCGCACGGCAGCTGACATAGATGTCAATGAGCTGCGCATGTGCACACGGTGTTGCCACGGACCAATCACTTGCCTGCTTCTCCTTTGTTTGAAATAAACCTATTTAATTTGACTGTTTTTTCTTCTTTCTTTTTTTTAATTCTTCTCATGCACTTATATTACTCACTGTCACTCATAGAACTTTAGTTCATTCCGGTTTCTGAACTCCTCTGAGATCGTTTACTGGGCTACGTCTGAGAGACTGTACGTGATTGTACTTACTCATACACAACAATAAACTTAATTAAACTTATTAAACTCATATACACATAAAAAGCATATATACATATAACTTTAAATACCACTTTATTAAAGATATACACAAATATAAAATACAAATAATAAAATATAAATACATAATACAAATCTAAAAAACCTATACATAATACAAATACACAAAGCTAGAATATTACACACGTTTAAAATAGCTAAAATGTCACACTCTAAAATATATAATAGGACGTGATTACGTCATTAATATGCAAATTTACGCATGACGTCATCTAGCGACATTTAGCGACTTTTCGAGCAGACTTTAGCTACTTTCCATTGAAAATAGTTGGCAACACTGGTTAGAGCGAATCAATATTGTTTTTATATGTTTGGCCTCATGTAAAGAAAATTGGGTTTTATCTTTACAAAAATACCCGTTCACAAGGCGTTCGGATGAAGAAAAAAAAGCATCAAGGAGCTTGGAACAGATCGCCCGTACTTTCAGTTTGTTTGCGCCCCCCAAAATCTTTTAGCACCAGTCGCCACTGCTAATGAATGAAACCTGCTATGATTACTCTACTTTTAAAGCATACATTTGATTTTAACAATTGTTCTACATAATATTCACATATACAGTTCATAGCGAATATATTATATTTGCCCTACAGTGACAGCATGAAATATTATTTAAACCTATAACATTATACATTTAATGTTACCTATTTTGTCTCACAATTATTATTTTTGTCTTTTTTCTCGCAAATGCAACTTTATATTTCGGATTTCGGACTTTATAACTCGATTTAACTCAACAATAGCCAGTTTGTCCATTCTGAGGGGAAAAAGCCAGATGTGTGGGATATAACTCAAAAGAGAGAATGACGAGTTAATTTTTCTTATCAGAATTGTGAGATATAATCTAAATCTCGGAATTGCGAGAATAAAGTCAGAATTTTTAATATTGACATTTTAACGCTGCTGCCAATGCCAGATAAAAAAAACGATGACAGCTGTGGTTAAACGAGATAAAACGAGCGGAATGGACAGAAATCCAAAAAGCTCGCGTTTGCAGGCAGCACACACTTCTTATCAGAAAAGGTTCAATAAAGCATTGTCTTTTGTTGTTATGGGCGCGTCTAAAGATTTCTTATGGATCTCACTACTATGTTGTGTATGAAATAATGTCTGTGTGCATGTGTGTAAAACAATAAACTGACGATTTATATGCTTAATCATTGTAATTGTATATACATTGTTATGAGTAATTCTGGCTGGAATAATAATGTAGTTGTAAAAATAGTTGCCTGCTGAAATTGAAATAGCCTATATATTACATCTTCATGACTAGATAGACAGGGTGAGTTTGTCTTTACTACACGTTAAATGTGAGTCACTCAACCGGAGGTAATCCTGTCAGATCGACCATCCTTTGAGTGAGTAGCCTACAGGTCGGACAATTTCGTCCATCAAAGTTAACATTTTAACTTGGTCCCGGACAGTATGCAGGTATGCAGCCCTTACATATGTGGGTAAAATCGGAATTTCTCAAATTCTTGTAAAAAAAAAAAACTAACAGACTTCATAGCTAAGGTTAGTGAAGCAGTCGGGGTACTTTTTTTACTAACATGAAATTGGTCTATAACATAATTTTTAACATAGTGAAGCAGCAGCTCCCATACAACTTTACCCAAGGAGAAAACTGTTTCTAAGTGTAGGTCATTCATTAGGAGTCATATGGGGTGAGTGTGATATCAGCGGTGAAGCAGGTACGCCGCTGACTGTTTGACTCATTCTCCTTGTCGGCTTAAGACTAATGAACTCCTGTGCTGTTAAAAACCACTCAATAAGCAACTCTGGCCAGCGTGCAACACTAATCGTGATACATCCTCTGCCGTATGTCTGTGAGCAGGATGGTATTTAGCTCTGCCTATGCTGCATTTGCTCTTTAATGGGACACAAGCTTTTTTACTCTCCTCAGGCAGCGGTTGAGATCTGCTTGGAGATGATGAGGGATGTTCAATCTGTTTGCAATGTCAGGATGAACATATTTCACCCAATTGCAATGCCACACCATTTTATTTAAAATAAATGCATGCATAAATCTACATCAATTTTAGGGATTTTATTCTCCTAAACTAGAGAAAACTATGACAAATATAACACTAATATTAATGTTCTCTATAGCAATATTGTATGTATTGTTATATCTTAATACATTTATTGCAATGTAAATTGATTCATAATTTGAAACTCTTGAAATGTAAATATACTGTATAGGAAAATGTAAAAAATGAGATTAGTCACATTAATCAGTTTATTTGATAGTAATCAATCAATCAATCAATCAATCAATCAATATGCATATCCTATTTTTGTATTCATGTTTTCCAATTAGAAATGCAATACGTGAATGAATGAATAAATAGCCACATTATATTAAACACATTTGCGTTGTATTTATTGCATACAGGTGCGGTGCATTTTGATGTTTATAGCTCAAGAAAGTAAAACAATCCAGTATCTCAAAATATTAGATTATTTACATTTGAGTTTCATTAAATGACCATCCCTACAGTATAAATTCTGGGTATTTCTTGATCTTTGAAACCACAATAATAAGGAAGATAGTTAATTTGGCAATGGTCCAGAACATGATCACTGACACCATCCACAAAGAGGGTAAGTCACAAAAGGTCATTACTAAAAGGGGTGGCTGTTCACAGAGTGCTCTATCAAAGCATATGAAATGGAAAGTTGAATGGAAGGAAGAAATTGGGTAGGAAAAGCTGAACAAGCAACAGGGAAGTTAGAACTGAAGCAGTGCACCAAGAGCCAACATGCTCAGACGTCTTCAGGAAAAGAGCCACCAAGCCACTTCTGAAACAGAAACAACGTCAGAAGCATCTTACCTGGGCTAAGGAGAAAAATAACTGGATTGTTGCTCAGTGGTCCAAAGTCCTCTTTTCAGATAAAAGTACATTTTGCATTTCATTTGGAAATCAAGGTCTGGAGTCTGGAGGAAGACTGGAGAGTCACAGAATCCAAGCTGCTTGAAGTCCAGTGTGAAGTTTCCGAAGTCAGTGATGATTTGAGGTGCCGTGACGTATGCTGGTGTTGGTCCATTGTGTTTTATCAAGTCCAAAGTCAATGCAGCCATCTACCAGGAGATTTTGAAGAACTTTATGCTTCCGTCTGCTGACAAGGTTTATGGAGATGCTGATTTCCTTTTCCAGCAGGACTTTAGCACCTGCCCACAGTGCCAAAACGACTT
Organism: Gymnocypris eckloni scoliostomus; assembly: GCA_027564155.1. Lineage (NCBI taxonomy): Eukaryota > Metazoa > Chordata > Actinopteri > Cypriniformes > Cyprinidae > Gymnocypris > Gymnocypris eckloni. The sequence goes on along the minus strand of CM050414.1, from coordinate 41,271,014 downwards.
CCAAGTGGTTTGCTGACCATGATATTACTGTGCTTGATTGGCCAGCCAACATGCCTGACCTGAACCATATGAAAACATATTCCATATGGAATCTATGGGATGTTTTCAAGAGAAAGATGAGAAAAAGTCGTTCGACGAGCTTAAGGCTCAATAGTGCCTCAGCAGTGCCACAGGCTGATCGCTTCCATGCCACACCTCACTGATGCTGTCATTTGAGCTAAAGGAGCCCCGACCAAGTATTGAGTGCATAAATGAACACACTTTAAAGAACTTGAACATTTCAGTTTTGAAAATCCTTCTTTGAATGATCTTAGGATATATTCTAATATTTTGAATGTCACGAATCCGGTTCGTAGTCTTCCATTCACTCACCACCAGAAGTCACCTGCTCACCACATGGATTATTGCATTACATAACTGTTGCACGTAACCTTGGATGGACTACAGTTCCCATCATCCATTGCAGTGACGACACACACAAAGCTCATTGCACATACACAGCTGAACACACTGATCACACAGCTGTCACCAATCACATGCTCACTTAAGAGCTATAAGTCAAAGCCTTCTCAAGCCCCTGGATATTGTTCGCCGTTCAAAGACCCACGCTTGCCCTAGGGTTGCTCTTTGTCTTGCCTGTGTTAAACCTGTTTACTGATGTTTAGACCATGCCTGTGTTTTTGATCAAGTCTTGGAATAAAGCTTGCAAATGGATCTGCACGTTTTACGTCTCGTTCGCCCTATTACATTGAGATACTGGATTTTTGACTTTCATGAACTCTTAGCTTTAATCATCAAAATTAAAATAAATGAATATAATATTTTAAAATGTTTTACTTTACATACAATTAATCTAGAAAATTTCACTTTTGAAATGTTACCAAAAAAAACCTTTTAACAATATTCAATTTTTTAGATGCACCCATATATTTATAGCCTACATTGACATTAATAAGTATATAATAAATAAATAATAATGTAAAAATCTAATTTATCATGCAATATTCATATTCATTTTAATATGAGACATTTTTTAGTGGGCTTTGTGGGATAAAGCACAGTTTTTTAGAATGTTTATACTACTGAGGCTGAGCCTTATTTGGAATATTTTAAGACAACCACATGAAAGCCATTAAAAAAAAGATAAAATTCTACACACGATCCATACTTGCAAATGTATAAAAAATGGATTTATTTACAATGTTTCAGTATTCCATAAACGTGTAGATAGAGAACAAAGAACATAACAAAATAAAAACAACCACATGACGAAATATATATAAATAAATCAAAATGTCTTGATTTTATAACTTGATGATTCAGATCGCAAAACAATCCTGTCCTTGAAATTGTACTTTCACCACATCCTGTGTGTCCTTCTCAAAGTCATACATTTTCTTTCCTTTCATTTCAGCTTGTTACATTCAAAAGTAATGGTGCTAATGGGACTCAAAAAGATTATTTCCTTCATTTTCTGAAAGCAACTACCAAACATTATCACATTTACATGTTGAGTGCTGCAAGTGCAAATTGACCCATTCAGTGAGATCTTGCTGTGTGGGAATTATCCAGTATGCTTTGCTGCAATGACACATCAGACTTCTTTGAGGTTTTCAGAACGAATCATAAAAGTATCTCTGAATAGAAGCAGACCTTGTCTCTCTTGGCTCTCTAAATCGCACAAATCTTTTGCCTCACAAAAGTACTGCTTGGGTGCCTTGACATTTCAACACATAATGGAAGTGAAACATTTCAGCTCGTGTACCTGTGTCAAGACCTAGACATATGGAACATCTTGCAATTGTTTTCTCTGGCTCCTGTTAAACATTTTATTACAAGCTTGATATATGCCAATTACAGAACCAACTTATATCCTTCTGCATCCTTTCTATAGTAGCTCATAAACGAGACTTGCTTTAAAGGGAGTAAGTTCTCAGAGAAGGTTTTAGTGTTACTAAACATTAAAACCCTCTTTTAGAAGTTCCACATTTAAATTCATTCTCTCAAAGCTTCATAAATGCAGGCCTTTTACAACAAATCCACCATCTTTAACAATGAAAATTCAAGCCCATTACTCTTTGACTTCTTAATCTACGTACATGTGTAGATGTGCATATTTAATGAATATCTGTTAACCGTTAAGATTCTCCAGCTCAGATTCACGCATACATTTCTGAATTTCACCTTCCAGGGTTTCTGCAGGTCTTATGGTGGTAAATTCAAGACTTTTTAAAGACCCTTTTTAATACCAAGTAAGTAACATTTGAGGAATAAACTGAATGGAACACATTATGCCAATATGTTTTCTTAAATATAAATGTCTTGTATTAGCAAAGAATCAGAGTTTGAAAATACAACTTCCTCCCGATCTTAAGATTTATTTATTTTTAACAAAATAGCTTTATATTGTTGCTGTATTTAAGTTTTAAGATACATTTTTTAAGTATTGGAGCATTTTTTTTATTTGAGAAACTTTTATTTCACTACAGCATATGTCTTGTTTCCCAGTGAAAATTACAGAAAATTACACAAATTACTGATTCTTAAATCAAGATACATTTGTCCTTCTCAAAGTCATTAATCAGTGTCCTTTCATTTCAATTAAACAGATGAAAAGTAATGTGAATATAAAACAAACATCAAGAACAAATATCATTTTCTGAAAACGACTGAATTCAAAGGACAACATTATCATAACATATTAACATAATGTTCTTGGCAGTAAACTCCATTTTATTTAATCAGAAAACAATCTTCATTTTGCACCTCATAAATGTATTCTGGACACACACTTTAGTTTGAGGTTTGCAGAAATATAATCATAAAGCATCTCAAACAATTAATAGATCCAACAACAATGAACTCTTGCATCGCCCAAAAAGTATTTTTGTTGACATAATATATGCTTTTGTTCTGTGTATATGTACAATTATTTTATTTGTAGAACTAAACAATTGACATTTATTTTATTAAGACCTGTTAACATTGGGGAACATTTATTAAATTAGCAAAATTAGCAGACTATGTTGTTAAACATTTTTGTCATTCTGCCTTTGATATATGCCAATTTTACAGAAAAAGCTATTATTCAATGGAACACTCTACCATAAAAGACTTGTAAGGATGTGCAAGTTCTATTGAAATGTTTAAACTAAAACATTAAAATCTTATTTGAATTCAACTCAAATTTAAACACTGCTACTGTTGGTCTAAATTTAAAATAATTGTACTGTTCTTCTTGGCTCTGATAACTGTGTATAAGTATCGCTGTACTGAATGTGTTTGTTGTTCTGTTTTTAATGTTCATTTTGTGTTTGATTACCTGCCAAGGGACTGCAAATTGAAAACTAGCCACTGTTTTAAAATTCTCCATAGTCCCTTTAAAAATTACAGAAAATTACAAAAATTACTGATTCTTAAATCAAGATACATTTACTTGAGAAGTAAAATTAAATCAGTGTTTTTTTCTAATTAAACAGATGAAAATTAAATGTGAATACAAGAACAAACATCAAGAACAAATATCAGCTGGCAGAATTAGGGAAAACGACTGAATTCAAAGGACAACACGTTATCATAACATATTAACATAATGTTCTTGGCAGTAAACTCCATTTTATTTAATCAGAAAACAATATCTTCATTTTGCACCTCAAGTAAATGTATCTGGTCACACTTTAGTTTGAGGTCCAATTCTTACTATAAACTTGTGCTGTCAAACAATTAATCGCATCCAACAACAATGAACAATTAATTGCATCCCAAAAAAAGTTTTTGTTTACATAATATATGTTTGTGTTCTGTGTATATGTACAATTATTTTATTTGTACAACTAAACAATTGACATTTATTTTATTAATTCTGTTAACGAATTGGGGGAACATTTTGCAAAATTAGCGACTATGTTGTTACTTTTTGTCATTCTGCCTTTGGGTTATCGTCTTTCTCAGCAAAGCTATTATTCAATGGAACACTCTACCAGAAGATGTAAGGATGTGCACATCTATTGAAATCTTTAAACTAAAACTAAAATCTTATTTGAATTCAACTCAAATCTGTAAACACTGCTACGGCCTTGGTCTAATTTAAAAATAATTGTACTGTTCTTTCTTGGCTCTGATAGGATGTGTATAAGTATCGCTGTACTGAATGTGTTTGTTGTTCTGTTTTTTATGTTCATTTGTGTTTGATTACCTGCCAAGGGACTGCAAATGAAAACTAGCCACTGTTAAAATTGTGCATAGTCCCTTTAAAAAAATAAGTATTATGTATATATAAATCCACACCCATACAGTATATATTTTGAAAATATTGACATGTATAAAGTTGTATTCATATAATTTATATTATATATAAATATATTTAATATATAAACATTACATATTTTTCCTAAATATATACATGCATGTGTTAAATAATAAATATACACAGTACACACACATATATTTTGCAAACAAAAACTTTTATTTTGGATGTGATTAATTATTTGACAGCACTACAAAACTTACTATTAGTTATGGCATTTCCCAAAATAGAGATCTAATTACTGCTTATTAATAGTTAGTAAGGTAGTTGTTAAGTTTGGGTATGGGGTCAGATTAAGGGATCTAAAATATGGTCATGCAGAATAAGACATTGATATGTGCTTTATAAGTACTAATAAACAGCCAATATGCTAGTAGTATGCATGCTAATAACCAAAAGTTAATAGTGAGAATTGGTCTCTAAACTAAAGAGTAATCATGCACCATTCTTAAGGATGTTTAGAATTATTTATCGAAAAACAAAATAAAATTACTGAAGGTTTTATTTATTTTTTTGCAATGCACGTGTAATTTAATGGCATGACTATCAGTTCAAGCATTTATGTTCTGTTTAATTTGCTGCAGGTTGAATTAAGACTTTTAAAGATCTTTTTAAAACCCTGTCTGCACTATGATAACATTGCAATGCATTTGTGCATTTTGCAAATCGACACCCTTCCAAGTGAAAAAAAAAACTTTGCTGCTCAACTTTGGCAGATCTCGGCTCCCCCTGCATCTGCTTGAGCACACGGAGCTCTGAACATCAGCCCTGTTTGCCAAATGCGACAACACAGGAAAATGAGTCCCAGACGGGGAGGACAAAGACGCAGAGAGATATGCAGGTGGGTGGAGGGGAAAAATAACGGGTTAGAGCATGCAAATGATCTGCCTCTACCAGATGGCTGCGTAAAAAAATAAAAATAAAAAAAACACCGAAAGGGAGTTGGCAGCAAGTAAAAACTCTACAGTAGGCAACAAAACAATACACAGCTGTTCAGAGAGCACGAGGGCTGATATTATACAGTAATAGTTTGAAAATGCATTTCACATTCATCTGAATTTGAATTTCCTAATGACAGATGTTGTGTACTGAATAAATAACTACATAAAGGTTAGATAAACATTGTATCCAGATGCCCCCATCACCTTTGCATCAATACCTGTGAATGTAAGGGAAATCTTGAAGGACGAAAATGCAGAGGTTGATTTCAGATAGCATATTGTTTTACGAGCTCGACTAGATGCCATTATAATATGCGTGTGTCAAATACTTGACCTCCAGAACACAAACCACACCGACGGATGTGATGCGAGAAGTGAAGCTTTGACACTCTGAATCAATTGAACCAATCTGCAAAATGTTTCACAAAGAGTTAAAAACTTCACACTGTGAGAAGCTCTACTGTTTAAAGCCATGCCAGTGCAACAATAAGAAAGTTAATAGCTTGTTTGCACATGACGTCACTTCTGTGGCGCGAAATGCAGCTGGAGCTGAAAAATCAGTGAAACTCAAGATGCCTGAATGCTCAAATCGGTCAAACCGGTCATGTGATAAATTGACTATCAGATAATGTATGCACGGAAATAAGCCTTGTGGGGCGGGGCACCACCCTACAAGGACAATCTGATTGGGAGAAGCCTCTAGTGGGCGTAATGAAAGCAGTCCGTTTAAAATGGACACAAAAGATTTGTTTGGCTTGCGCTCGCTGACTTGCTTGAAACTTCGGCTTTGTCTTCACTGATCGTGCTGGGAAGCACTCGATCACAATCAGGCTGACGAACCTAAAGAACTACACACTTCGACAAAGTTCTCACTGAAGAACTTTAACACCCGAAGCCGTAAGAACTCTAAACAAACTTCCTAAGACCGTCATCACGTCACAAAGAAACCGCCAATCACGAGAGGGGTTCCCCAGTGACATCACGCAATGACGTCATCAGCCGGAGGTTTCCATCGACCACGCGGAAACACTCGGAAACACCAGAGCAGCTTTCAAACTCAACTGAAAGCAAGTATACCAAACAAATCTCTATTGTGGCTAGAAACTTGTGAATTGATATGTATGCAGCAAAGATAGCGAATTCTCTGCTTCTGATCTACCTCAGTTAAAGTTACGAGATAGCAAAAGTGTGCTAGACTTAAACTTTCTTCAAACCGCAAAGCTCCTGACCTGTGTGTGTGTGTGTGCATATGCGTGTGTGTGTGTGTGTGTGTGTGTGTGTGTGTGTGTGTGTGTGTGTGTGTGTTTAAGTTTAGTCCATGTATTGTAGAATAACAGTTAATGCAACAGAAAACTCTGTTTCATTTAAAACAATGGTGTCTTGTGTTGTGTGATTTTCAAGTTTTAAACTATTTGCCAAAGATCAAGTTACCTATCTCAAAATTTGATAAAGTACTAATTGTGTTTATTTTATCGTTGGCCACGTACGATTAAGTAAGATTAACGAAATTGTTAAAGATATACTGATTTTAATGGTCGCTGGATGAGTCGTTAATAAGGTATAAATCATAAGTTAAAGATTAATATGACTTCAAATCAATATTGAATCTTTAATGATTCCCCTGAAATAATAGCTTTAAATTATATTACATAGTGTAGATTAATAATTAAAAACGAAAATGTGTACAAAAATAAAAGCAATTAAATGGGTTATTATAATTAAAATATAAAAATTAAAATGATGGTTAATAATAGATTATGATAGACATTTTTACGACCCTGTCCTAACCAATGGATCCTCTGCAGTAAATGGGTGCCATCAGAATCAGAGTCCAAACAGCTGATAAAAAAAACATCACAAATCCACACGACTTCCGTCTATCAGTTATTAGGTTGTAAAGCCAAAAGCTGTGTGTTTGTATGAAACAAACCCATCATCATCACCCATCACAACACCCCGTTTTTAACTTAAAACCATAAATTCTGGCCAAAATACGGCCATATGGATATGTATTATGGACTCTTATTTTTAGTGGAAACAATGGTCTTAAATTAAAAACATCACAATGGATTTGTTTATTACAAAAAAAACAAATTTTTGTTAATGGATGGACTGGAGTGGTGTGGATTACTTGTGGATTATTGTGATGTTTTTATCAGCTGTTTGGACTCTCATGCAAGTGATGTAATGCTACATTTCTCCAAATCTGATGAAGTAACAAACGCATCTACATTTTGAATGGTCTGAGTACTTTTTAATATTTTGCACTTATTGTGCACCAAAATGTTATCAACATTACTTTTACAGTCTACTTTTTATTTGTATAATTTTTTGGGGGATGCTGTTTTCTATGATACATAATCACAAACTGTTACAAATATGTTGGTCATCCAGAAGATGAGTTGTCATGTTATTGGACCTCAGTGCAGCACTGAGTGTGATGCCAACTGGACATTATGTCCTACCCAACCGAGGTGATGCGGGGGAAATTAATCAAAGCTCACTACCTCCAATGCCAAATTCACGCTGCTTGGGTTTCCATAAATGGCGCAAAAACAAACAGGTTTCAGTCTTTCTCAGTTTCTGTCAGTCTCAGACCCACACATGGTTAATTCCCAGTTAGTGGCTCACAAAAGCTTTGGCTAGTCTGTCAACACTTCAACAAATAGTTTCTTTGTAACAAGCTTAAGGAACTCATAAAGCGTTTATGCTTATGAATGTGGTTGTGCTTTATTTCCAATTTGAGTAATTCCAGAAAATAAATAAGTAAATATATAAATAAACCCTACACGGAAAGTATATAAAAAAGGTAGCACACTGTATATAGTATACGGTCGCATACTATTTCTACCTGATCTTACCCTACAATTTTTTTTTTTAAACCCAGTAGACTCAGATTTATTCAGTAATGTAAAAAATACATTTCTGATTTCAATAATAAATGTTAGTTAAGTTAATGTATATGTTACCACATGAAGCACATATTTTAGGTTTCCTTTTTTAGTGTAATTAGAATGGTTAATTTCACTTTTCTTAAGCATATTTTTAACTAAAAGATTAAATACAAATAAAAAAAACTATTTTTTTGTATACCTGTCAGTATAACCCATGTATACCAAGTAAGTATGATTTAAAGTATAATCACTGGTAAGTACATAAACAAATAAATAGATAGTTAGATAGTTTCGTCGTTTATTTTTTTAAGTATGCTAATATGACACTTAAATTTTTTTTAAATAGCTCTAGTAAATTCATGTAATTACACAGGCCTAAAGCAACAAATATTGTCAAATCAAACTGACTAAACAGTGCGACTCCAAAAGCCCCATTATCATTCTGTCTCATCTAGCTGTATTGTATTTTGTGCCAATACAGATACCAAATTCAGCTACCAAAGTACAAAAATAGCATTGAGTTGTACAGAGTGACATTACTGTTGTCATCATTAATCTCTCTCGCCTGTCTCTGTCTTTCCTAAACAGAAATGATTCACCTCTGTTGGACGGCAACATTGTGCTTGCCCATGATTATCCAGCTTATAATTACCCAGGGTTTGCTCTGAAGTTGATGAATGTGGCTCTGCTTGTAATTCATAAATATGTTGCGCTTCATCACAGATTGCACTCTGTGAGGGAACTCAAGCGAAGCCTGCTGCTTTTAATTGAGATACTTAACATGCATGAAAAATGAGGCAAGTCTACACAAGGCAAGTTCATCACGCTTACTCTCTCCCCTATGTAAGGTATGAATCATTACACACATATTACAGGAGACATGAAGCCAGCATCCACATTTAAGGGTTATGCTGAGACCTGCATAATTAAGACTTAAGACAATATACAAGGTTTATTCTCATTAAAAATTATTTATATTACAGCATTTTACATATCCACAATGCTTCATTTGTCCACAAAGTTAGTCAGAACCATATGGAATCCTGTTTCCGCCACTGAACAAGGAAGAAGAAAAACAAAGTAATTGTGACTTCTTTATCTCACAATTCAGACATTTTCTTCTTGCAATTGCAAGCTTGCATTTCACAATTCTGAGAAAAAAAGTCTGGATTGTGATATATATAAACTTGTAAATTCAAGAAAAACAGTCAGCATTGCGAGATATTAATTGCAATAGTTATATCCTGCAATTTTGACTTAATACTCAAAATTGATTTTATCTCACAGTTGAGAGAAAAGTGGTCATAATTACGAGATATGCAGTAAATTCACAATTACAAGAAGAAAAAAAGAGAGAGTTGAAAATTGATTATAATGTTTTCAGACAGTTAACTGCATGTTAATTGCAATAAAACATGATTATATATATATATATATATATATATATATATGAAAGTTTAAATTTATATTAAATGTAATTAGCTGAACTTTAGATTATTTTTAGACAAATTAAGTATGACATCAGTATATCTTTATATGTAATTTCATAATTATATTGTCTTTGAAATATAGTTAGTGTGCTGAATGTACTGCTAAGCATTTATGGTAAACTAAAATATACTTTAATGTTGTATTTAAATATATTTGTCATGGTGAAGTTGCAATTTACCATACTGAAAGTGGCTGTATGTTTGGCACTGCATATGAAGGTTGACAGGATGAATGATCTTTCGCTGTGTGGAGGACATTAGCTTGTGGTAATGTTCAGTTTGTTGCTTGCATCGAACGCACCATTCATCAAAAGTGCCATGGCTGTCTCTTGCCCTCTCAGCTTATTGACAGTTTCTATCGACAGAACAATGGGCTTTGAGCACAGCTGGAGATGCCTGGAGTGGAATTGATCGGGGGATTTATGCATTTATGTTTGGAATAGTGCAGCTTCAGGGTGGACTGAACTGGATCTGTGGATTCCACAGATGTGCCGGACTCACCGCGACGTTAATGGCACGGCTGCTTTTAAATGTCTGGGAAAACATGACCTTAGACAGCTCGAGTCCCTCAAAATTACTGTCTAACTCATGCTGGATCAGCTTCTATAAACAGTGCAGTAAAAATCTATGAGTCACCTAAAACCTGCGGCAGACTTTCAGCGATTGAAGTTCGGGTTGTTGGCATATGAATCACAGCGACAATGGAGATTCCAATAGATAGGCTTGTGGTAGTACAATAATTCAGAGCTTTGTCATGCACCTATTGGAGATGAGTATTGATCTGAAAGCCTTATTGTATATCACAAAGAGCTGAAATGAGCAAAGACATCGTTTTATATTACAAAGATCTCGACATAGCTCTGATGTAGGTCACCAAAACCAATTTACACAGGAATTTTATGGATTTTGATGGCCGTTTTATCATGCCAGAAAAAAAGGAAGACGCATGATTTAAAAGAATCTTTCACCCAAAATTTAAAATTCTGTTATCATTTACTATCATCTATTACTATCATTTATCATTTAGGTTTGGCCTAGGTTTAGGGCTTTGTTCACTAACCCTAAATATGAGCCATTATAGTGATGACCGTCTTAGCATCTAATCATCGACTTTTAACAGTAACTGAATTAAAATGATGAAAATACACCGGCATGATTTTGACAAAATGCCCTACATCCCGTGATCTATTTCTTCAAACTTCTTTCCTCCAGACAGCACACAAACAGCACACAATCGATCACTGTCTGAGTTTTAAATGCCAAGATTCTCACATTTGCTATTATTCTTGGCTGGTAACTACACAGGCTAGGAAAAAAAAATGTTTTTGGGACAAATCCGTTGGTTTTAAGCCTATAATACAACCATATTCACTTTAACACAATTTGAAAAAGACTTTGCTGAAATTCTGAGTCTTAGCTTTCATTCATTAACCATTAACTGTGAATGTAATATATTTCATTTTAACCTTTACATCCTGCATTTATTTTTTTATGCTTCCCTTGGCTATGAACTATGGGTGCTATCCCTGAAATAGTTTTAACCCAAATGAATTAAGTACATTAAACATAAAAAGTACTACATTTTTTGAGTTAGGTCCACCTTTTACACAAGTTTTCTCATTCTATTGAATTTGATAAGTTTAATCAACTTAACTAAGATTATTTAGCTTATTTGAGTCTGTTGCCAATGGCAACGTACAGACTGGCAAGTATCTGATTGGGCGGAGCTGCTGTTTGAACTGACGCCATGCAGTGTGCGCATTTATGTCAACGTTTGCTCGCTCGCAGGTGACGTGGTGAGTTAAAACTCTTTCTTTACTGTTTGCTCTGAAACCATTATTAATAAATGAGAGGAATAACAGTTTGCTAATACAAATATGTAAATAAGACTGCATGAATGACGATTACAAACCTTTCGCCACAGTCAATTATGGATCGGCTACAACCGATTTGGTCCATGTTTATATGTAGTTCGCAATCTAATAGTTAATCAGTATCTGGTCAGTGATCTTCATTAAACAAAAAGCGAAAGAGTCGTCTCTTATGGGTTCATAATCGCTACGAGATGTGCTTGTCTCTTAGAGAAAACAATTCTTTGTTTGTAAGTAAGATTAACAGACACTCATTTTTTTATAATTGAGGTATATTGTTTGCTTGACATTTGTGAGTAAAAGGACATATAAAACAATGTCATGTTCTAGGGTGCTATGGGCTTAGCTGTGATCGCTTTTACTTTTTTACTTTCAGTTTTCCTTTGATGCACATTGTCACTCTACAGATTCCAAGAAGATCAGTGCTGAGCTAAAAAGATGATCTGGAAATGTAAGTATTGTCAATTTGCCTATGACAAAAGGGGATACTTTTTAAAACGTTATAGACTTAACGTCATACATTTTATTAATGTTAAGGCAATGGATTATAGGTAATAATGGTGTCAATGTGCTCAGACAGATGCTTCATAAGACCTCAACTCATCATCAAGAGCCAGGGGTATTATTTTTGTGTTTCCTGTATCTGCTTTTTTACTCTCAAAGTGATGCAATCTCTTCACTTCCATTTTATGAATCACAAATGACCATGGATTCAGTCACCTGCATCTTAAATGGCAAGAGGGTAAGTACATCAACAGCAAATATTCATTTTGGGGTGAGTTTTTGCTGTAATACAAAAACAATAATCGATGGAATTGTGATTGTCTTTTGATTTGAAAATGTATCCAATGTTGTCTCTGCTACCACTACATCTCTGATCTCTGACCTTGATGATATGAAGTGTGTTGCCATAAGAGGGCTTCCTGTAATACCGATCACCCTTCTTTGAAGAACTTCATGAAATTCATCAAAGCATGCTTTGTAAGTATTGTTATTTTTTTATGTTATATAAAGATTATGTAAATTAAAGGCATCATACAAACATTTTTAGCTAAAATTAGTTGTATTAATCTTTTTCATGTCCAGGCTTCTGATAATGAGGACCAAAATGTTCCAGCTAGATTTCTCAGCCTAGAAAGCAAAGATGTGGCACAGCATTCCCTGTCTTTCCACCTCCATTTAGCTCCTGTAAGGAATCATCTCGGAGGGGAATCTTGGGACGGACGTTTTTTAGAGAACCTCCCTCAGGACATTTTTTATTGTTTTTGTATTGACTTAGGCCTTGCATCTTGATTCATGTATAAATATACATTTAAAATAATAATAATAATAATAACAAAATCAGAACATTAATAAACTATTATAGCATCTCAATGATACTAAAATTACACCAACCATAAATATACAATTAAAATAATAATAATAACCAAATCAGAACATTAATAAACTATTATAGCATCTCAATGATACTAAAATCCAACTATTTGGATATAACTATATAGGACTAAACCAAACCAACTATCAGCATTCGTGTGGTGTTTCAGCCAAAGGTCCTCACAACAATGGATCTTAATAGGTATTTCATCTGTCACATTGATCTTAGTGTATTTTATTGCTCTTTATCCCAGTTTCTTAGCTTAGTCTTTAGTATTTTTCTGAAGTCAACTGCCTGCATAAGTCTTCTCTGGAGCAAAAATGTTTGTTGTCTCTTGAGTTTTGGATGTATACCTTATTTTGCTTTATTTTGTAGAATTACTCCTCAGCTTTTGCTTTTTGAACTTTATAATGTTTTTGTCAACTGAGAATTGCCTTTTGAAGTCCCTGCTATCTGTGTATTTTTGGTCCCTTTCTTTTTGCTAGAACTTTACCAAATTCCCTTTGCATCTGAACATCTCTAGGGTGCATCTTTATGTTTGGGTTCACCAGCCTCAGCTCTAACCCTGACTTCATGGTTCTGTTACCTGGAAATTCTGAAAGTAATCTTTGACAATATCAGAAACTCTTTGAACAAGAGAGCTATAAGGGCCTTTAAGTTTAGTAAGAGACTTGAAACAGTAATGTAATAATAGTAAGAGTGCATTTGCTTGTCTTTCATTATTTTAATATGTTGTTTTGTTTTTCCGTTAGCTCCGTCAGGTAGCCTTCACTCATGGATCTTCCCACTGAATCTCATTTGCATAATTAAGAGGAGCTCATTATTCATTGTGCTGTGTGTGATGTGACAGACATTTCCTGTGCAGCAGCAACTAATTATTTTCAGATACATTACACTTATATAATGTATTCCTCTGAGACTACACTAATAACTCATAAATCCTCAAAGTTATTATTTTGTCAGTGCCATTATGTTAAGTACTAATTATGCTTAATAAATCATTCACAATCTTAAGTCAGCAAGTCTGAATGTATGCAAGCTGTAAAGTTAGAATTTGATTGAACTAAGCTGCATTTTCCACACTTACAATAAACATTTTGAATACTCACACATTAGAGAGAAATAATAGGCTACGGGAGATACAATTGTGTGGAATACTGTATGTACAAGAGACAGAGAGAGAGAGAGAGAGAAGCTTATTAAATGCCATGTGTCGGAAGAAGAAGAAGAAGAATATCACAACAACAAAAAAAACATCAATATTAAAATCATGTCTCAAGTTCATTATTGAGCTCAGGTTTTAAGCCTTCATGCTTCATGTACCTCCTTTTGAAACAGTATGTTTGTGTGGGATAAAAATATTTCTAATAGACTTGAGAAACAAGTCTATTAGACTGGTAATGTGCTGTTTGTTATTGCTTCAACAATTCAGTTTGTTGCCCATGCATGGCATTTTAGGACGGTGAAATATTGATTGCAAAGCCACCGCTTTTTCATAACAAATAGGGTGTCTTGCTTTGTTTTTGTTTTGCATTTAGTGTGACTATATCTTATCTAGTTTATTGCTGTCAGCTTAATTGAGACCATTCTCATTTTGTCAAACATAAAAATGTATGCTAAAGGGGTGAGAGAGTGTTTTTTTTATAGGCTTAATTGTGTTTGTGGGGGCCAGTCTAACATGTGTTTACGCTTTGTAAAAAAACATGATTTTTCACATAATTTACCTTTATTCTACACCGTTCTGTCCCTTCTGATAAACGCCCTGATTATTTCCTGGTTTTATGAAGCCCTCCTCGATCGTGATGGGCTGAACCGCTTCTGAACCAGTGCGTCTAAACGTCCCACCTCTCAGCTCAGCGGCATGTAATCCGGTTGTATTGTAAACAATGGCGTCATCTATATTGCTTATCAATTCGAGCCCAATTGAGACACAGAGGTTATTAGAGAAGAGGATTGCGCAGAACCTGTGTAAGCACGGCTCTTAATGGCATGTTTGTTTTTTGTTGTCTCATACTTTTAGATACACTGTTATGTGTAAATGCTACTGCTTCTGTTAGCTTTTAACATACAGTTTTATCCTCATTAAAAAAGCTTTAATACAGTACAGCAACCGCACGTCTCCATGTATAACGCTTCTCATTGCTATGTGAAAATAAGAGTATAATTGGAACAGTTCATTGTTGGAGCTTAGCTGAAGATCTGAATGAGAGAGAGAGAGATGCAGACCGTGTGCAGAGCAGGGGGATGCGAGGGACATGATTAAGAACCGTTGCTTTTGAACATCGATTTTGAAACTTGTAAATCCATTAGAATCGCTAGAAGACAGAATCGCGATTCATATATTTAATAGATTTTTACGTCAATTTTCCCCAGTTTTCTCTTCTCTTCTCTAAAGCAGTGCAGAATGCCTCGTCCCCTTTGCTGCGTGTTCCCGGGGGGCGGGGTTTATCTGGGTTTGTGACGTAACGAACCCGGGAAGTAACTCATTGCAGTCCCTATGAGCCATTTTTTTTGCCATTAAACTGCCATAACTTTAAAAGATTATCCCCATTTGCATTGGACTTCCAGGTTCGTAACTTTTATATTGTTTTTGCTCAAACAGAAACATTGCACACCAACTAACGTTAAAAAAGTGAAATCGCAAATCAACCACCCCTTTAAAATAGATATATAGATAGATAGATATAGCTCGCTATTTGTTTGAAGTGTTTCTTAACTACCTTAAATTATTAATGGCTTACATCTTGTCAAACTAGAGTTTCGCTTTTGAAAGTGACACAACTATGTCTCCTAAATCTTGAAGGTTGGGTTTATTTGCACAGGCTTGTATGACCTCTACTGTGGCTGACAGCTGTATTAAGTGAGTAGCATAAAGGAGATTAGGAGTGTTTACTGATGCGTCACTCCATTGGGGATGTTGATAACCTCTGGAGCATCAGAAGACATAGAGCTGCACACGTTTACACTTCTGGTGGAAAGCCAGCTTCATTTCCATTCTGGAAGAAGCCAAACACAAGTCATTGCAGGTCACTGTCCCCACTTCCCAAAGGCCAGAGACATGGCCACCTCATTCTGGGATGAAATTGAAATGTTAATGAATGCTATTCATCATCAGAGCTCAGAAATGATCTAAGTGTATGAGGGAGGGTACATGAGAGAAGGTGTTTTCTGTGAAAGAAACGTAATCCCATTTCTGGACACAAAATGGAAAGTACAACTGCAGTACAAGATTAAACAACATTCACACCGCTTTACTTATTTGGCAAAGGTAATACTCCAGTGTGCCAGAACTGCTTAAATTTTCTGTAATGTACTTGCAACCGAGAACTTTATTCCTTCAATGACAGGCTTTCAAGAACAAATTTACTGTTGGGGGAAAAAAATAAATTATTCATTGTAACCTGAGGATATAAATTGTATTAAGTATGCTTATATGATCTAATGCCTGTGCTTTCACACTCTTAGTCCAAAGCATCATGACTGTGCTCCTGATCGTATTTTATTTTTTGCATTATTAAAATATATTTTTGTCATACCACGGGAACAAGTGTTGCATATATTTACGCTTATGGGGAAAATCCTTTTTATTCTGATATTGACTGATTTGTTCACATTATGTAGCTACATGAACAAATATCGCTTGCAGACTCATTGCTCTCAAGCCTTAAAGGACCCGCTCCTTAAAACAGGTCATTTTAGAGACGGACAGAATAAATAATAAAAACAATCACACACACATATATATATATATATATATATATATATATATATATATAATTATTTATAATTTTTTCTTGTGTCATGAACCTTTTATATAGAAATACTCCCTTGTGAAAAATAAGTTAATAAGTTAATAATAAGTTAATAATAAATAAGTTAACTTAAGTGTATTAAGGTGCATTTGTAGTTTACTTATATGAATAAAGCTATTGCAGATAACACAATATTAATTTAAAATGTAATAATAATGCATGTAAAAAGTGAGCTTTATTATAATGTCAAAATACAAGGTAGATTTAAAAATCATTAGGTTTTGATAATTATTTTGTCATGATTTAAAGAAGTGCACTTATTTTGATGTGTTGACTAAAATACTAAAGCACATGGAAATATTATAACTTTAAATGTAGTGTGTTATTTGATATTACATTTAAATTTAATACAGCATTTTATCCTAACTTTAAGTACTTAAAGTATAATTAAAGTATATACATTAAAGCATATTTTAGTTTGCCATAAATGTAAAATTTTGGCAATACTTGGCAAATTTTGCAATTTAACCATATTTCAAAGGCATTATGTCAGCTAATTTAATTGCAATTAAAATTCAATTAAGTGTCTGAGAACATTACACTGAATTAACACTCCAGTGAATTCTGTCATGTTTCTTGAAACTCTAACAAACAATCATATTATCTGGGGCTAAAGAGAAACTTTTACAAAACAACTAGACTATATCCAGACTGTCACTGGTGCTTACACAAATAAATAGGTGCATGATGCTCCTGCTCTTAGTCTATACCTGATACATATTAGAGTATATGCTGACACTTTAAGAACAGCTTGGCATATGTTGGTATTGCAATAATGATGAAAACAGCTTGGTTGTGAAAACGTAATACTGTAAATAGCTTGTTTCCCTGAGGATATTTCAGCCAACAGCAGCTGTGGGGCTGAAATGAAGTGGCAAGAGTAATGTCAGATAAAGGGCTGAGAAGTCTATTAATAACTGCCTGAACATTTAACTTAGAACAGATATACTGGAGGAAACAATCCAGTGAATTTCAATAGAATACAAAACCAAAGTTAAATAAACTATTGCAAAACATTAAATTATAATACAAGGTCCCCATTTAAAAGGATGAACTTCCATTCAGAAAGACTGAAATTAATAATTTCAAATCATAAGGTTGCCCTACAAATAAAGCTTATCCGTTTGTTTGACTTAATGAGCTGTCGATTTTACTTCATGTTTTACTTTCAGACATCATGAGAATAACGTAACGCTTGATATTTCAATGTGAAATGCTATAACATCACTAAGTTATATGGCAAGTGCTCTTTTCATTCGCTGCATTCTTTTCTTTTCTTTTTGCATTCCGCTGTAATAGTATGAAAAAGGACAACATATACTGCACACTTTGTTAATATATCGTTAATTTACGATATATCCCATTAATAATGGCCTGATGGACAAAGATTCTTTGGTTTTTTCTCCTCCTCAAATCCTCACGTCTCTTTCCAGGTGTGTTTTCACAGGTGAATACAAACAATTATCTGTCAAAATGTCTGAAATCACTATGAAATAGTATCACACAATGACAAATTTTTTTTTAAAATTAATTACAGTAACATTTTTGATGAAGGCAATATGCGTTACACAATAGAGATAAACAGTATATTAATTATGTGATATTTCACCCTCCCATCATTGCTGAGTAGCACTTTTAAATGTGTTTACAGCTTAACACTTGAATAAGGTACACCTGACAAAAGTAAAACCATTTTTTTTTCAAAGAGAGTGTAGGCCTAGTTGCTGAACGTTGCTTAGTGAATGAACTAAATACTCTGACGTATGTGAGTCACTTTAGTCTTAATGGAAGCCTGTTTGAAAATCTGTCTGCTTAGAGATTTTGTGGGAGCAACATCAACAAAAAAAACCCAACAAAACTAACACAAGTTTGTGCAATAACAATATGTTTGCTGGGTCAAGGACATGTAATTAAATATTTCTAATAAACCTGTTCATATAAAAAAGATCCAGACCAGGCTTAATAAATTACAATCAACCTATCAGTTACAGCAGCAGAACATTTCTGTCTTCTGATGTCCATTCTCACTCTAAAATGTACTGAAACACACAGGTGGGCTTGTTGAGCTGAGCTGTGATTAACTTACCGCACTTCTCCAGGGTCCTCTGTAACCAACACGTCCGTCTTACAGCTGGCTATAGGGTTGATTGACAGCTCCACTGGAGGAACCACAAAGCTCTTGCTGACTGGCAGCCACAGGCCTTGACCCAGACTGTAGGATGACCTGCAGCGTGAGGGACATGAACACAAGAGCGTGATATGTCAGCTGAATTTCAATGACCCTCCGGAACGTGCTGGAATAAAGACAGCTGCTTATTACAAGAAAGCCACACTGACAGAGAGAGAGAAGATTTGTTCTTCACAGCATGTGCAAATAAAGACAATCAAACTAGACAATAGCTGTGTGCTAATTACATGCACAAAGGTGTTTAGTAAAATAATAATAACTAAACTAGAATGTACATTTCCAGAAGAAAATGTGAAATGGTGCTTGCAGTGGCAAAAAACACCACCCGGTTGCTATGGTAATGTACATGATTGAATACGTGGTTGCTAGTGCATTGCTAGGCAGTTGCTAGTGTAATCTGGGTGGTTGCTATGGTGTTACTAGGTGGTTGGTAGTTGTCACAGATGGTTACTATGGACTTTTTAGCATTTTATTGGCATGATTTAGCACTTAGCTATTCACTGCTAGCATGTGTAGCATGTAGCAAGTCCTGTTTGCTAGCATGAGTCAAAAGAGCCAACCCCCATCTCTATACGATGTTCTGATGCAGAGATATAGGTCTTGCAAAACGGTTGCTAGGGTACTCTGTTTGGTTGCTAGGGAGTGGCTTGGCAGCTGCCAATCATGAAGCTCCAAAGGCTTCTTGTCAGTATGAATGATATAAACCAACTCCCACGCCTCTGTGACATTCAGAATGGAAGATATTCCTCTGTGAATTTTGGTTGCTAAGGTGCTCGACAATGGTTGCTAGGGCGTGGCCAGTGAGTGTTAAGGTGATTCAGGATTGGCTGCTTGCTGCCCCGAGTCAAACGAGCCCACCCTCATGTTTCTATGACACTTCTATCCTGAGATATCCCTTTGATCTCTTTCAATGGAAGTCTATGGGACGTGTTGCTAAGGTGCTCTAAATGGTTGCTAGGGGCGTGGCTTGATAGCTTCACAATGATCCTGAGATGCTGATTGGTCGTCTGAGTCAAATGAGCCCACCCCCTTGTCTCTATGACACTGTGATCCAGAGTTATGTTCAATTGAAAAGCGGTTTCTATGGTACATTTCCAGAAGAAAATGTGAAATGGTGCTTGCAGTGGCAAAAAACATTTCATGGGCCGTCCTACACCATTGAAAGTCAATGGGGCAACTTTGGGACTCTCCTGCCCCCCAGGGGTGCAACTTTTACCCCATTTTGAGGTATGGTCTTACAGAGCCTGCCAGCCTCTTCAAATGTGGCAAATTTCACATTTCTGTGAAATCCACTCTCTGAGCTACGAGGCGTCAAAGTTTTTCGCAATGTTAAGTCTATGCGTTTTTTTTGGCTGCTATTTCGCCCCTGGGGCGAATCGCACATTCGATCGCTTATAAAAGTCATAGCACACCATTCGATTAGGCCGCACGCTTTGACACCTCATTCATGGCTCTGTGACAAAAACTGCGGAGGAGTAGCCCAAAAAAGTGGAATTTGGAAATGGCGGATAACACTAATGTTGCCTTGCCATATATGGCAAGCACCATTAATAAAAAAGACAATGAAAACATACACAACTAATCTGTTGTATAATGATTGTATAATGGATCATATAATGGAAAATAGGATTCGTCACATTCTTCAAAATTAAAGACATTAGTGTTGTCATACTCTTCATTTCAGAATCTGTCTGCAACTCCATGACCTGTAAAATAGCACTGCAACTCATTTGGCATGTGAAGAGTTTTAGCCATCATACCACAAGTCATTTACATACAGAATTTTTAAAGGTACAGTTAGGGTCAAAGAGGATGTGGCAGTGTTTTTGTTTTGAACAAAAATGTAAATCTGATTTTTGTCAAATAAAATAAATCTCAGATGAAAAAATTGTATTCTGTTGTTTTTTTTTATTTATTTTTTATAAAGAAAATAAGTACAATTAATACCACTACTAAAAATAAAGTTAAATAAATACATTTTTCACTTTGTTGCAACCACATCTGTTTCTGAGGAATTACATTGTTTGACGGATGAATAATACTTTTATTAATATCATTATATTTTATTTGCTTTGTTTATTTAATGAAACCTTGCTGTGTATATAGAATAACAAAATAATAAAAATCAACAAGCCCCATGAAGCCATGGTTTACAATTAATTTATTACAGTATTGTGTCTAACAACACTCCTTAACTGTTATAAATTCACTGTAAACCACAGCTTCTTGGGGCTTATTGCTTTATTTTCCTTAGATTGGCACATACGTGACATGTTGTCCAGGTAACTGAAGAGCTAAAATAATTTAGCTAATATAATATTAATTTAGCCAATGAATTCATATTCTGGGAATTAAATTTGTATGATAACATGCATTCATATCATATATAATAGCGATCTGACACAAGGGCTCCACCGCACTAAAGCTCAGGTCTGAGTCAGGCCAGCTGACCTTGGATATAGATAAGCACATCTGAATTACTCTGGATCAATGCATACTTCCACTCATAAATAAGACAGCGATAGCCCAGGCCTTGCTTGACAATTGACACTTCAGAGGGCATCGATTGCTTTCCTCAGTCCACTATCAGTCAACTGCTGCCAGCTGAACTAAATGGCTTGAGTTGTCAGGTGGTTAAGAGTGATGACAGCTTGGGTGAGTAAGGAGAGAGTGAATGGGATGATATAAATTTCCTTTATTTTCGCCTTCGCGTTAAATCCAAAGAAAAAAAAAAACAGCTTCATACTCGCAGTCTGAAAATAATGGAATATATCTTTGCGTTTAAATAACGACAGACAATTTTATATGGATTATCAAAGTGAGAAATAGTCATCACATCAGGTAATTGTCCCACATAAAATACACATTTGTTATATGTGTACTGCATGACAAAGACCTATATCACGGTGTGAGTAATTTTGCATCCCAGTAACAGTATATGCCGAAAATTAAAGTAAATAATGCTTTACATAGCAAATAAATATTATAATGACTATTCTGAATAATTGTAATTGCTCAGCATCCATAAGCAACTAAATTTTGCATTGACACACAAGTTCTCTCTCATCTTTAAATGTTTAGGACATGTCTCACTTTTATGTGTAAATAACTTAAAGAGGAAAAACTGGAAACATGTAACTGTCTATGTTTCATACATACGCTTAACTACAGCATCCAACAAATGAACATCTAGAGGCACTAAAGAGTAAATAGAGAGTAAAACACCAATCATTTGCAGCTTCTGTTAATGCATTTATGTTTGCATCACATAACTGGCTTCACATGTATGGATTTCCTGCATAGTGAACTTGCTCAAAAGCGCACCGGTACAACATTGCACTTAGTGATGTGAAGTGCTTGGTCCGATATAAGAGATCAAGGACTTGTAGAAGCAAACTAAAAGAGCATGGTTTCTTCAACAAATTAATTTCCATGCATTTTCCAACATAATAAAATGCTGCAACAATCACAAATAATTGTTTCAAAGAAAATGTAACATGTTATTTAGCACTGTGAAACTGAAAAGGTAGCTATTTTTACTAAAAAATGTCTTGCCTATGTAAATGTGCTTGCTTATAGTGCCTCTTCTGGATGTGTAATTTGAAAAGTGCAGCTAAATGTACATGTATTTGAGGTTTTTGAGAAATGTAGTCACATATTTCCAATGAGCTTGGTTAGAAAAATCAACATGCAACATTCAGACTGCAGTCAGGCCTGCTGCAATGCATGTGATGAGTTACAGCAGATATTTTAAGGGCAGAAGCTTTTAAGACTGTCACGCCTGCAGGACAGAAACGTCGAAAAATCCAAAGTGACATACTGCGGTTTGTGACCTGTCCTTGTTTTCTTTCTATCTCCACCATTTTCTTGAGAACATGAGAACATAAATACATGGATACACTAAACACTCACAGTGGCCCTAGACCCTGCTTTAAAATAGAAAGAGGCCCAGGGCTCCGGTAGATCTCCCTCGTCTTTCAGGTGGAACATGCCTATGGCAACTTCTACCAGGAAACCCACAGTGCTGCCCCGCAGGCAATCTGTGAAGTCCTGTGTTCAGTATGAAGGCAGCTGACAGCAAGCGGGGAGGCCCTGCCTTGACATGGACACCCCGGGGACTGTTGAGTTTAGCATGGGACCTTATTTTAGAGGACAGACAGGTGGGGAGATCTGGTTCTTACCTGAAAATCTTCTCTGGAGCCTGTGCGCCTGTAACAAGGTCGTAACCTCTTTCCAAGTTTGAGTAAGGCCACGGACTGTGGGACAAACACACATAAAGGCTTTGTGAGTATAAATGCTAAGGGTTTTAGCTGAAAAAATATCATAGTAACAGTAAGTCTATTGTGATGCTAGGATGTCACAGTTATTCAAGGGTGTGGCTAGGTAGTTACTAAAGATAACTAAGTGGTTGTTAGGTGCAGTAATGACCACCATGAAGCGATGGTGTTGCTATCCATTTGCCAGTGCTAGGTAGATTGCTTATAAATTGCAATCTGTTACTGATTCCAACTTACATGACATACATTTTAGTTTGTAACATAGCCATTGCATTACACATTTTAGGTAATATTATCAGACTACTCTTTGATAACTTATAGAATACTTTTGATCTCGCAAATTTCCTGGAGGCATGACTGCTGCTGTTATGTTCAAGTGTAACACTGTCCCACATTTTTTTTGACGATTTGAGTTGATGTCTGGGCCAAAAGATCTGCTGTCGTTTTTTTTTGGACCAGCTGTTTTCTTGAGTGAGTTCATTAACATGCGCCATACGAGTCAGGAAGAGTAGTTACTACACTTGGCATGGGGTGAGGTGATGGTGTATCTCTCTCTGTGTTGTGGTCTCTCTCTTCCCCCAGCTCATCTCCCTCCCGTCCTGGCTTTTAGTTTAGCCTATTTGTGAGGCGTTGACAGAGTGGTTTGCAGCACTCACCCTTCATTGCGGCCCCAATCAGTGCGGACGCAGAGATGTTTATGCTCGGGGTCAGGGGCATAACCTTCCAGACAGCTGCATTCCCCTGCAGAGAGCACAACACAGTGACATATTATGTTCATTTATCCCTCTGGCAAATCTACTGCATGGCCACATGGCATCCAATGCAATCCCACACATATGGATTTTCTCCAGACAAAAGGTTTTCAAAGTACAGTTTGTCCTATATGCAGTCAAGTAAAGTGAAAAGAGTGACATGTGAGAGCTGGTTCTGTCTTCCAAAATCTTCACTATCAGATGGTTCTTATCTTGAAAGGTATCACAGAGTTACTCAGCTCTCAGAAGGTGATGCTAGGAGCTGAGGATACAAAAATGATACACCTCCTCAGGGACAAAGGGATTGTTGGGTGAATCTCATAGAAATATGTCCATGTCATATTTCAAATCAACATCAAAAGTCTATTTTTGGGACTATTCATACTGTAAATATATTGTTATATAGGGAAATAATGTTTGCGTGAAAGTCACTGAGGCATAAACAACATTGTATGATTTAAAACAAATACTTACATATTTAAATATAATTTTTTTTATTTTATGCATATATTTTTAATAGTGGAAACAAGCTTCCATATGAGACTATAAATGATGAAAGAATTGTCTGATTGTTTCTTAATATATATTGTGCAGAAACAGTGTACATTTCTATGCATTCATCTATTTTAGACATGATCATGAGGTCTATAAACACAGAACTTAAAAATAAGTTTGCAAATTAATTTCAACAATGAGGAAATAATCAACATACCTTAGTGTTACTTTAATATTTGTTTGAGGTCTGGTTTATGTCACCAAAAGTGGCCAATGTAACAAATCATGCAGTAAAACTTTCATTGTTTCCCATCCAGGCTGTATTCAGGTATATGAAAATCAGGATACTTTCTGAAGTTTCCTAGAGTTTAAAGCTCATGATTCTTAAAAAAAATATATATATATATATAAAATTGACATAGGAAAATTAAAACATACTCTAACATACTATTAAAATTAAAATAAAAGCCAAATCTGAAAAGCAAGAGAAAACAGATAAGATAGAGTAGTACTTCACTTGAATGTGAAGGGTAATTTTTCAAAACCTGCTCTGGCTAGAGGGAAAGAAAGTGAAAATTAAACAATGTGAAACGTCATTTGACAAACCGCACAGGCAGACATTCATATTTCATGAGCTGAAGCGGTGAATATTAGAAATAATATGCACCCATCCGTACTCCCACTATGATAATTATATTTATCCCATTTAAAGGCTCCCATTTCACGGCTTATTCTTATGAAAACAAGCACATTTAGGCACATCTATTGCACTGGAACAAACAGAGAAAGTGCTATACACGAAAGTGGCACACACGACGCACTGACGCACACACGGCAACGGCAAACATGCTGATCACTTCCGGTTTGTCGTTGACGCGTGTTCTGAATTGAATCTCCATCAAGCCAATTATTTATCGTCTATTTTCTATCTTAAATTCCGATTTTATACACAATAATTTGTGTTTCTATAACGTGTGAATATATACCCGATCGCATTCTGCAACGAGAATAATCAGAGCGGCTTGTTATCACAAGTTTTATTTTGATTTCCCGAGTCCGCTATTAGCTTATAGCACGTTAGCCAAGCCAGCGCGGGTGCCGCTAACACAGCTAATACCCCTTTTTCACACACATTTAACATTGTTTCACTGTTACTTGCTTTAATGGCGGATTTGTGTCTACCTTTGTGTGCAGGTGAGGACACGTTCGAGCTGCATTCGGTGCAGCTCGAGCTGGAGGCCGTGGAGAGACGGATCCACGAGCTGCTTGGGAAACAGGCCCAGCTGAGGAAACGGAAAGCAACGCTGGAAACATCTCGGGCTGACGCTCATAAGTCCGGGGTAAGTATGCAGCGAGCTGCTAACACTCCCACCACCTCTACTCCGTGTGTTTCTCTGCACAGGCCCCGTGCACCCGGGACGCGATCGTCACAGATGGCCTTCACTCCGGCGCCGGGAAACCACGGACCCTGGGTGCAGCAGCGGAAGATGCGATCCAGGCCCCGGCGATGACTTCTCCCCTCCGGTCTTCGACATCTCATCCCGGAACCGCTTCGCCCCTCTCTGCGAGACTGATCGTGACGCTGTGGTCATCGGAGACTCAATCGTCCGGCATGTCCGTGCTACGTTAGCTGAAGGTAAAGTGCACACTCATTGTCTCCCTGGTGCTCGTGTTCTTGATGTTTCTGTGCAGATACCCGCGATCCTGAAGGATGGCGAGGCGTTGCAGCTGTTGTGATTCAGCGGGGCTAACGACACCAAGCTGCGGCAGACGGAGACACTGAAGAGGGACTTCAGGAGCCTGATCGAGACGGTCGCGGCACATCGCCAGCGGCGGCGATCATCGTGTCAGGACCTCTTCCCACGTATCGAAGAGGACACGAAAAGTTCAGTAGACTCTTTGCTTTAAATGAATGGTTGTTTTCATGGTGTACAGAGCAGAAAATTCTCTTTGTTAATAATTGGAATCTTTTCTGGGAGCATCCTAGGCTATTTCGTGCTGATGGCCTGCATCCCAGCAGAGTCGGTGCGGAACTCCTGTCGGACAACATCACCAGGACGCTACGCTCTATCTGACTAGTAAGCCAATTCTCCAATAACAGCTATGATGACTTTTGTTCTACCCACTTAAATGATAAAGGTACTTGCAGTGTCCAATCTATACAGACTGTGTCTGTTCCCCGAATAGTGAGTTCAAAATATAAATTTAATGCAGGATCTAGAACAAATCTGATCGTGATTAAACCAGAAAAATGCAAAATAAATGAACAAAAACAATTTTTAAAACTTGGGCTCCTAAATATCCGATCACTCACACCAGTTATTGTAAATGAAATAATCACAGATAATAGTTTTGATGTACTCTGTCTGACTGAAACCTGGCTTAAAACAAATGATTATTTTGGTCTAAATGAATCTACTCCACCAAGCTACTGTTATAAGCACGAGCCTCGTGAGACTGGTCGTGGCGGTGTCGCAACAATATATAGTGATATTCTCAATGTTACTCAGAAAACAGGATACAGGTTTGACTCATTCGAAATACTTATGCTCAATGTTAAACTGTCAGATAAGCAAAATAAATCTGTCCTATCTCTTGCTCTGGCTACTGTGTATAGACCGCCAGGGCCATATACAGATTTTCTAAAAGAATTTGCAGATTTCCTCTCAGACCTATTGGTTACTGTTGATAAAGCACTAATTGTTGGAGATTTTAACATTCACGTTGATAATACAAATGATGCGTTAGGACTTGCGTTTACTGACCTAATAAACTCTTTTGGTGTCAAGCAAAATGTCACCGGCCCACGCATCGTTTTAATCATACGCTAGATTTAATAATATCGCATGGAATTGATCTAACTGATATAGATATCATACCTCAAAGTGATGATGTTACTGACCATTTCCTTGTATCATGCATGCTGCATATTACTGATATTAACTATATGGCTCCGTTATCGCCCAGGCAGAATTATTATTCCAGCCACTAAAGACAGATTCACAAATAACCTGCCTGATTTATCTCAACTGCTCTGTGTACCCATAAATACAGATGAACTAGACACAATTACTAGCAACATGGGAACTATCTTCTCTAACGTTAGAAACTGTTGCACCCATCAAATTAAAAAGGTTAGAGAAAACGTGCTGCGCCATGGTACAACAGTTATACCCATTCTCTCAAGAAAGAAACTCGTATTCTTGAGCAAATGGAGAAAAACTAACTTGGAAGTCTTTAGAATTGCGTGGAAAAACATTATGTCCAGCTATAGACAGGCTCTAAAACTGCAAGAACCGAGTATATCCGCAAACTCATAGATAATCACCAAAACAATCCAAGGTTTCTATTTAGCACAGTGGCTAGATTAACAAATAAACAGATGTCACCCGATCTAAATATTCCCTCACAGTTTAATAGTAATGACTTTATGAATTTCTTTACTGATAAAATAGATAATATCAGAAATACAATAACAAACGTAGATTCTACAGCGTCTAGTACTTCAGCTTCATTCATCGCACCCAAAGAAAAACTGCAGTGCTTTACAACTATAGGACAGGATGAGCTAAATAAACTTATCACTGCATCTAAACCAACAACATGTTTATTAGATCCTGTACCAACTAAACTATTGAAAGAGTTGTTACCTGTTGCAGAACAACCGCTTCTCAATATTATTAACTCCTCGTTATCTTTAGGTCACGTCCCAAAACCATTTAAGCTGGCAGTTATTAAGCCTCTTATTAAGAAACCAAAATTAGATCCTTGTGAACTGGCAAATTACAGGCCCATTTCAAATCTTCCGTTTATGTCGAAAATATTAGAAAAAGTAGTGTCTGCTCAACTGTGCTCCTTTTTGCAAAAAAAATGATATCTATGAAGAATTTCAGTCAGGTTTCAGGCCCGCCATAGCACAGAAACTGCACTTATTAAAAT